>JAZKJV010010603.1:0-390310 GCA_037367405.1 Ottelia alismoides | reverse complement strand
TATAACGGCGGAGATGGAAGATCTGAGGCGCCATCAAGCGGCCTATGATGCGCCACGTGTCGTGCTCTGCTTAAGGCGTGAACGAGCGGACGGATTTGAAGGCGGAGGAAGATCAAACAGCTGAGGGTTGCAGCGGGTCGTGGAGAGGACTGGACCGTTGGATCAGGAGCAGATCCAACGGCTCGGCGCGAGGACGGATAGGACAAGAGAGGCGGGGCCACGTGGCGCCCCCAGAAAGGGCCACGTGGCCCAATCAGATTATTCTGATGATATTTTTGATATTTGAAGGCTTATTTGGTCGAATTTGAGAAACTCAAAACATGAAAGTTGTAGATCTTGATGAGATCTACAAGTTTCATGTTGACCAAAACTAGAGATGAGATCAACTGTAGCCTCCAAATATTTTTAAGGGTATCTTTAAGTCTAAAAAATACCATTGATTTTTGTTTTGCCATTTTTTGTGGTTTTTAATTTATTTAGGACTCTGTTAATTACAAAACTTTAACTGGGTTTTATTGACACTCAGCTTAAGCAAGGGGGTTAAAAATAAGAAATAAAGATGATGAAATCGAGTTTCATCAGTATGCCTTCCGCAGGATGCCGTTTGGTTTGTGAATTGCTCCAGGGATATTTCAGCGATGTATGTTGGCAATGCTTTAATGATGACATCCTCCAAAATTCCTCGGGGCCGCTTGATTGAAGTATGCGTAAACTTCAGAATCATCCTTGTGAACTTTAACAGTCCCAACCCAAATTACTTTAATAGTGAAGTATGCATCAGATTTATTGACTATCCATTATCAAGAAGAGTTTGGTCAAACTTTTGCTTAAACATCGTGCATCGATTGAGAGGTGTTCCCATGTCTTTCTTCTTGCACGAGAGATTGCTGATTGTATTTATTGTCACCACCGTCAGGATATGCTTCACATTTCTTTGTCTGGCACAACATGGTTGTCTCTTTGAAGTACATACCTCTTTAAGTACCTTCTTTACATTTGGCATGTACTTAATGGCATGTAGCAAAGGCATCTCAAGAGCAAGATTCTAAATGATTTGCACAACATCAAGATTTGATAAAGTTGTTTTCAAATTTTTACTTTTTTTAGATTTTTCTTAAGCATCTGGAAAAGGAATATGTACATGATCAGAATTAGTAGAAATATTGTTTTTATTTACAGAACCAAAAGCTATGCCCACATCAAGATGTATATCTGGATGATAGAAAGAAGAGTAAGAAGAGTCTTCATCTCCCTGAAGTGGTGAGCATCCAAAATAGCAAACGGGGTCCTTCAGCTGACTTCGGGTCGGCTGTAAGTGATATCCTATCCGTTGCTGGCTGGCTGGTGTTCTCACTGTTATTGTCCTCCTTTTCTCATTTTTGGCTTTCTTTTTCATTTTTTTTGGATTTTTTATGGTGCTTCTCCTTCTTCTGCGTCTTGTTCTTCCTCACCCGACCCTATTTCTGGTCCGGTTGATGCAGAAGAAGATGACGACTCGCCCATGGAAGATTTATTCTTCCCCTTCATTGTTGCAAATGACTGAAGATTCCTACAGCTTCTGAGAGTAACAACACTAGATAATAAAGTATCATGCACATCTGACTCTTTGGGTTTGGCAAGAACATCACAGACTACCTACTCTTTCTTGCGGAAATTGTTGATGTTTTCCTCCACTTGTTCTGGAATTAGGGTATTAGCATCGGTGTGGTCATCGACCTTCTGAATCATTTCTGGAAGGCTCATGACAAGCTGAGCCAAGCAATCAAGGGTGGGGTGAGGGGCCTTTTATTGTTCAGTGTGCTCGCCACGTTGAGACTTTGAGTGGTGCTGGGGCTGATGATAAGGCTGTTGCGAAGGATACTAAGAAGGAGAATGATACTATTGGTGATAATGAGGAGGGTGCTGGTATGGCACAACCGCGTACTGCTGGTTCTACTGGTATTGTCGGTAATGCGATTGTTGAAACTGATTCTGTCTCCTGCCATGCTGATATTGCTTAGACTGTTGGTGGTGAGGTTGGTTGCTACCTTGGAAAAATCTCCCTCCTTGGTGCTAAGGTAATGGACGAGAATTTACAGGCTGGCCCTACTGAGGTACGCTTGGACGGGCCAATTGTACATCATTTTAACAAACTCCATTCACCTCTTGAATGAGAGGTGGTGGAGGGAAACATGGATCTGTGAGGGTCTGGAATTCTGATCGGTATACAACTAGCTGTTAATGCGATTGGTGGGGCGAAGATGGCTCTGGGGCTTATACATAATATATGTGTTGAGTCGATGATTGAGGCTGACTCTTCTGAGGAGGTTGTGGCGATGCCGGTTCCTTCGTTCCAACAATAGTGGTGGCCGATGCAGACACAGAATTGCAAGAGCTGATGGTACTTACCAGCAACTCCAGTTGCTTGGTATCTAATCAAGTTTGTCCAAATGTTGAGTTCTCTATTTGATCACAATGAGCTTCTCAAGATTTCATGATCGCTTTTCAATGATATCCACCTTGGACATGTGGATCCCAATAATGCTTAGCTCTCATCCCTGTCATGCTCATGGTAAAATGCAATGTGTACTGCTTTCTGGTGAACTTGTGGTTGTCATTGATAGACACGAGACGATGATAAAGCAACTTCTCCTTCTGGTATTTCCTCAAAAATATACCATACCACATCCTCTTCTTTGTTGAAATGAGAGCCGCTACAAGCGGCATCGACGAGCTTCTGACTCTCAATCATCAATCCACCAAAGAAATGTTGGACCAAGCTGGCCCGCAAAACATCATGGTGTGGACACTTCTCTTGCAGATCAGTGAACCTCTCCCAAGCCTCATGAATAGACTCGTAGCTGACATGGGTGAAGTTTGCTATACGAGCTTGCATCTGATTCAACCGCTCGAGAGGGTAGAACTTGTGCAGAAAAACTGATTTGAGTTTTTACTAGGTGGTGACAACCTTCCCCCAAATAATTTATCCAGTGAAGAGACTTGTCCTGAAGGCTAAACAAGAATGTTGTCATTTTAACTACTCCTAACGGAATGTTAGGGGTAGTGTGTGGTTCCGTAGGTGCGCCCAAACTGTTGGAGATGAATATATAGTTACTCATTTGCATTCGCATGGAAGGTGGGAAGCAAAGCCAAGAGTTGAGGCTTCAACTCAAAATGGGCGTGGACAACATGTATTTGAATCCATTCAGTCATCTGTCCGACACCGGCATTGTAGGTCTCCTTGAGGATTGGCTTGGCTTGCCCTCCTCTTAGTTATTATCCTCCTCCATGTGGCCCACCTCCGATTTCTTCATCTCCTCCTCCTCTTGGCTGGTCTCTCCTTCTCCGAAGATCATTCAACATGTCTTGAAAGGCGACCTGGGCCAATGCATGGTCGATGAGCTGCTGTTGGATTGCACGTATATAGGCGAGGAGCTGCATTCACTACATTTTGATCGGGCTGCTGACCTGACTGTGGTTGTGGTGGGTGTTGAGGTCCCTTTCCCTTTCCGTTAGGAGCCATTTCTTTTTCTAAATCGGTGTCTGAATCTGACACAATCTGTGGCTCCAAATTGGGATCTGGATCTACAGTAGGAATGATGCACTGATCAGTCAATATAGAAGCACTTGATGTAACAAATTGATCTGCGTTGAGGCCAACACAGAATATCATTAAGGATGCGATGTATAATGAGTGAAATCAATTTCTACCCCAAATGGGTAGATTTTGGGACAAGAGTGATCCCAGTTTATTGAAAAAAGTGGAGAGTCAGGAGAGCGGTTCACAGAGTCCGAACCGTATTCTCGGGAATCGCCTCGAAAGCCTGATCGCGTGGAATCAATGTTGGTGTCGGCGGAGTCCCGACTAAGACATCCATGGGTCCCATATCGAAGGTTAAAGAGGAAATCAAGAATGGATGGATGATTACATAGGTCAATGAGAAACAAAAGGAGTGCAAAATAATAGAATGGCTCAAAAGTGAGTGGGGGTCAAATGAGGATAAAAGAAGAGGAAAATGAAAGTCAATCATGCAGGACTTGATCTTGGACCTTAATTCTAATCAAACAAACACTAGACAAGTTTTGAATTCACCAACACAATCCAAGTGAAGTCGTAAGAGCTCAATTATTTTTATCTTTTCAAATTTATTGTTGTTTTGCAAGCAAATCTTTTAACAAGTTCTTAAGTACGCTAACCCTATAGGAGTACGCGTACTGCTAGGAAATAACCAGTACTTCTTCCACCTCCTTTATAACATGTGATATGTGCACTTTGAGTTCCTTGGTCTCATGCTTGGGGCGTTACTCAGCCAAATAAATAGAGAGAGTAAGCCAATAAGAGAAATTAAAACTTCCCTCGCAAGCGAGGTACTCGGACGCAGGACAATGAGACAAATACCCCCATGAAGGCATGGCCTATGCTCAATACTTTTAACCAAGTAGGATGTTCCATACAAGGTGGGAACACCATCGTCTACAAGATCTTACTCACCCACTTACGATATAAGCACTAATACTTCACCACCCCAAGTGATAACCAAGGCTGCCACGGATCGGGTTTTGGGCTCTAATCCTTAGGGGTCGCTGATGAATCTATGATTCATCACTCTAAAAGTTGAAAATAGAGCTTTATTCTCGAGTAATTAGCTGCATATTTCCACTTATATTGCATAATTAGCATTCATGCATGCACAAATAATATTTGCATTTTAGCATTCATATTGCATTAAATAAGAAGCACGGTTCACTTGAAAAAATCACATGTAAATAACCTATTTGTATCTATTTTGTACTAATTCCAAATCCAATAAAATTAACTTTATAGTGTATATATTACTAACACTAATTAAAGGAAAATATAAAAAAAACTAACCCATAAAATTGACCAATAAAACCCAAGTCCAAGTTTGAAATTAGGAGCCCCAAAATGCGCATATCTCTCTCATACAATGTCGATTTAGGTCTACTCACTTTTAAAGTAATATACATTCAAGGACCTTTAAAACAAGAATCGGATATCGTATGTGAAACTTGGGTTTTGGGCCCCTATTGTATATTGTACATATTGACCTTTTTGCCCTTTATTTATCTTGTCATTTTCTTAATTATTAAAAATCCAAAAAAATAGATTAAATTGTAAATATTCCTTTCATATTTTTTCTATTTTTATTTTGAATTTTCTCTTATTTAAAAATAACAAAAAATGCAAAAAGACAAAAATGCGGTATTTTATACTATAAGGTACCACCCAAAAATACACTTTGTACATATGACTTATTTTTATTTTCAGCTCTTCACAAAAGTTGTAGATCTTGTTGAGATGAGCAACTTTCGTGTTGACCACTTTTTGATTTGAACCTTTTTGTTATTTATTTTTTATTCTTTACATTTAATTTTTGATTTTTTAGGTGCGACACGTGGCAGCTCCTAGAGCTGCCACATGTCACCCTATTTTTTTATTATTTATTAATTTCTTATTTTATTTTATTATTTATCTTCTTTATTTTATTTATTATTTTATGTTATCTATTTATTTTCTTTTATTTACTTTCTTTTCTTTTTAGTAGCCTATTTATTTTATTTTATTTATTTATTTCCCCCTTTACTTCTTCTCCCTTTACTTTCCCTCCACTCCAAGTCACCACTCCACTTCCTCCATTACTCTTCCACATTCTCCACCGCTTTCTAACTTCCCCTCTCCTTCTTTTTATTCCCTCATCTCCCTTATTTTCCGCATCCACTGTTCTTGAGAGAGAGAGAGCCCCAAGCCCCTTTGATGCGTCATCGGTGACAGCTTTGGTGCAGCAGGTCGAGCGACGACAAGGCTTAGGTGAGATCCGTGGAGCACCGCCCACGTAGCAGCAGCTTCTCCAAACTCGCTGCCAAGCTTCAAGGTCGATATTCGCCCGACCTTTTGAGGCGACAACTCGGGTCGAGCGTAGCTCCCCACTCTCCAGGCGACTACACAGGTAAATCTTTTATCTTCATCCTTTCATTTTATTTTATCTAACATATTTTTTCCCTTGTTGTTCATTACCAAATATTCATAGAAAACACCACCATAACAATCATCACAATCACCACATTCATCATCATTATTTGATTTTATTTTTTTTATCATCACAATCATACATCATCATATACCACCAATACCACCTTTTCCTTCTATTGTTACATTTCATTTGTTGTTTTAAAAAAATTATTACAAAAAAAATAAAAAAAGGAAGCAGCTCCTGCCCGTGACCGTAAGGCCACACCCTCCTCCTGCTGTGCACGGTCGCAGCCTTCGCCAGCGGCAACCGCCGCGCTCTACCTCAGTTGGTTGTCCTCCAGCGCCAACGCGCCTCAAGGTTGACTTCCAGCCACGGCTGTACGCCAACCGCCGCACCCCCTGGCAGCAGCTCTGCCGCTCCACGACCATTAACCGCCAGCATACATCGCTTCCCGCGGCACCGACTCGCCGCGCCCTCCAACTGCGTGCAGCCCCTGGCCGGCTACACCCACGTCACGACTCCCCCACGTGCATCAGCTTCCCAGAAGTTGTGCCTCGCTGCCAACTACGGTCATTGGATGCTCCACCTTTGCCTCGCAAGCAGGCACCGATCCAAGACACGTCGGTCGAGCGCTAGGCCCTCCAGGCCACCCGTCCGCCTCATCCTACCTCCTCCGTCGCCAACTCGTGTGCCCCCTGAGCAGGCGGCACCGCCCCTCGACCGCGGTTCCGACCCGCACGCGAGGCTGCCCAGTGCGCCACATCCAGACGTCGTCCACCCGCCATGCCCTAAACGTACCCCTCTGCGTGCTGTAGAGTATAGAAGGTCCGTTTTTATTTTCAATGTTTTTATTGTGAAAATTGCACCCGTGTTCCTGCATGTTTTAGTAATTTCAAAATTACCCTTGTGCATATCAGTTCGTTCAATTTCAATTCATGTATTGCAAAGATACCCTTTACTTTGATCATTAATTTGGACATCAGTTTTGCATCTTTTTTTAATTAAATAGCATTTTGTAGAGCATTTAAATCTTTATCTCCTGATTATTTATTTACATTTTTATGAGCATTGGATAATATATTAAAAATCAGGGTATGAAATTCAACGATATTTTACCCTTTTAGGCTCTGAAATTCGCAAAGACATATTTCTTGCTCCAAAAAATATAAAAAAAATTTGGATGATGCCTCTAGTTGTATTTTAATTTCTGTCCAAATTTCATACAATTTTGATTTGTCATGTGCATAAAATAAATTCTAGAGTGCTTTCTGTAATTATTTTTAAATAAATATGTGAATATCATTTTTACAAAATTTCAACTCTCCTAGATTTATAATTAGAATATCTATTTGAGTTAAATCTCTCTGAATAATTTGATTCTGTGGATTTATTAGAAATAAAATACTCTTAATCACTCTGTTTCCATCAAAAAATCATAAAAATCATATATTCTTAGAAAATTTTAAAAAAATTACTAGCTTCATTTCATCATATTTCACTTCCAGTAATTTTTTCATAATTTTTCCATTCTATTTACACTAAAAATTGCATAAAAACCCCAAAAAAGTTTGTATTTTTTAGTTGTGCATGTTAATCCAAAAATTACAAAAAATATATTTTGCATTCGTTGTTGTATTAGGTTTATAGAAAAAATAAAATTTTACTAAATTTGGATTAATTTCATATTAAAATTAATTTGGATAAATTACATGTTTTCTTAATAACTTAATTCGCATTTGTGCATTGGCATTTTTATCGCATAAAAAAATACAAAAAATCCTACTTGAAAAACCATGATCTAATCCATATAACTTGATCCGAAGTTGTTCCTTTGCCTCCTTGAGTTGACCCTGGGGTTTGCCCAGGTTAAAAATACATCAAACCGCATATTATTTCATTCATCGATTCGTGCTGTTTTTTTTAATCGATCGTCATTGCTCGACTGCAATAAACACGACACATACATTTAATTTAAAAGGGTAATTTTCGGAAACGTCAAATGGCACCACTGTTGAGGAGGCAAACAGCTTAGGATCGCTTTAGAAAATTAGGTTTTGTTTTTCCATTCACTCGGGTAGTCTGACCCTCGAACCACTTTGTAATTATTACATTTTTCAATTATTTTTCTATTTATTTATTTTTTGTTTATCTCTCTCTAACATAATTTTTATATTTTTGTATGAGGACCCGGTGGACTTGGAGCGGCTTTCTTGAAGTCGATGCATCTCGAAGTGCATCGGTGGTCGACGATTCGTGGATCAAATCGGCTGTTGAGATGCCAAAAAGATTTTCATTTTCATTAACTTGTAAAAAAGTGTCTACATTTACAACGGTTCCCATTTGGATTCTCGCACATGTAATCGAATAATAAAAAGAGTCTCTGTGTTTTGTGGTTGATTGACGTAGGATAGGACCTACACTCGCGGCTCTTAGAGCTTCCTAAGACTATTTGTGCTCGTAATATTTAGGCCCACACTTCACCATTAAAAGACGCACTTAGACCACAAGACTTTAGCCAAATTTGAATTCGTTCTTCACTCGCGAATAGAACTGCCTGTCTAGGAGCAGCTTTTCTCGTTTGCATTTCATATAGTGTAAAATTTCAATTCAGTATTGCATCCCACATGGTAGAGAGATGGAGGCAATGTAAGTCTTCTTTCTCAAGCATTCATCATCGTTTTCTCGATTGCATCGACTTTTTCCGATTCTCTCTCTTAGTTTTTCTAACCTAGGATAAAGGAATTGGGACTGGACGGTAGACACAATTGCTTGAGTGGATTAATTACAGTGACAACTAATCTCTAAAATCGAGACTGCTAATTGAATTGGACCAAAAAAATTGACTAAAATTAACCCTTGTTTGCAGGAGAGTAACCTCGACCTTGATTTCAGGCTGAGTGAGGGTATAGAGTGTGTGTGTGCACCCTAAGATAGAGCACAAATCCCCGCCTTCCATATCACATACCCCGATCCTAGCAAATATCACATGTTGAACTACTCGAGGTTCAACTGACCAGCATCAAGTAGCCTCCGCTTGCTTCGACAGGTAGATAGGGGTGAAGCAGTGGTGCACCGCGACAAGTTGCTAGTAACCCCTCGGGTGAAGTTATATGCCTTGTCAGCCTCCGCCTACTTCAGTATGTAGATAGGGGCAGGTCCTTGAACTTCTCAACTGGTGATAGGAGCGAAGAGAGGAAGGGCGTTGGTATCTTAGGCGACATGTTAAACATGAGAGATGCATCCGGCATTGAGACGACTTCCCTATAGGCCAACACATAATCCTTGCTATTTGCTTGAAAAATCACACTTAAAATCAACCAGATTAATTGGACCCGGCTTCAGGTCCTTCATCGTGTTGAGTGTGAACTCGGGGTTTGCTCTTACGTTTGTCTTTGTGTCTATCAGTGTGTGTGTGTTATACTATGTAATTGCACGTTTTCTACCTCAATCTGCTTACTTTCATCATTTCCTCTTCAAGATGTCGGGATATTGGTCCCCATACCCTGAGACCTCTGGTTATTCCTCCTCGACTATATATAGTTCATCTTCGCCTTCTCCTTCTTCCATGTATCCTCCTCCATCCACGGGAGACCCTTACACGTGGTCGGTTCCACCTCGACCCAATTATGAAATCATACCTTCGACTGACTTTCCCACTTCTTCGCATTTCTCACCTACTCTATATTCTAACACTCTGTATCCACTTCCACCTTGGGCTGACTGTCCTTATTCTCGAGAGCTTGCTGGAATCAATGAACCATATGAAGAACAAGCTACTGCTGAGACAGATGACTGACAGAACAACTTGGTCGATCGAACAACCCGAATGGAGAGGCCTGCACATCCTGATTTCCCAGACTTGATTGACTTTAGTGATCAAGCTTACATTGACCAACCCTCCTACCAGCCATTTAGAGAGCCTACGCAACTAGGGGATTGGACTCATGGATTCAATCTACAAGCCCCATCTTTATTGATTCCATCATATGTGGCTCCAAACAATATTTGCCATTTAGATGGTCCATACTCGACCCAGCATTACCTTCCAGAGTCTTGGTATGTTGAGTATGAGACCCTAATATCTAAGCAGTATCCTCCAATTGAGCAGAACACTCCCATGATTCGTCATGAGACTTTTATGGAGAATGACATCTCTAAACTTATTGAGAAAAATGAATCATTTGGTAACAAGTTGAGAGATGTCATGGAAATATTGCACTCAACTTCTGCCAGCTTGGGAATGAAAGTGGAAAATGAAGTAAGTAAATTTGATATTAAAAACCGAGCGAGCATTAGGGAACCCACACATTTTGTACAGCTGGAGTCACTTTTACCTTCCTCTTCTACTAACTTCTTACCTCCAATTAAGAGTCTGACCATTCGCCCATCAAAAACACAAAAAAAAATCGAAAATCCCAAAAAGATCAAAAACATTGAAAAATCAGAAAATCTCATAAAAATAGAAAATGAAAATGACCTAAAAAAATTGGATCCTACCTTAAGGAAGGCACTCGATGAAGAATTGATTTTTAATCTTCCCTTAATAAAGGCCATAGATCACTTCCCCGACCTCAAGAGATTTGTAAAGAGTAAATTTATACCCAAGAGGTCGATCTATGGCCACCTCCTTGGTGATGGGGAAAAGACCTTCCGCAGAGTGAAGCGGTTGCCCTGAGTTGAGTGTGAAATCAAAGACATCATCTTTACCCATGTGAGAATCGATGATGACTCAACGATAAATATCCTCCCGACCTCTGTGTTTGACAAGCTCAAACTCAGGTCAAACAGAAAGTCGAGAGAGATCGTTCAGCTAGTTGATCGATCTATCAAACGGTCGAGAGGAACTATTTCAGTCATTATAACTTTCCAAGGTGCTCTACTCCAGGTAGACTTCACGATCATTGACATTGAGCATCAAGGAGAGTTTACCCAATCTCCTATTATTGTCGGGAAGCCATTCTTAGCCTTGGCTAAGGCGACTATAAATTGCGAGACTCGAGAAATTGATTTTACAGCATTGAGAGCGCTTTGACCTCATCCATTCTTTGATACACTTTAATCTAAGGTGACCCGCATATCCACTGATAGTCGTGACCATCGAGAGGTAGATGAGTCCTACCTCTCTATTACACCTGAGAGACCGACTATCCAGATGACCGTTGGTTCAAAGACTCCCCACACCTCCACTTCATCAACTATTTGCACTACCACCGTGACAACTTCTAAGGAGGACTCACGACCAGAAGCTATCATTGAGTCGGGCACGACCTTTGTTGATTGCCTTGACCATTTTGATGATCCGACACAAGAGCCCAATAATGCCAAGCCAACTGAGATCACTAGCATCTTCTCGAAATACGTGCTGACCCTTCAGGAATATTACAATCTATGTGATGACTCGTCTGATGAGAACCCATGGTCAGCACCACACCACATCCTGGGCATTCAAAGGAAACAACCAAGACTAAATTGACTCCATATAAAATCACGGTTGCTCCCTTCTCTAGTCAGCTATCTAGTGAGAGGGAGTCGAGAAATGATTCCTCGAGAAGTTTCTCCGAACCCCTCAAGGTGAGTCACTCTCCACTCCCTCTCAATGATTCAGGTTCTAGAAAACCGACTAAGAAAGTCTCCTTCAATAAACCAGGGAAGAAATTTTCTGAGGACTCCTCATCAGGTCCGGATGAGGTGATTTATATGAGTGAGCTCAGTTCGGTTGTTCTCAAACCTTATCTAAGCAAGCAGTCGTGCATCGACCTACGTTGGACGATCCCTTCACCTCACTACTATTCATCTGAGGACGATTCCGACAGCGACACACTTGTATATTCCTCACCTCCTCGTTCACGCAAGAAGGTCCGTCACAAACCTTCTTGATACTTGTATATTCTCAATCCTCCTAAGTATAGGGGGAGAGTGACCCGAGTCTCTTCATCATTCTATGTACATTCTCCAGATCTCATCGGTTCTTACACTCACTCCTATTCTATACTTAGGCTGACCAGAGCCTAAGTACAGGGGGTCCGATGCCCGCCATGTATATACTCATCCATTTCCCCTTTTGACCTCATCCGCCCCATTTTTGTTCTTCTTCTACACTTAGCCTGCATGAGCCTAAGTATAGGGGGGTGGGACGACTTCTATACATTTTTGTTATTTTATCTCTCCTATGCTTAGCACGAGCTATTTCTTTTTCCTCGCTTTCGTGCTCTGAGGACATAGCACACGCTAAGTATAGGGGGGCATGTATATATTACATATATACTTTACCCAAAGCTCATACTTGCATGTATTTTCGCGTATTTTTGTATATACTATGCAATAATTACAGGTGGGTAAAAAAATAATTTTTTTGTATGCTTGTATAATTTGTATAATACTTATAAAACTCTTGTAAACTGTTGTAACATAGGAAGTATACCAAATTTTTGAAAAAAAACAAAATAAAAAACAAAAAATAGGCTTCTTATTTACTCTTGCATATCATCCTTGCATTCAAAAAAAATCTTACACTTCATCCATACAGCATGTCATCAGCATCTCATCTACATATCTAGCATATGCAATGTAAAAAGTTAGTGGGTTCTGAATCAAGTTATGAATAGATGTCGAGGATGGATTTGATTTGACCTTAATCTACCTAATTTCAGAGGAACTTAATAGGAACTGGAGTTAAGATTTTTCAGGTCAAGTGACTTAATTCTTTGAGTCCGCAAGTCTATGTTCACATGTCATCTTGATTGGTCTAAGTAGAATATTTCGTACACATGCACGATTCTTTTAGATAGTGACCCAACTCAGACAAACGCGTAGCTCTTCATTGATGAGGTGGTGAGGAGGTAGAATCCTTTGGATCGGGGTAGCACATGGGTGGAAACATGCGTCCTCCTCTAGGGAGGGTAGTGCATCTCAACCTAGTCTGGTGGTGTTGACGTCTAAGGACGGGATGCTGCGGGTTGTAATAAAGCTTCAAAAGAGGGATAGTCTACTGGCTCAAGAGGAAAAACTCCTGATGTACATGCTGCACCTTGTATATATGTTAAAAAAAGATAAAAAATAAAAAAGAGAAAAGAGAAAAAATGCAAGAACTACAAAAAAAATGGACATGCTTGATTGAAAATAAAATGCTTGTCGGAGTCTGTATATTTGCAAGGCATATGCTTCAAAGCCTCATACCATAGAAGCCTGCAGCTGGATGACTTGGCTACACTGGTCAAGCATCCTAGGATAGGTAGCTACACTGGCTACCGTCCATTCTTCTCGTCACCCCCTCTTCTTGAGCCGGTTGCACTTGAGCTTAGATGGGAATACCCCACTCCTCGAGGAAAGAGTTACTGGATCAGGGAATTAGAGTTACCTTGTTAGAGGAGCCGGATTCTTTGCCATTTCTGATGTGGAGAGCTATATTTCACTTACACAGTACAAGTAAGATTCATAGTCATTAGAAATTTACGTATGAGGATTTGTTCTGACCTGACTGTTGAGGCATCTTGAATAGAAGACTTGTGGAACTTAAAGTCTGTTAGGTCTTAAATTCAGATCTCAATAAGGTTCCGCCATATTATTAATCCAAAGGTCGAGTCAAGCTCCATTTTCACCTTTTGTTCATGATCATGGTATGGAACCCAAATTATTTCACTTTTCCATTTCATTTTAGTTGTTCGGGGACGAGCAAGGATTAAGTATAGGTGGTTGATGAATATGTGATTCATCATTCTAAAAGTTGAAAATAGAGCTTTGTTCCCGAGTAATTAGCTGCATATTTCCACTTATATTGAATAATTAGCATTCATGCATGCATAAATAATATCTGCATTTTAGCATTTATATTTGCATTAAATAAGAAGCTCGATTCACATGAAAAATCACCTGTAAATAACCTATTTGTATCTATTTTGTACTAACTCCAAATCCAATAAAATTAACTTTATAGTGTATATATATTACTAACACTAATTAAAGAAAAATATCAAAAAAATACCAACCTATAAAATTGATCAATAAAACTCGAGTCTAAGTTTGAAATTAGGAGCCTTAAAATACGCATACCTCTCTCATGTAGTGTCCAATTTAAGTCTACTTACTTTTAAAGTAATATACATTCAAAGACCTTCAAAATAAGACCAATTTCATTAAAATCGGATATCGTATGTGAAACTTGGTTTTTGGGCCCCTATTGTATATTGCACGTATTGACCTTTTTGCCCTTTATTTTATCTTTTTATTTTCTTAATTATTAAAAATCCAAAAAATTAAATTAAATTGTAAATATTATTTTCATATTTTCTTTATTTTTATTTTTCTTTTTTTTTAAAATAACAAAAATGCAAAAGACAAAAATACGATATTTTATATCTATAAGGTACCACCCAAAAATATACTTTGTACATATGACTTCTTTGATTTTTGACCCTTCACAAAAGTTGTAGATATCGTCGAGACGAGCAACTTTCATGTTCACCACTTTTTGATTTGAACCCTTTTGTTATTTCTTTTTGATTTTATTTAAATTTAATTTGGTTTTTTCAGGTGCGACACGTGGCAGCTTCTGGAGCTTCCACATGTCACCCTATTTTTTTATTATTAATTAATTTCTTATTTTATTTTATTATTTATTTTCTTTATTATTTTATCTAATTTATTTATTTATTTATTTTCTTTAATTTACTTTCTTTTCTTTATTTTTAGTAGCCTACTTATTTTATTTTATTTATTTATTTTTTAATTTATTTCCCCCTTTTTACTTCTTCTCCCTTTACTTGCCCTCCGCTCCAAGTCACCACTCCACTTCCTCCACCACTCTTCCACATTCTCCACCACTTTTCTAACTTCCCCTCTCCTTTTTATTCCCTCATCTCCCGCATTTTCTGCATCCATCGTTCTTGAGAGAGAGAGAGCCCCGAGCCCCATTGATGTGTCATCGGTGACATCTTTGGGTGCAGCAGGTCGAGCGGTGACAAGGCATAGGTGAGATCTGTGGAGTACCACCCACGCAACAACAACTTGTCCAAACTCGCTACCAAGCTTCAAGGTCGACATTCGCCCGACCTTTCAAGGCGACAACTCGGGTCGAGCGTAGCTCCCCACTCTCCAGGAGACTACACAGGTAAATCTTCTATCTTCATCCTTTTATTTTACTTTATCTAACATATTTTTCCTTGTTTTTCATCACCAAATATTTTCATAAAAAAAACACCACCATCACAATCACCACATTCATCATTCATCGCCATCATTCATCATCATTATTTTATTTTTTTTTATCATCACAATCATACATCATCATGCACCACCAATACCACCTTTTCCTTCTATTGTTACATTTCATTTGTTGTTTTAAAAAAATATTACAAAAAATAAAAAAAGCAAGCAGCTCCTGCCCATGTCCGCATGGCCATGCCCTCCTCCTGCTGCGCACGACCGCAGCCTCCGCCAACGGCAACCATCGCACTCTACCTCAGTTGTCCATCCTCCAGCACCCACGTGCCCCAAGGCTGACTTCCAGTCGTGTCTATAAGCCAACCACCGCACCCCAGGCTGCAGCTCCGCCACTCCACGGCCATTCACCGCCAGCCCACGCCGCTTCCCGCAGCACCGACTCGTTGCGCCCTCCAACCGCATGCAGCCCCTAGTCGACTGCACCCACGTCGCGACTCCCCCGCAAGCAGCAGCTTCCTAGAAGTCATGCCTTTGCCGCCAATTGCGGTCGTTAGACGCTCCGCCTCCGCCTCGCAAGCATGCAGCGATCCAAGCTGCGTCGATCGAGCACTGGCCCTACCCGCCCGCCTCATCCTACCTCCTCCGTCACCAACCTGTGTGCCCCATGAACAGGCGGTGATGAATACTCATTCATCACTCTTTATTCTTTTATTTTAGCTACTTATCTTGGCAAAACATCATGCATATAGTTGTAAATACAATAAGTTATCAATAAGCATGCTTTTGTTCATAATTAATAATTAGCATGTATTTGTGAAAAAATAAAAGAATAAAGAATAAAAGAAAAAGAAGGAAATAGACCTAAACCCAAGAGAGGGACCAATATGGGCCTGATCGCCAAATAAAATAAGTAGAGAGAGATAGGGCCACTCAACCTTGTGTATATTCCTTCTTATATGTATATATTTTATCTTCACAAAAATAAAAATAAGAATGTGTTTATATTCCTTTGTATATATTTCTAAAAATAAAACGAAAATTGAAAAATAAAAAAAAAGAAAAATAATTTCTCTCTCTACAACCTTGTACATATCACATGTATATATGTATCATATCCATATTTATTTTACACTTGTAAATAACTCATAAAAATAAAATAAAAATTATTTTATACTCTAAATAATATGTTGTAAATATATAAAATATAAAATTAGAGTATTTGTACAAAAATAAGAAAATAAAAATAATTGTATAAAATACATATGTGAATTATACCTGTATATAATATAATACAATGTATATAGATTCAATTATTTTTCATAAAAATAAATAAAAATAACAAAAAAATAGTTTGGAAAATAAAGAATATTTTTATTTTGAACATTTTTTAAAATAAAAGCATCTTTGATTTTTAATTCATTTTACAAATATTTTTGACAAAGGTATTTTCTGATTGGTCCAGGAGGGATGTTGACCCCAGTCAACTCCCCCTTCCGGACCATTCTTCGCCCAGATCCGGTTTGTGCCCCATTTTCTCCCAATTTTCTCACTCGGATCTGACTCTCCCTTGCCCCGATTCCTTCGCCCGCACCTTCCCCTTGGATCCAAGATCCTCGGGGATCCCTAGGGAAGGGCAGATCCTACTTGGTTTGCGCGTCAACACATGATCTTATCAGCCACCTGGGAATACCTATAAATTCTTCATTCCATTCCCCAGAGCGAGAGCTCGTGCCGCACACTTCCCTTCTACCCTAGATCCCTTTCCCTTGGTGACAGCAATCGGATGGAGCCTTTGGTGGTCGGAGAAGGCCGCTAGAGCCGACACTCGAGCTTCATGGCCGAAGTTCCATCACAACGAGCCTCCCCCGCCTTCCGCAATGAGGTCGAGGTGAAGACCCCCTTCGACATCATCCCCTGGAGCTTAGGATTCAGCTCGGGCCCTCAGGTAGCCTCCATTTCGATCCTAGTTCCATTATCCAGTTCGATCTTCCATTTTCGCTCTGCCGCACCTACGCCAACTCCGACCCGACGGTCGGAGCCTCATCAGCCATCTTCACACGCTCCGATCGATTACCCCGTTCACTGTCACCCTTCTTGCGTACCCTGATCACCCGAACCTTTGTTGTACAAGCCAAGATTAGGCTTTAGGTTTCCTCCCTCATTCACTGGAAACCCCCGACTCCACCCACCATCGCTTCCCTTTATTTCAAGTCAAATAACCTTGACCAGATTACCCCTCCAAGTCGGAGCTTTACCCCGCAGGCCCTCGCGCGTGTGGATTCGCCCCACTTCGACTTCATACAGCTTCACCGGAGCTAGCCCAGGTCACGTCCACCTTCCAGGAGATCCGGCCATTGGCGAGCTGATCAGACACGTCCACCCGACGCGGAGGAGCATTGCGAGTCAACCACTGTCGTCCCATCGTTCATCGGAGCTGCCGATCTCCCTCAGCGCTCCGATGAACTTCGCCCAGGCGAAGTTTGTCTAGCATCCTTCTCAGCCATCGGATTACGCTTGTTGCCCAGATTCGATCACAGCCGTCCAGAGCCTGTCCTTGTCACGCCGTTAGATCTGACATCCAACAGCCTCCGCACGCCCACGTTCGCACCCTCAGGACAGTCGTTGGATTTGCCAGATGTCAGCGCTAGAGCCGCACGATGCCATCCAGTCAGAGCGCACCATCTGTCACCCCACGTGAGTCGCACGAGCGGCTGGGTATATTGCTCCCTTACCCCTGCATTTATTTTCTTTTATAGTTTAATCTGTAAAATAAAAGTTACACTGTGGACCATTTTGTGTATTAGTCCATGCATTTTCATGTATTTACTTTTCAATCCTGTTTGTGTATCCTCACGTGCATCGTCACATGTAGTAGTGGGTTAATTGCTGTTAGTGCCATGGATTTCTTCTTTGTTACATTTTGAAATTATAGTTTCATTAATTGCAGTCATACCCTTGTGCATGCTTTTTATGACATGTGTTGAAATTTGTGTGAAAATTGCAGTAGGGGCCCTATATTTTGTGCGCATGTTATCATTTAGCCCCTAGAACAAATTTTTCTTATGAATTAGTCCCTGTGTGATGTGCCTCTTGTGTGTGATTTAATAAATAGCAATTTTCATCCAAAATTCGTGAAATTTTGACACATGGCTCCTGCCATGATGCAGGAATTTCCACAAATTTTTGGTTGCATTTTGTTTTTATTTAGTATTTTTAAAAAAATTTAAAAACTCTAAAAATTGCTACTGTCAGTTTTTAAAAATAAATTAAAAATATTAAAAGCCCTCTAAAAAATCCAAAAAAATTAGTGATTGCTTGTTTTTGTTTGATTTTGCTGCTATCCAATTTTCGTTGAATTTCATTTATAAAAACCCTAAAAATTGAAAAACATTAAAAATCTTAGAAAAATCATTAAAAATTCTTAAAAATTCAAAAAATATGTTATATTCTTTTTGGTTAGATTTTTATTTTTAGTTTATCATAAAATTGTTGGTCGAATTTTATAGGCGTTTTAAGTATTTTTAAAGTGCCTTTAGATTATGGTTGCACACTGTTTAGTATTTTTGGCCTGGCTTCATTTTTAGAAAATTAACTAAAAATCAGAAAAATCCAAGAAAATATCAAAAATACTTGAATATTTCTAAAAAACCAAAAATATTTTTATTTTAATTTTATGAGTATTTTTTCTACCGTAAATAATTGTTTGTTTGTGCCTTTTTATTTCTTTTACACCTTTTCTTAATTTAAAAATTACAAAAAAATGAAAAATATAAAATCCACCATTTTATTTTATTTATTAAATTTATTTGGATTTTCGACTACTTCGTAGCCTAGGTATACCGTGCTTCTTGTGTTCGACCCTGTTAGCTATACCAGGTAAAATAAAATAGCGAGACCGCTATTTGTGTTTGCTTGATTGATTTATTTTTTTATATTGGTGGTCTCCTTTTTTTTTCTTGATTGAGCCCGATCCGAGAGGTTGAGGTCGCAATGACCATTGATACCTTTTTATATTAGTCGCTCGGTTCGCCCATCAGAATGGCACCATTGCCGGGAAGCACGACTTAGTAGTCAGCTTTCTTTTTCTTTTCTTTCTTTTTCTTTTATTTGTTTTCTTTTTATTTTTGTTTTTTGTTTTTATTTGCTTTTATTCATGTTTTTATTTCTCTTCTTTTTATTAGTTTTTTTTGCATTTATTTTTATTTTATTTTATTTTTCATTATTATAATAATTATTGGACTGACACATCTTCTGTTTCGATTTTCTTGCGAGGGCCCGATGATCGAGGGCAGCTTTCTTCGGGAAGCCGACGCACCCGCATAACTTGGAGGCGGCTCGTTTCTACATCGAGCCATAGGAGAGCGTGAGAGAGGAGAGCAGGAGTGTGGGGAGTGTTAGCATAGTTCTAGCTTAGTTTTATTTATACAGATATTATTGTTGTAATAATACAAGACACCGACTCTTAAACTTGGTGGATTTCTTGGGGTCTGTTTCACCGAGCATCGGTGTTCTTGGGGGACCTCACCATGATTTTTGTCAGTTTTGTTTTTAACGCTTTTATTTTATTTGATTCTCGAAGATTTTAGCCTTAGACTTAGGATTTTCACTTGCCTTGTGACATAATTATTAAGGCCCAACCCTAATTACATTTCTGTTCCTATAGATCGTAATTGGACCTTATTAATTAATTCACTAATAAAAAAATTAACCTAGTCACTTGAGGGGTCGTGCTACTAGAGGCCGTATACAGCGCTGGCAGGATCCGTTGTGGCAGACACCGATCAGCATCAGAGACCGAACCCCAACCCCTCTTGTTGACCCATTAGCTACTGTGCTTCGCGAGTAAAATTTTCTATTTAAGGCCGATTTCTTCGTGCATCATTTATATAGGTTTACTTTTTGTCTTTTAATTTATGCACGGATCACTTTACATGTAGAGAGCTGGAGTCAGGTACGCATCTCTTACTTGGCATGCATCATCGTGTTTAGTCACGCATCGGCTTTTTCATCTTCTCCCCCTTTTATGGACTTATAAATAATCAAGAGAACCGAAAAATTCGTTAGGCGTTGTTTGCTTTGAAAAATACCTAAAAAATAAAAACTATAAAATTGGGACTGTTTAAGCAAACTTGATCTTAAAAGACACTTCACAAAAATATTTGTCTTGGGAGAGCAATCCCCTCCTTGTATGGTTTGGATGAGCGAGAGAGTGACCCGCACCTGAGGCTAGATCCACATCCGACCCTTGTTCAGACTACTGGTCTCGAGTTAGTCGTTCTCCATTGAGGATCGCTCCGGTCTCTAGTAAAGCGGGTCGCGATATCCTTAACAGAGCGAGACGATCGGGTAGCCGGTAAACGGTCCACGACTTGTACTGGCTGGGAAAGATCTAGCTTTGGATCGGGATAGTCTCTTGGGGGTGTTGGATTCCCAATAGCTCGCTTAATCGCTATGAAAGACAGTTTGATCACCTAATAAAATTGACAAGATAAAATATCGAACCTTCACGGTCATCAGCTCTGAGTGAGTAGGTAAATTGGGGGTTTGCTTGACCAATCTTGTTTGTTTTTCCAGATCTCATCCGCCTTCACCCGCCAGATCAAGATGATGGGTCGGAGGTCCCTTAGGCAGCCTCTGGCTGCACTGCTTTCGAGCACTCCAGCCCGCTCATCTAGGTTGGTTCGCGAGAGCTGAGACCCGCTGTCCAAACCCGAGTTCGACTCCGCCCTGTTCCCCCTCGACCACCCTTCTACCAGTCCTAAGGTGCCCGAGTAGTGACCACAGCAAACAATTGATTTATCGACACCTGAGTTTGGGTCTTTTGCCTTTGCAGAGACCATGGCCAGCACGAGGAGCGCACCGATGGACCCAGCAAGAACTAGACATATGTACTCGACCAGGGTGCCATCAACAACACTATGTTAGCCTCCTTTGAGATGATGCACCGACAGATCCGGGATCAAGGAGCTTTCATGGTGGACATGCACCGCGAGATGGAGTAGATGTGAGCCGATAGAGAGCGCAGAGCTGGTGGAGGAGGAGGAGGAGACGGTCCCGATGATCGAGAGCCCGAGGAGCAGCCCGCACAACCAACAACAGCCGCGAGACCGATGAGGGAGTTGCACAACCCTGGTGCAACTCTCACCCATAGATGGATAGTGTTGCCTTCTATTTTAGGAGATTTCAAGCTCCTACCTCAGACGATTCAGCTTCTTCCCCGCTTCCACGGACTCGCTATAGAGGAGTCGCAACTTCATCTCCAGGAGTTTGAGATAATCTATAGTACTGTCCACGATTGTCTCGTGGACAAGGACACCATCAGGATGATGGACTTCCCTTTCTCCCTGGTAGACAGAGCAACCAACTGGCTGAAGCATTTAGGGAGATTCGTCACCATATGGGAACATCTCCGAAATGAGTACCTCAACAAGTACTATCTACTTGGCCGGACTAATGCAGCTAGGGCCCTGATCAGCGATTTCTCCATGATCCCCAATGAGCAATTTCAAGAGGCATGGGACCGCTTCAGGGAGCTCACAGACTGGTGTCCCCATCATGACATATCGAAGCCCAATCTTGTCCAAAGTTCTTCTGCGGGCTTACACCGGAGTTGCAGGGGCTAGTTAATGCATTCTGTGGGGGTTCATACTTTGCCAAGGACGAGGATCAAATCTGGGTCATCTACGAGGAGACGGTTGAGAACTACACTGTGATGTCCCAGACCCGATTATACACTCAAGGGAAGCCCACACTGCAGGTCGTGTCCTATTAGAGGATAGCACGGGTCGATGCCAGTCCTTCTACATCATCAGCAACCGCAACACAGGTAGAGTCGACGGCTACTGATATGGGGATTATCAACGAGAAGCTGGATCAGATCGAGTTGATTGAGAAGAAGCAATGTCAGGGCATGATGCAGATTGACTAGATGGCACATGCGCTGAGTGACCTGAAGACCCAGATCATGTGTCTCCAGGAGGCACAGACGGTTTCTCAGCCCCGTCTCAGGTCACGAGCAGATATTGGCAGCAGCAACTCGACCCAGCCCTCCGCATACTACCGATAAGTTCACCACATTCAGGCGGAACCGTTCCAGCAGCAGCAGTATGTTCATCCACCACCATCTCAAGACAGACAGATGGTGGTGTATCAGCTGGACCAGCCCCTGGCAGTACCCCCCACCCACCTATGAGCAGGAGCCGTTGATGGATGTCAATGGGATTTGGTATGACCGACCTCAGCCTGGGATTCGACGAGACCATCCCGGATTCCGTTGGTCGACCGGAGGTACCAGTTCCCAGCAGCAGCCTCTAGTTCAGGGTGGTCAGTACGGCCAGCAGCGAGAGCAGCACCAGCAGCCCCAGTTCCCACAGCAACATTACCAGCAGCATGGTCCTCATCCCTATCAACATGGACAATCTTGGAGGCAGCAACAACAACCTCAACAGTATCATTCTTAGCCCCAATATCCCTCTCATCCACAGCAGCAACCTCATTTTCAGAGAGGCCACCCGTTAGGTTCTCATGGGCCAGCCTATGAGAACCCAACCTTAGATGACCTAGCCTGCCTCATCTCTGAGCAGCAGGCTACCTTGAGGCGGTAGATGGACGAGTTCCGCCACGAGATGAGAGATATCATGGAAGGAAAGGCCGCCATACCTGCGCAGATTGAGCCGAACCCGAACAACCTCAAGAGGAAGTCTGATCAGGTAGAGTTTTCAGAGGTTACCACTCCTAGTGATTCACTTGGTGATATTACTGCATACACTTTTGATGTTGACTTTGTTACACTTAGGAGAGGTAGGATGCCAGCCGACGGTGCTTCGTCTGAGCGACGACCCCATGCAGCTTCAGGAGCGCTAGACGAGGAGGAGAGCGGTGCTGATGTCGCTCGTGATGATGATGATGACGGTGGTGCTGACACCACCAAGGATGTTGATCCAGCTGACGGTACTGAGGCTGTCACTTCACCAGATGTAGGAGATGGTGCTGATGCCACCAGAGATGATGCTGAGCCAGAGTGTGGTGCTGATGCCGCGATTCCAGATGCCGAGGGTGGTACTGATGCCACCATTTCCATTCATGTTGCTTTTCCTTCCGTTCATGTATCTCAGGACTATTCTGTGAATAAAGGAAAGGGTTCTTCATTTATGAGTCCATCTGTGTTACTTGGAGATGTATGTATGGATTCTACTTTGCCACACTAGCAGAGACCCGATCCTAGCCCTTCATATGCGTAGGGCCCAGCCATCCCCATTCCCCAAGTACTCCGCTTAGATAAGGGGACTAAAAAAGAAAACCCAAAAAAATCCCATCAGTTAGAGTTCAACCAGCAGATGATGGACATATTTCATATACAGCTGACTCTACAGGTCTGATCATGACAGCGAGAAGGTGTACTTTCACGTCGAGCACGAGAGTATATAAATAAAGACGATCGACGAGACCAGAGTACGAGATTCAGCTTGCTCAGAGCCGCTCACAGATTCAGAGCAGATGACAGAGGCAGAGCGAGACATCCACCAGGATTGTGATTTTGTGATTACATATGATGAGGCAGTTTGGTCCGACCTAGTTTCACGAGCCATCCTCTCACCTTCAGAGTCCGCTGATGCACAGATGCCAGTAGAGAAGAGCTTGGAGAGCGCATTCCTGGTACAGGATACAATTCAGGCAGCAAATCGTGTTCAGGATAGTGAGGTAGTTGATTTTTCTCTTGATACAGATTCAGATCCCTCGGAGTCAGATATTGATTAGGCAGAGTTTGATGATATGATTTCATGTCTGACTTCCACAGAGCAACCAGCTAGGGTGGAGACTGATCCCATTCAGAGCAGAGACACACCAACAGAGCAGTCTTCACCATATTCTCAGATTCAGTGAGAGTTCTCCCATGCAGATTTGGTCGCATTCACTCAGACTTTTCAGAGGTCAGATTCGCCAGCACCCAGCTGTCCAGAGCTGAAGCCCTTGCCGTCATTGCTGAAGTATAGGTTCCTTACGGGTGAGCATGAGATGCACCCAGTCATTATCTCAATAGATTTGACTGGAGAACAAGAATCTCGTTTGATGGAGGTTCTTGAAAAGAACCGTAAGGCGATAGGATGGAGTGTAGCCGATCTTTATGAGATAAATCCGGCTCTGTGCTCCTACCATATCTATCTCGAGGAGGATGCAAAGCCGCCACGTGAGTTCCAGCGGCGGCTGAACCTGAATCTTCGAGAGGTTGTCATGAAGGAGATTTCGAAATGGTGGAGCGCCGATTTTATCTACCCCATCTCTGACTCCAAATGGGTTAGTCCATTACATGTGGTGCCCAAGAAGACGGGCATCACTACAGTTGTGAGTGAGTCTGGGGAGGAGATCGCTACCCGGGTACCACTTCTTGGAGGGTCTGTGTGGACTACAGACGATTGAATCAGGCCACCAAGAAGGATCATTTCCTGCGGCCTTTTATTGATCAGATTATAGAGAGGCTAGCTGGGAAGAGTCATTACTGCTTTCTTGAATGGTACTCCGGATACAATGAGGTGGCCATTGCGCCCGATGACCAGGACAAGACCACATTCACATGTCCCTTTGGGACATATGCTTTCAGACGGATGCCCTTTGTTCTATGTAACGCCCCAACGACATTCTAAAGGTGCTTGTTGTCCATCTTTTCGAACATGGCGGGTGAGTGCTTGGAGGTCTTCATGGACGACTTTTCGGTCTATGGCGATGGGTTTGATGCTTGTCTTGACTGCCTAGACCGCATCCTTTAGCGATGCATCGAGGTCCATCTTGTGCTATCTTGGGAGAAGAGTCACTTCATGGTGACTCAAGGGACAGTGCTTAGCCATATCATCTCCAACAAGGGCATGGAGGTTGATCCGGCCAAGGTGGATATCATTAGGAAACTCAGTCCACCGTCCAACTTGCGGCAGTTACGATCTTTTCTGGGGCACGTTGGTTTCTACTGATGATTCATTCATGATTTCAGCATGATTGCCTGACCGTTGACTGATTTGCTGACGAAAGACACCGAGTTCATTGTAGATGATAAGTGTCTAGCGTCATTTGAGACTCTCAAGAGTCTAGTTGTTGAGGCTCTTGATTGGTCTCTCCCACTTGAGATCATGACGGATGCCTCCGATTTTGCCGTAGGGGCCATGCTAGGACAGAGGAGGGATGGAGCACCTTTTGCCATTCACTACGCTAGCCGTACTTTCGATGCCGCTCAACGGAACTACACCGTCACTGAGAAGGAGATGCTAGCCATAGTCTTTGCCCTAGACAAGTTTAGATCATACATCATTGGATCTAAAGTGACCATATCTACAGATCACACCGCCATCAAGTACCTCATGGCAAAGAAGGATGCCAAAGCGAGATTGACTAGATGGATCCTTCTACTTCAGGAGTTTGATATTGAGACTAAGGATAAGCCTGGAGTCAAGAATGTGGTGGCGGATCATCTCTCCCGATTAGAGCATCTTGAGGATTCTGAGTAGATTGACCCTATTTCTGAGACCTTCTCAGATGAGGCGATCCTTGCTATCGCCTCTCTCCCGTGGTACGCCGACATTGTGAACTATCTTGTTGCCAAGAAAGTTCCACAAGGTTGTCCCAGGCAGCGACTTGAGACCTTCCTTGCGAAGGCCAAGTTCTACCATTGGGAGGATCCCGTCCTTTATCATGAAGGAGGGGATAGCGTCTGGCATCAGTGCATTCATCAGGAGGAGCACCATAGCGTCCTCACTTACCGCCACAAGCTTGAGGCAGGAGGACATCACTCTGGGAGGAGAATGACACAGAAAGTGCTCCAATCTGACCTATGGTGGCCTACCCTCTTCAAGGATTCTAATGAATTCGTGAAGAGGTGTACTGACTATCAAAGGATGGGCATTTGTGGACAGTGTGATATGATGCCAATGCAGCCCATTTATTTCTATTAGGTTTTTGACGCACGGGGCATCGATTTCATGGGTCCATTCCCTAAGAGTCAGGGATTCGAGTACATTCTGTTGGTCGTTGATTATGTGAGTCGTTGGGTTGAGGCTATCCCCGCCCGAACTGCAGATGCTAGGACTGTATGTAGATTTTTGAGGAAGAATATCATTTCACGGTTCGGGGTGCCTAGAGTGTTGATATCTGACGGGGGATCTCATTTCGTCAACGACAAGGTAAAGGCCCTTGCTAGCGAGTTCAGCATTGACCATCAAGTAGCCACACCGTATCATCCTCAGACCAATGGTCTTACTGAAGTGTCAAATAGGGAGATCAAGACTATTTTGTAGAAGGTCGTCCTCCCTGGCCGAAAGGATTGGTCACAGCTTTTGGACTTGGTCTTGTGGGCATATCGGACGTCCTTCAAGACTCCTTTGGGTACATCTCCCTTTCACCTCGTTTATGGCAAGCCCTACCATTTACTTGCTGAGCTAAGACATAGGTCACTTTGGGCAGTCACAGATATACTTTTGGATCCAGTGAGTGTAGGAGACCATAGGAGGGCAGAGTTGGCAGCTCTGGAGGAACTTAGAGATGCAGCCTTTTTGAGCAGCCTTCAGTATAAGGAGAGAGTGAAGGAGTAGCATGATTCTCATATCAGCCACAAGCAGTTTGAGCCAGGATAGAGAGTATGGTTGTTTGATGTAAGGCTTAGATTATTTCCAAGGAAGTTGCAGAGCAAGTGGAAGGGACCATACCTGGTCCGAAAGGTACATGACAATGGAAGCATTGACATATCTGAGACGTCATCCGAGTCTACCTTTTGTGTTAACGGGCAACGGCTCAAACCATATCTAGATCATGAGCCGCTGGTCGTTGACATCGCCCCTATTCATTTTGCTTGAGATGTGGTCTCTTGACTCACATCTATTGCATCTCACGCCTGATTATCACTGTCTTCCACCTTGTATAAATTTAGATGTCCATATCACACTATTCTTTAGTCCAACACCCCATCTGCATCTTTGATTATGCTATACTTAAGGTGCACTTTACACTAAGTATAGGGGGTGTGAGACTTTTGATTTTCTTTTGATTCCTTTCTACCTCTGTTTTGCTGCCTTTACTTAGGGATATTTCACCCTAAGTATAGGGGAGGTAGATCCTGTACATTCTTCCACTCGGATTTCCCTTTGTGTGCAACCTACTATACTTAGGATTACTTGATCCTAAGTATAGGGGGAAATCATGATATTCTTTTCCATTCTATTCTTTCATTCATCATTGTAGTATAGTTGTCCTTTTCACTTCCCTATACTAAGCACGAGTTATGTCTTCTTCATCGCTCTTGATTCACTCTGAGGACATCGTTCGAGCTAAGTATAGGAGGTGTCATATATATTTCATATATACTTTAGCCATAACTCGTACTTTGTGTGAGTGTGTAAATAAATAAAATGGCTAAAACCCCTAAAAATCCATAAAAAGTAAAAATTTTCTTGTAAATAAAATTCTTTATTGCACATACATAGCTATTTACAAAATTATTTTTGTAAAAATGTTTGTAAAAATATTTTGTGTAAAGAGTTTGTAAATATTTTGATATCAAAATTATGTATATAGTACAAAGTTTTTGTAAAATGTTTGAAAAACAAAAAGTTTGCAAAAATCCTGCATTCATGCATACATCCATGTATTCAAACATTTTCAAAAATTTTGCATGTCTTCAAAAAAATTTCAAAAATAGCATTCTTGTATATATATGTACAGTTTTTCTGAATCATAGTTGACATTTAAACTAACCTGGAATTAAATTGAAAAATGGAGCTTGGTTAAGATCTTAATCCACCTAATTATAAGAGGAACCTTATAGGGCTTTGGGTTGAGACTTTTCAAGTCCATTGTGACTTAATTCTTTGAGTCCACTAGGCTATGATCATATGTCATCTTGATGAGCCTAACTAAAACACTTAACAACACACACATGACTCTCACAGACAATGGCTTTACTTGCACCAGCACTTTACACCTAGATCTCTACGGATGAGGTGGTGAGGAGGTAGTCTTCTTTGACTTGGGGTAGCATATGAGGGTAGTACTTCTAGGCGGAACTTCTCTTCTTCTTTTAGTGAAGGAAGTGCGTCTCAACTTGGTCTGGTAGTAGTGAGGTCTAAAGACAGGAGTTGTGGGTTGCAATAAAGCTTCAAAAGAGGGATAGTCTACTGGCTCAAGAGAAAAAACTCCTTATGTATATATGATGCACCATGTAGATATGTTGTACATATGCACATCGAAAAAAAATGCGTGCAAAAAGAAGAACTCCAAAAAAGGGGTGGGTCTGACAGAAAATGAAATACCCACCGGAGTGTATATAGTCAAATAAAGCAAAGCTTATGTTACTCATGCCCATCTCATGAAGCTTGCAGCAGGGAGACTTAGCTACACTGGTTGGGCTCCCAAGGATACATGGCTACACTATCCATAGTCCATTCTCTTCTTCCTCCTCTTCTTGAGCCGGTTGAACTTGAACTTAGAAGGGAATACCCCGCTCCTCGAGGAAAGAGTTGCCAGACTAGGGTATTAGAGTTACCTTGTTGAGGAGGGTTGTCACTTTGCCATTTCTGAGGTGGGGAGCTACATATCACTTACACAATGCAAGAAAAGATTCATAGTCATCAGAGTTTGTGTATGTAGACTTGTTCTGATCTGGATTGTTGAGGAGTCTTGACCATAGATTAGTGGAACTTAGATGCTGGTAAGTTTTAAACCTAAGTCCAAAAAAGGTTCCGACAAACTAATAATCCAAAGATCTGACTGAGCTCCATACTTCAATTTAATGAAGACAAGTTTAATAATCAGCCTTGATTCACCTTCTTTTTCTCCTTTTTCTTTCTCTTTCTCTCTTCACTTCTTTTTCAAATAAGTGTTTGCTAAAGGACTAGCAAAAGTAATGTATAGGGGGGTGATGAATACTCACTCATCACTCTTTATTCTTTTATTTTAGCTATTTATCTTGGCAAAACATCATGCATATAATTGTAAATACAATAAATTATCAATAAGTATGCATTTGTTAATAATTAATAATTAGCATGTATTTGTGCAAAAATAAAGAATAAAGAATAAAATAAAAATAAGGAAATATTTAGAATAAATATTGAGTGACCTAGACCCAAGAGAGGGCCCAATATGGACCTCATCGCCAAATAAAATAAGTAGAGAGAGATAGGGTCACTCAACTTTGTGTATATTCCTTCTCATATGTATATATTTTATTTTCACAAAAATAAAAATAAGAATGTGTTTATATTACTTTTTATATATTTTTAAAAATAAAATAAAAATTAGAAAAATAAAATAAAAAGAAAAATAATTTCTCTCTCTACAACCTTGTACATATCACATGTATATATGTTTCATATCCATATTTATTTTACACTTGTGAATAACTCATAAAAATAAAATAAAAATTATTTTATACTTCAAATGATATGTTGTAAATAAATAAAATATAAAATTGGGGTATTTGTACAAAAATAAGAAAATAAAATAATTGCATAAAATACATAAGTAAATTATACCTGTATATAATATAATACAATGTATATAGATTCAATTATTTTTCATAAAAATAAATAAAAATAACCAAAAATAGTTTGGAAAATAATGAACATTTTTTATTTTGAGCATTTCTTAAAATAAAATCATCTTCGATTTTTAATTCATTTTACAAATATTTTTGACCAAGGTCTTTTCTGATTGGTCCAGGAGGGATGTTGACCCCGGTCAACTCCCCCTTCCAGACCATTCTTAGCCCGGATCCGGTTTGCGCCCCATTTTCTCCCGAATTTCTTACTCGGATCTGACTCTCCCTTGCTTCGATTCCTTCGCCTGCACCTTCCCCTTGGATCCAAGATCCTCGCGGATCCATAGGGAAGGGCAGATCCTTCTCGGTTCGCATGCCCACGCTTGATCTTATCAGCCACCAGGGAAGACCTATAAATTCTTCATTCCATTCCCCATATCGAGAGCTCGCGCTGCACACTTCCCTTCTACCCTAGAGCCCTTCCCCTTGGTGACAGCAATCGGACGGACCCTTTGGTGGTCGGAGAAGGCCGTTGCAGCCGACGCTCCAGCTTTGTGGCCGGAGTTCCGCCGCGATGAGCCTCCCCCGCCTTCCACAGTGAGGTTGAGGTGAAGACCCCCTTCGACATCATCCCCTGGATCTTAGGATTCAGCTTGGACCCTCAGGTAGACTTCATTTCGATCCTAGTTCCATAATCCAGTTCGATCTTCCAATTTCGCTCCGCCGCACCTCCGCCAGCTCCGACCCAACGGTCGGAGCCTCGTCAGCCATCTTCACCCGCTCCGATCGATTACCCCGTTCACCGTCACCCTTCTTGCGCACCCTGATCACCCGAACCTTGGCTGTACGAGCTGAGATTAGGCTTTAGGTTTCCTCCCTCATTCGCCGGAAACCCTCGACTCCACCCACCGTCGCTTCCCTTTATTTCAAGTCAAATAATCTTGACCGGAGTACCCCTATGAGTTGGAGATTTACCCCGCAGGCCCTCGTACGCGTGGATTCGCCCCACTTCGCCTTCATCCAGCTTCGCCGGAGCTAGCCAAGGACACGTCCACCTTCCAGAAGATCTGACCGTAGGCGAGCTGATCAGACCTGTCCAGCCGACGTGGAGGAGCATTGCGAGTCAACCACAGTCGTCCGATCGTTCATCAGAGCTGCCAATCTCCCTCGGCGCTCTGGTGAACTTCGCTCAGGCGGAGTTCGTCCAGCATTCTTCTCAGCCGTCGGATTACGCCCATTGCCCGGATTTGATCACAGCCGTCCGGAGCCTGTCCTTGTCAAGCCGTTAGATATGACATTTAACGGCCTCCGTACGCCCACGTTCACACTCTCAAGACAGTCGTTGGATTCGCTAGCTGTCAGCGCTAGAGCCGCACGATGCCATCCAGTCAGAGCGCGCCACCTGTCACCCCACGTGAGTCGCACAAGTGACTGGGTAATTTTCTCCCTTACCCCTGCATTTATTTCCTTTTATAGTTTTATCTGTAAAATAGAAGTTACATTGTCGACCATTTTAAGTATTAATCCCTGCATTTTCCTGTATTTACATTTCATTCCTGTTTGTGTATCCTGACGTGCGTCGCCACGTGTAGTAGTGGGTTAATTGCAGTTAGTGCCTTGGATTTCTTCTCTGTTACATTTTGAAATTATAGTTTCATTAATTACAGTTATACCCATGTGGATTCTTTTTATGACATATGCTGAAATTTGTGTGAAAATTGCAATAGGGGCCCTATATTTTGTGCGTTTGTTATCATTTAGCCCCTGGAACATATTTTTTATGCGAATTAGTCCCTGTGTGTTATGCCTCTTGTGTGTTATTTAATAAATAGCAATATTCATCAAAAATTCGTGAAATTTTGATACATGGCTCTTGCCATAGTGTAGGAATTTCCATGAATTTTTGGTTGCATTTTGTTTTTATTTAGTATTTTTTAAAAAAATTCAAAATCTCTAAAAATTGCTACTGTCTATTTCTAAAAATCAATTAAAAATATTAAAATCCTTCTAAAAAATCCAAAAAAATTAGTGATTGCTTGTTTTGGTTTGTTTTTACTGCTATCCACTTTTTGTTGAATTTGCTTTTATAAAAACCGTAAAAATTAAAAAACATTAAAAACCTTAGAAAAGTCATTACAAATTCCTAAAAATTCAAAAAAAATGTGTTTTCTTCTTCTGTAGTTAGATTTTTATTTTTAGTTTATCATAAAATTGTTGCTCGAATTTTATAGGCAATTTAAGTATTTTTAAAGTGCTTTTAGATTCTGGCTGCACACTGCTTAGTATTTTTGGCCTTGCTTCATTTTTAAAAAATTAACTAAAAATCAGAAAAATCCAAGAGAAATATAAAAAACACTTGAATATTTCTAAAAACCAAAAATATTTTTATTTTAATTTTCTGATATTTTTGCTACCTTAAATAATTGTTTGTTTGTGCCTTTTTTATTTCTTTTACACCTTTTCTTAATTTAAAAATTACAAAAAAATTGAAAAATATAAAATCCACATTTTATTGTATTTCTTTATTTTATTTAGACTTTTGACTACTTCGTAGCCTAGGTATATTGTGCTCCTTGTGTTCGACCATGGTAGCTATACCAGGTAAAATAAAATAGTAAGACCGTTATTTGTGTTTGCTTGATTGATTTATTTTTTATATTGGTGGTCTTCTTTTTTTTCTTGATTGAGCCCGATCCGAGAGATTGAGGTTGCAACGACCATTGATACCTTTTTACCTTAGTCGCTCGGTCCGCTCATCAGGCGGTGCCACCCCTCGATTGCCATTCCGACCCGCGCGCGAGGCTACCCAGTGCGTCGCCTCCAGATGCCGTCTACCCGCCATGCCCTAAACGCACCCCTCTGCGTCCTCTAGAGTATAGAAGGTCCATTTTTATTTTCAAATTTTTTTATTGTGAAATTTGCACTCGTGTTCTTGCATGTTTTAGTAATATCAAAATTACCCCAATGCATATCAGTTCATTCAATTTCAATTCCTGTATTGCAAAGACACCCTTGACTTTGATCATTAATTTGGACATCAGTTTTGCATAATTTTTTAATTAAATAGCATTTTGTAGAGTATTTAAATCTTTATCTCTTGGTTATTTATTTACATTTTTGTGAGCTTGGGATAATTTATTAAAAATCAGAGTTTGAAATTCAATGATATTTTACCCTTTTAGGCTCTGAAATTCGTAAAGACATTTTCTGCTCCAAAAATTGTAAAAAAATTGTGGATGATGCCTCTAGTTGTGTTTTAGTTTCTTCCAAATTTCATACAAATTTGAGTTGTCTTGTGCATAAAATAAATTCTAGAGTGCTTTCTGTAATTGATTTTTAATTAAATCCACGAATATCATTTTTTTATAAAATTTCAACTCTCCTAGATTTATAATTAGAAAATATATTTGAGATAAATCTCCATTTAGATAATTTTATTCTGTAGATTTATTAGAAATAAAATACTCTTAGTCACTCTGTTTCATGGAAGGTCGTATCACGATATATCAGCGATATATCGGCGATATATCGGTATCGACAGGTCACCGATATATCGCCGATATGTCTGATATCGGGTATCGACAGGCAAAAAAGGTGAGATGAATCCCGATGTCAGCGATATGGCGTCGATATATCATCGATATATCGGCGATATATCGGTATCGACATGGTACCGATATCGATACCGATATCGATATGTCCTTCCATGCTCTGTTTCCATTAAAAAATCATAAAAATCACATATTCTCAGAAAATTCTAAAAAATAGTGTAGCTTCATTTCATCATATTTCACTTCCAGTAATTTTTTTCATAATTTTTGCATTCTGTTTGCACGAAAAATGGCATAAAAACCCCAAAAATTTTGTATTTTTCATTTACGCATCTTAAATAAAAAAATTACAAAAAAATACATTTGACATTCGTTGTTGTATTAGGTTTATAGGAAAAATAAAATTTGGCTGAATTTGGATTAATTTCATATTAAAATTAATTTGGCTAAATTACATGTTTTCTTAATAACCTAATTCATCCGCATTTTGCATTGGCATTTTTATCGCATAAAAAATACAAAAAATCCCACTTGGAAAAGCATGATCTAATCCATCTAACTTGATTCGAAGTTGTTCCTTTGCCTCCTTGAGTCAACCCTAGGGCTTGCCCAGGTTAAAAATACATCAAACCACATATTATTTCATTCATCGATTCGTGCGATTAATTTTTGATCGATCCTAATTGCCTGACTACAACAAACACGACACATACATTTAATTAAAAGGGTAATTTTCGAAAACGTCAGGCACGCCTCGCTCTTTCTGGAGTGTACCTGAAAGCAATGAGGGCTTAACCCAAAACAAGGATGTTTATTATCGATTTTAATTAAGGTCAAAGTTTATTTAGTAGTCTCCTAATTTTAGATTTTTAGTTTCCACTTTTTCTTGAGTATTTTCAAAGCAAACTGCCTAACATTTTTTTGTATTTTCTTTTAAGTCCTAAATGTGATATAAAACAAGGGTAGAGAATGGAAAAGCAATGCAAGTGAATATCAAAGTGTAAATCTCACTCTCATATCCAATGATACATGCGAAGTTAGAAGACTCATAGTGCTTCCTAGTGCTCTCCATGTAGGATGAGAGGCAAAATTGAAATATTTACACTATATGGAAATATGCAGGAGATGAAAACGTCCTAAACAAAACTTGTTATTATTGGGAAGAACAAGATGCGAACTTCTCAAAAGTGGATCCTAAGTGTTTGGTCTTGGGTACTCCTTAGTGCTTGCCACAACGGGTCCTGCAAGCACTGTATGGAGTCTCCCCCCAAGGTGTGTGGTTCCAAATTCAAGAAATTTACAATTAATTATTTGATTAAGTTCGAACTTATATCACTATAGGCACATGCTTCTATTAGGTGTTTGGACCTAGCTACCAAGTCAAGCAAGCCTAAATCTAGAGGTTCAATCACACAAAATAAATGAAACAAAAGTGGAAAGCTAAAATCACGTGAAACAAACTAAAATAAAGGAGAGAAAACATGAAAACCTGCGATGAGACCCTTAGGTGAACAATCGCCTGGGCAATGGACATTGTTAGGTGTGAAGTGTCCAAGTCCAAAATTATTACAAATAATTATACAAAAATAAATAACACTCTCCTTACAAAGAAAAATACTAAGCGTGACTTGCTCTTCTCCTCCTTCTCTGTCTGCTTCCCGACTCTCTCTTGGTCGGATCACAAGGAGAAGAGTTGACCTCCTCGTAGCTCAGGTGCGTCCACCTCCTAAGAGATGGCATTCGTCGCGTGATCCCTCGCAAGAAAGATAAAAAAGAAAAGTCGTCAGAACATATCAAATAGTTATAAAAAATGGAGAGCAAAAATAGAAGAGAAATAATATGCACAATATTATACATAAAGCTATGCTATCCGTTGCTCCCTAGCAACGATGCCATTTGAAATAGCCCAGAATCAGATTGGAGAGAGTCGTACACTCCATGCAAGGCGGGAGCGAAGTCATCAAAGTGACCTCTCACAAATATCCCATGCTAAATCAACAATTAACCCACACAATATAAGAATCAACCAATGCAAGCAAGTGTGAATCAAAATTTAGTATACCTTACAAAAAAATTATGCATAGCGGACAAGCAAGCAGGGGTCGAATACGAGAAGCACATGACATAGCATGTATTATTTAAATGAATAAATAAAACATGTGTATACAAGTATGCACAAAATCACTCAATGTATATGTGGATTTTAATTAAAAAAATATTTTCTTTTTTTAATTTTTAATATTTTCTGATTTTTAATTTCTTTTTAATTGAATAATATCATAATATATAGATACATATATAATAAAGGAATAATAACGACGATATGAATAATATGAATACAATATAATATAAAATTATCACAAATATGAATAAAATCAGAAAATATGTATAAGAATAGTCCTTTTTATTTTTTAAAAGGCTTTAAAATAATTATAATGTGTTTATAATAATAAATAATAATAAATATTATATATAAGGATATGTAGATATATATGAGTTATATAGAAAAATAATCAAAATATCTAAATAAAATATTTTTATATTTTTCAAATATTTTTATATTTTTATGAATTTTTCGAGATTTTTTGCAAAATTTTATTATTTTTAAATAAAAAAAAGGAAAAATAGGGAATGTTTGATATAAGATCGAATTGATTTGAGATTTAAAAATAAGAAATGGTCTCAAAATGTCTCAAAATCATTTTTGGTATGTAGATAATATATATAAATAAATAGCATAAAAATTAATATTTTTGGATTTTTCAAAAATATTTTGCAAATTTTTTAGGAGCAAAGGTTGGTTAATTTTAAGAGTTTCTTTTGAGATTTTTTGTGATTTTTGGTTTGGAGTGAGAAAATAGGCTAATAAAGAGTAGCTATTTTTTTTGAATTTTAAGAAAGGGTTTTCTTTTTTTCTGTTTTCTAAGTAAAATAGCGAATAAAATATCTCCTAATGATTTTTAATAAATAATAATTGCAATCTAAATGTCAAATAAAAATGCTAGCATGAATAAGTAACCAATCATGAACATACACCTATTTTTTTGAGAATTTTTAGAGCATAGGAGCTATTTAAAATAAAAGGAATGCAAAAATAAAATTAAATCAAGCTTGTAAGGATGTTTTGCAAATGAAATAAATTGTAGGGGCTCGCATGAAATTTAACCCAAAATAATGAACTACAACATGATTTTTATAGTCTTAGTACAAATTACAAAGCCCGACAGTGCCTTTCTACAAAATGTCCACTCACGTGGGGGGTCCACGTGAGGTGACCTGACACTGGACTCAAGCACAATATTAAAAAGCAATAAGAGGGTGCATGCAAATATCCCAATAACTTTTGTACCTAGTTAAATATTTACAGCTCTTGATACAAAAGATAAAAAGAGCGGAGGGGGGTTTGTGCAAATATACCACTGAAGCCTGGATCTAACCGCTGCAGATGCTCCACGTGGTTAATCGTACGCTTGAGATCACGTACTGCTTCACTGGAACTGGACAACCCGGATTAGATCTGGGTCACGTGAATGATCTGACAGATCTGGGGTAGGGAGGAAGAACACACAAGAATAGTGTGTCTCCCTTCCTTTGATCGATGATATCTCGAGCCTCCGATGGTGTATGGCTACTATGATTGCTCCAACAACATCTTGGAGCTCCTCCGCATGCAATGGCGGGTTCAAGGATGGCAAGGGGGCTCAGGGTGCTTAGACGAGGTCCAAGCACCTGGAGCTGCTCCAGGTGATTGAGGATGCTCCAGACGGGTCCTGGGAGTCGCAAACCTCCACTAAACGACTCCTTGGCCCGAGGGATACTTCCTCAACCAAGGAGTTAGGCAAAAAGGGGAGTGGAGTGGTATGAAGGTGGGGCTCGGGTGAGAAATGGTGAAGTGGGCCTCGACTCCCTGATCCACGATGGATTAGAGGGAGGGATGACAGGGGATCGATGAAGAACGCGTAAGGGAAACACGAATGTGTGGAAATCAAGTGGATTGGATGGTCGAATCATGATGATTAGAGCACGAGCTCTAAGAAATTAGGGATTTTCAAAATTACGACTAAATATGCTAATAAAAGGAAAATTAAAGCTAGAATCGGAAGCTACATTATAGAGGTTACCTAAGAAGCAGAAGAAAAGGCCTCGATCGAGTCCAGGACCATGGGAAGCAAAACTAGCCGGTGGTGGTCTAGCGATGGGGTTTGGATCTCCACATCCACATGTTCCTCCTTGGTGCAAATCCTCTCTTGAGCTTGCTGTCACCAAGGTGAGGAGATTAGGATAGATCTGAGGGGCTAAGAACAGACGAAGAGGGATCAATTTGAGGATGGAAACAGAGGGAGCTTATTTATAAATATGGAGGAGCAGGTCCATTGACCAACGATTATTGGTCGATCGATGCTATGTACAAAGGTTTCAAAGATTAAGCGTGTTTTAGGGTTGATCTGAGACGATGTTTCGTGAAAAATCAAGTCGAAATGAGTGATTGTTCATCCGGGAAATGGGAGAGAAGATGGCGGGTCGCCACAATCAAACAGCTAGGTAGCGTGGGAAGGAGAGTTAACCGAGGTCAACAAAGTGAGCTCCCTGATTGGTCCATGTGAACCAATCAGGAAAATCAGAGAATTAAATCCCTGTTAATATGATTAAAAATAGTAAATGAATTTATTAATTTAGGTTAAAATATGAAAAATGTTTCTTATTTTACATAGTATTTTATTATGATTTTTATTTATTTTTTTGAGATAATTTATTATCAGTTAGTATTTTCATGTATAATCATGGGCATATTTACCTATAGAATATGTATTTTATTTTTATTTTGTATTTTAGATTTTATACACATAATTTATATATTTATAACTTATTTAAATATATATAAATATATTTTTATTGCATTTTTTAGATATTATATGTGCACTTAATTAAGTATAGCTATTTATGATATAGGTTTGTATATGTACAATTCATTTATGTATTTATGTATACTAATTTATTTTAATATAATTCTAATGATTTTATTTTATTCTAATTATGTACATGTGTTGTAAATAATACTTACAAATCTATAAAAATATAAAATTGTACAAATTAGAAAGAATAAATAAAATTAATATTTTATTCTAGTATATTGTACAATAGGGGTCTAAAATCTAACTTTTGCATCTTAACTCCAAATTAAATGAAACTACCTTTATTAAATAGTGAATTAAAAGTTATATAAATTAAAAGTGATATTAATGAATTTTGAGTTCATATGGAGAAGACACATATCTGTGAAGTTTAGGTTTTGGATTTTTATTTCGAGTATAGAAAGTGTAGTGTGTATTATTTATGTGTGAGATAAATTTTGTATTTTTCTATGTATTTTTATATACAACTTTCATGTTCAAAGTTTATTGATTTGATGTATAAATAATAAAGAATAAAATACATTCCAAAATATAATTATAAATGAATTGAAAATCAGGTTTTTGATGTGATTTCTGTACATTTCCTCTGCCCTATCGCCCCCTACTTTATTCCTTGTCGACCAAGTCATTGCGATGACTGGGCCTCGGGGTTTAGGGTCACTCAACACCGATGGTGTCTCGTTTTTTTTCTTTTCTTTCTTTATTCTTTAATTTTGTATTTACATATAATAAATAAACATTATTTCATTCAGTATTTTGTACAAATTATAGAGTTTATTTTGTAAATTAATGATACATACATGCATTTAGCTAAGGATTTAAGGTCAAAATGAAAGAATAAAGGTGATGAAATGGAGATTCATCAATTATAAAAAGGAAGGACCGGTTCCTGGTGTCTTTAATAAATTTCATGCACTTGTAGAGATGGAAATGAGAAAGAAGTTGAAGTGCATATGCGATGACCAAGGTAGTGAGTATGTGAGGTGCATGCATCGTAGGTCCCATGGTATTAGACATCACATGACTCTATCGAATACTCATCATTTGAATGATAATAATGAGAGGACGAATAAGACTATCATGAAAAGAGTTAGGTGCCTACAGTATAAGACAAAGATGTACATTTCCTTTTTGAGTGAATCTTTTGACACTATATTTCATTAGATTAAACCATCTTTATACATTTCTTTAAATGGATATATCCCTAATAGAGCATGGTATGGAAATGGATTCCTTTTAAATTCTTATGTGTATTAGGATGTAGAGTTTTTGTGTATGTTTTGACATACGAGAGATCCAACTTGGAAACAAGAACATACAGTGTGTCTTTTCAGGATATGACACGATGACCTTGGCTACATGTTAAATGACCATGTGAAGAAGTATGAATATCTTTCTAGATCACTAAACATATGTTATGGCTAATAAACTACTATATAGATAACAATCACCACAAGCAACAAAAGTTAATCCATACAATAAATAAAAGCATAAGAGACAATGTTTTTAATGTGGAAACCCACAAGTAAAAATCACAATCGAAGTCCCTAACTTAGGATTTTTGATTGATCGGGTCAACAAACTAATTTTTTATCTGAGTTAATTTTTTTTGCAAATAATTCAACTGCTTGTAAGTATGAATCACCAGAGTTATCTACCAATGGAAACCCTCTCTCAGGCCCTTCTAATGATTCTATGCTGTTGAAAAGATATCTAAATATCATGGAGGGAACAATCATTGGCAAAAGAATTGTTCAAACATGTCTACTTTAGAGAGGAAACGAATATCTTTGCTAATGAACACAAGTAGGAAATACTCGGTGGTCTGGTGAGCATATCTTATGTAAAAGCCTGAACCATATCTTATGTAAGTACCCATTTCAATATTGATCTTCTCTGGGTTGGGCATTCTAATCCTATTTTCATCCACAAAAAACTCTTTGAAATTGATTTGAGAAATTGTAACGAATCACATACTATACTTTTACCTAAAGCAGACTCGATATAATGGTTCTTGTGGAAGGTAAGATGTCATCATGCATATAATGGATCTAAAACCACGCTTGATGCTCTTTTGATTGAGCTAAATAAATTCCTTTGGTTTGAAATTTCAAATGACTTTGGTTATTCTTTTCAGATCTGGCAGCCCCTCCGGGTTTTAAGTCAAAGACAACCCCCCAGTTTATAATATGTATTGATCATATAAAGACGATAGAAAAATATACATTGAGTAATAACAATTGAAATAATGTTTAGTAATACAATGTTGCTTAACGAGTTCATAACTTAAATTAGGGAATGTGAGTTGTGCATTGAAAAAATATGAGTTTAAGATTCTTGACATTATGTATTAAGTATATATCACTTGGGTTGGGTGAGATAAACCTTAGATCATCCAAAGAAATAGTTTGAGTTATTTGAGTAGGTTAGATGAAAGATATTAGACCAACTGTTGTATTAAAATTGTTAATATAGGTTTTAATTGGAAAACCTATTAAGTACAATTTGGTATTCATTTGGTTTCAATTGGGAAACCAAATGGTTTGGAGGGAAAGTGGGAATTCCCAAATTTGAAACATGGTTGAGTTTGGGTGGGAGTTTAGTACCATACCTTGGAGATCTAAACTTTTGGTGGACTTATATATGAGTCCCCACCCCAAGCTCTTGTAGCAATAGTAGAGAGGAGGAATGGAGGACCACACACGCGCGCGCGCGCGCTCCGCTCCGTCTCCGGCTCGGGAGAGTCAATTCGGATCTCGATACTTTTGTTGTGGGTTTCATTTGGTAAGTCGATTAAATTAATCACACGATTAATTTGGTAAGTCGACTTAAATGGGAATTCAACTCGCCATTATGGGCGCGTTTTTTGGGATCCGAAAGGATGCATTTTCGGGACGCATTTTTGGAAACCACAGCTCGCGTTTTTAGGACGCGAGTCCCTCTATTTATATCCCTCACTCGACTCGGTTTTTCTTCACTCGCAAGAAAAACCTCTCACGCCGTTTCTCACTGGTTCTTCCTCTCACGGACGAACGTTTTCTTCTTCCTCTCTCGACTGCAGTTCTCTGAGGTACAATCGAGGACGATCCCGTTGGTGTGCGGCGACGACGATCGTGAGCCGTCGTATCCTGGGAGCAGATCGCCAGTACCCTACGCACCGGTATTGTGGGGGCGATATCTTCTCTAAGGACAGTCCATTACATGGACGCTTCGGTGACTTCTAAACTGATCTTTGTTTTATTATGCTTGCCGTAATACGTTTATTGCTTTACCATTTCTGGATCATGCCCGTGTTTATGTTTCTGTTCTTTTAATCGGTTCCTGTTTGCACATTATAATCGGATAATGATTGGGAAACATACGGTGGATATAATCTTATTCGGTTTTGTTTCTCTGTTAATTCATTTGGATCCGATATTATACTGTTTAATGTATGCACTGGTAATCTTATTTTCAACAATCTTAGAGAAGATATCTGGAACCGATTCTAAAATGTCGGAAACAATGTTTAAATCGAGGGTAGATATGACGGGTATGCCTGAAAAATTCGGTGGACAGAATTTTAAGCGTTGGCAACAACGCATGAAGATCTGGTTAACCACTTTAGGGTTAATCTCGATGCTTGAAACTGACTGTCCTACGGTGGAGGCGGAAAACCCCTCACCCGATGGCCATAAGGCGCAAGCTGCGTGTAAGGAACATGACCGTATATGTCATGGTTGCATCTTGTTGGCTCTGTCCAACACTTTGTTTGACGTATATTGTTTATCCACGCAGACTGCGAAGGGGCTATGGGAAGACTTGGATCGGAAGTATAACACCGAAGATCTCGGTATTGAGAAATACTCCGTAGCCAAATTCTTGAAGTTTTCCATGGCCGAAGGGAAGTCTGTTTCTGAACAGGCACACGAGTTTTTACTCCTGCTCCATGGTTTAGAGGATGCCGAAATGAAACTTCCAGAAAAGTTTCAGGTCATGTGCATCATAGAAAAATTCCCCAAGTCATGGGAAGACTTCGGTATGACCTTGAAACACAGGAAGGGGAAAATTTCTATGGATGACCTGGTGGTGGCTATTGCCATAGAGGAGGAACACAAGAAACAAAAACCTGTGCTTCCTGTTGATATTCAGGCTAAGGTCAATCTTATGACCTCTAAGGGCAAGGATAAGAAGGGAAAGGGCCCCAATAACAATAAAATGAAACCAAAGGGCAAGATCCAGAAAAAGGCAAAGAATAAACCCTGCTGGCACTGTAATCAGGTTGGCCATTGGAAGAAGGACTGTCCGTCCTTAAAGGCTCAACCTAAGGCTACAGACGGGAGTCCACAAGTGAACATGATCACTATGGGACTCGGGGCTAGCGAGGGGTATGTCTCTGTAAAACCTGAACTATACCATATCCATGATCCAAATGAGTGGCTCGTGGATACGGGAGCCAATGTAAATATATGTTCTGACAGAACATTATTTTCTTCTTATCAGACCTGCAGCGGTGGGACTGTGAAGATGGGGAACGACTCTGCGTCCAGGGTGCTAGAGTCGGGACAAGTCAACTTGAGGTTCTCCTCTGGACGTGTCTGGACATTGCACAGGGTGCTGCATGTTCCTGACATCAAGAAGAATGTGTTATCTGGCTCTATCTTAGTTAGAAATGGTTTTGAATTAAACTTTAAATGTAATAAAGTTGTTATTCTAATACATGGTGTCTTTTATGGTAAAGGCTATTTGGCTGACTTTGATTTGTTATTTAGAATTAGATGTGATTCAGTAAACATTAATGAATTGAATGTTTTGAATGTTGAATGTTCTAGTTCTGTGTCTCAAGTTGTGAATAATCTTGAATCTTGTGATTTGTGGCATGGTAGATTGGGACATGTAAACCTAAATTCGATTAAAAGGATGGTGAATTTAGAATTGATCTCTAAACACACAATTGATAAAACTCAAAAATGTGAGATATGTGTGCAAGCAAAGACACCTAGGAAGTTTTTTCAGTCTGTCTCTAGAGATAGTGAGATCTTGGATCTAGTGCACACGGATATCTGTGAGTTTAATGGTGTGTTGACCCGAGACAATAAGAAATACTTTATCACCTTTATAGATGATGTCAGTAGATACTGCTATGTACATCTAATGAAAACCAAGGATGAAGCATTGGAGAAATTTCTTATCTTTAAGAATGAGGCTGAGACACAAACAGGAAAAGTGCTTAAACGCCTTAGGTCAGATAGAGGAGGTGAATATACCTCTAACTTATTTGATGAACAATGCAAATCTTTTGGCATAGTTCATGAAGTTACGGCCCCATATTCACCGCAATCAAATGGGATAGCAGAACGGAAAAATAGAACCTTAACTGACATGATCAATGCTCTCCTACAGAGTTCTGGACTTCCAACCTATATGTGGGGAGAAGCCTTGAATACGGCTTGCCATATTCTGAATAGGGTGCCTCCAAGACATATGAAAAAGTGTCCCTTTGAACTTTGGAGAAATAGGAAACCGAGTTTAAGATATCTCAAAGTGTGGGGCTGTTTCGCTAAGGTTTTAGTCCCAGAACACAAGAGAAAGAAACTTGGTCCTAAAACTGTTGATACGGTCTTCTTAGGTTATCTAGAAAATAGCTATGCATATAGGTTCTTGGTAATTCGGTCCGAGATACCGGGCATAGATGTCAACACTATTGTTGAACTCCGTGATGCTACCTTCTTTGAGGATGTCTTCCCATTGAAGACTGGGATTCCTCAGAACCTGACCATTCAGGGCGCCTCCACATCAGGATCTATTCCAGATCAAGTGGAAAGGATATCGAATGTGGGGGTTGAGACTCAACCTGAACCCAATGATCTCTCTGATGAGATTGAGCCAAGGAGGAGTAAGAGACCTCGGACAGCCAAGGATCCGGGTAGCGACTTCGTTGTCTACCAGATCGAGGGTGATCCACCAAGTTACAAGGAAGCCATGGCTTCATCTGAAGCAAAACAAAAGAAGCCATCAAATCTGAGATGGATTCCATTATGGCTAATGGAACTTGGGAGTTGGTTGATTTACCCAAAGGGTGCTCTACTATTGGGTGCAAGTGGGTGTTTAAGAGAAAGCTTAGACCTGACGGATCAATTGAAAAGTACAAAGCCAGATTAGTTGCCAAGGGCTTTAGGCAAAAGGAAGGTATCGATTATTTTGATACCTATTCCCCTGTGACTAGGATGACCACAATCCGGATGCTCATAGCATTGGCATCTGTATATGATCTCTCTATCCACCAGATGGATGTGAAGACCGCCTTCTTGCATGGCGATCTTGAGGAAGAGATCTATATGGATCAACCTGATGGGCTTGTGACTCCTGGGAATGAGAGAAAGGTTTGCAAGCTTGTCAAATCCCTTTACGGATTGAAACAAGCACCAAAGCAGTGGCATGAAAAGTTTGACAAGACTATTTTGTCATGTGGCTTTAAGGTTCATGAATCCGATAAGTGTGTCTATTCCAAGGTGAAAGGTGATGAGTGTATTGTCTTGTGCCTATATGTTGATGACATATTGTTGTTTGGATCACATATGAGGATTATTAATGAGACTAAGGCTTTCTTGAGTAGCAAGTTTGAGATGAAGGACATGGGTGTTGCTGATGTAATCTTGGGTCTCAAACTGACAAGGTCAGTTGATGGGATTGTAATTTCTCAATCTCACTATGTTGAGAAGGTACTTGAGAAATTTGGATATCAAGATTGCAAAGCTGTAAGCACTCCTTTTGATTCATCCAAAACGCTATTTAAGAATAAAAGTGGAGTACCTGTAGCCCAGCTAAGGTATTCACAAGTAATAGGAAGTTTAATGTATCTTGCAAATTACACGAGACCTGATATTTCATTCTCGGTTGCAAAGCTGAGTAGATACACTAGCTGTCCTGACCGTACTCACTGGGAGGCTCTGGATCGAGTACTGAAGTACTTGAAGGGAACTATTTCCTTTAGTTTGCATTATGGTAGACATCCATCTGTATTAGAAGGATACAGTGATGCAAGCTGGATAGGGAAAATAGAGGAGTATGGGAGTAATGGTGTTACAGGGTATGTATTTACCCTTGGAGGCGGTGCAGTCTCCTGGAGGTCTGTGAAGCAGACCATTCTAGCTCGATCCACTTTTGAGGCCGAGCTGTGTGCTTTGGACACCACTGGAATTGAGGCTGAATGGCTAAGGGAACTTCTGTCTAAAATTCCCATGGTAGGTCAGTCTGTTCCTGCGATCTCGATACATTGTGATAATATGACCACAATTACCAAGATCAAGACATCAAAGTTCAATCAGAAAACAAGGAGACACACACAAATCAGACTTAAGACGTTAAGGGATTTGGTGTCTCGAGGAGTGTTGGCAGTGGATTTTGTTGGATCCAAAGACAACACGGCAGATCCGTTGACTAAGGGACTTGATAGATCTTTAGTCCTAAAGTCTAGGCTTGGGATGGGACTGAGACCCATTGGGAGTTCCTCTACAGTAGCAACCCAACCTATCTGAGTGGAGATCCCACAAAGTAGGTTCAATGTGGTAATAACAAGCTGTTTGGAGAACTGGTTGACACTCTAAGTTTAATGCGTAAGCATGAGTGTCTTATCCCTGGAAGCCTGAGTGCCATTTAAGCTGCAAGTTTAGGAAGAGCATAGGCTCTGAATGGGTTCAAGCCCTTGGGCAGGATGTTAGCAGTGCATCCTTAGAGAACGCCACCTATGTGAGTGTTACTGTGGGCCGCAGTTAAAGGAAGATGGTCTTTCATGAACACACTCATGAAACAGGATAAGGGTGCATGGCCTTTAAGAGCACCAACCCTGAAGATTGTACCAAGAACAACGCTTTGTTGTTTCTACCGTATACTTTAACACTAAGGTCTGAAGTTCAAGACGCAGTTCACTTCGTTCCTGTTAAAGTGAAAGTAGTAAACTCAGGTAGAGGTTCAAACCGGAAGATACCTTTACTGAAAGCAAAGTATGGGCAGCCGAAAGAAGTCTCTTGAATCTTTTTGAATCTCTTTTTCAAATTGGTGAATTCGTGGGGGATTGTTGTATTAAAATTGTTAATATAGGTTTTAATTGGAAAACCTATTAAGTACAATTTGGTATTCATTTATTTTCAATTGGGAAACTAAATGGTTTGGAGGGAAAGTGGGAATTCCCAAATTTGAAACATGGTTGAGTTTGGGTGGAAGTTTAGTACCATACCTTGGAGATCTAAACTTTTGGTGGACTTATATATGAGTCCACACCCCAAGCTCTTGTAGCAATAGTAGAGAGGAGGAATGGAGGACCACACACGCGCGCGCGCTCCGCTCCGTCTCCGTCTCCGTCTCGGGCTCGGGCTCGGGCTCGGGCTCGGGCTCGGGAGAGTCAATTCGGATCTCGGATCTCGATACTTTTGCTGTGGGTTTCATTTGGTAAGTCGATTAAATTAATCATACGATTAATTTGGTAAGTCGACTTAAATGGGAATTCAACTCGCCATTATGGGCACGTTTTTTAGGATCCGAAAGGATGCGTTTTCGGGACGCATTTTTGGAAACCACAGGTCGCGTTTTTAGGACGTGAGTCCCTCTATTTATATCCCTCACTCGACTCGGTTTTTCTTCACTCGCAAGAAAAACCTCTCACGCCGTTTCTCACTGGTTCTTCCTCTCACGGACGAACGTTTTCTTCTTCCTCTCTCGGCTGCAGTTCTCTGAGGTACAATCGAGGACGATCCCGTTGGTGTGCGCCGACGACGATCGTGAGCCGTCGTATCCTGGGAGCAGATCGCCAGTACCCTACGCACCGGTATTGTGGGGGCGATATCTTCTCTAAGGACAGTCCATTACATGGACGCTTCGGTGACTTCTAAACTGATCTTTGTTTTATTATGCTTGCCGCAATACGTTTATTGCTTTACCCTTTCTGTTTATGTTTCTGTTCTTTTAATCGGTTCCTGTTTGCACATTATAATCGGATAATGATTGGGACACATACGGTGGATATAATCTTATTCGGTTTTGTTTCTCTGTTAATTCATTTGGATCCGATATTATACTGTTTAATGTATGCACTGGTAATCTTATTTTCAACACCAACCAACCCACCCAATATGTATTGAAGGAATATGGTTTAGGTCTAATCCTATCCAAAATCCAAATGACCCAACATTTCTACCAATTTTCAATGGTTTAGTTGGGTTATATAGGTGAACCTGTATAGTGCCCACCCCTAGATTTTGCCCTTTGCTTTTTTGATGTTTTTGTTAGAGGAAAAAACCTTCAATTTTATGTGTGAAACTCACTAGCTATATGTGATTGTCATGAATACCTCGATGCGGGTAGAAATACTTTTGGGATATTTGTACCGATAACCCTGAGTAGTTTCATAATTACCTCAGGAACCATCGATAATTCATAATCACATGAGAAACTCCGAATATGTGCTCCGTCCTACGCCAATAACCTTCTATTATTTTAGTCCATTAACTCAACCAGACACTTGAGTTAATCAAACATATCCTTGATCTAATGCCTAAAATTAAACCAAAAGCAAAAAAAGAAAGAGAACCTCCCTCTCCTTTTTAGTTTTTAATCCAGAATAATCCAATACCCACACTTCTTCCTTCTTCCCCTCCCCCCCCCTCTCTCTCTCTCTTTCTCTCTCTCTCTCTCTCTCTCTCTCTCTCTCTCTCTCTCTCTTTCTCTCTCTCTCCTCCGCCCTCATCCTCTCGTCCCACAGTAGCAGTCTCGACAACACTCCGACACCGCTCCTCAGCCTCATCTCCGCTTGCAGCTCCATCGCCATCTTGTCCGACGAGTCAACCTTTGTCGTCGTCCCCTCCCCCACTCCCTCTTCGCCCCACTTCTAACCCCATCCTTCTAGTGCCCTCCAACCCCTCCGCCGCCCCCTTTTCCACCCCCTTCGCATCCCCTTTCCAGCCCTCTCCTGCATCCCCGCCGCCCCCTCCTCTAACCCCTCTGCAACTCGCTTCCAGCACCTTGTCTCCAACCCCCTCCTCCATCATCTCCGCCCCCTTTGAATCTAGAGGTTTTCTTGTTCATCCCCAAATAAAAGCTTCCAAACAAAGCTTTATTCTCTCTAGAAAGTGCTCGTTCAGACCGATTTCTGTTGATGTGCTTTGTGCTACTTCGATCGACGATCCATCTATGACCCATCTTCAAGTGCTCTTGGTTCAACTCTACGAAGGTGTACGTTCTCAAGTGGTGGGGCTTTTTTCTACTCTATATATCATGGGGTTGAATTCAAAGTTTGCAGCGTCGATTGTCTCCACATGATGATCGAATGCAGTGCCTCATCCTCATATAGATCGTGTGGGGCCCGAACTCCAAGTTTCTTCAGATGAAGCTTCAGAATGCGGCGTTAATATGAGATGTAGGATTTTGACTCCTAAGTGTTTCAGGCAAGGATCGCTGTCTCAAATCTCCAAGTGATTCCAATGCCCTCGATTAAAAGTGATGTATAAGATCTGATCTAAAGGTGGTATTCTAGTACTTGTACCAAGGATAAATCGATGGCTTGAGGATGATGCCCCAAAGCTAAATTGTAGAGAAAAGGTGAGTGAATGGAATGCACCTCAAACATAATGGAAAGGATCAAAGATTTGATCTGATATGATATGAGATGATCAGGTATGACAGAGGACACATGTAAGCGGTTCGAATCATGATGAGAATGATGATCGAAAGTCAAAATGCAAATGGGGGTCAGACGAGAAGAGTTGCCTGATGTCGGAGGTGGGGTTCGAAGTTGCCGTCATCGACAAGGGAGATGTCGGGAAAGTAGTGCTTTGGCTGCTTGATGAATATGTGATTCATTACTCTAAAAATTGAAAATAGAGCTCTACTCCCAAGTAATTAATCATGTTTATTCATTTAAATTATTTTTTATCATTCTTACATTTGTAAATAATATCTATATTCTAGCATGCATAATTGCATTAAATAAGAAGCCCAAAAATCTTGTACATTATCAACTGTATATTACCATAACTTTCCTTATTTTTATTTATTTTCACTAACTCTAAATAAAATAAAACCAACTTTGTTGTGTACAAAATACTAACATTAATTAAGAAAAAATGTCAAAAAATACTAACTTGTATATTTGCCCAATAAAATCCAAACCCTAGTTCTGTGACAAAAAGGCACAATGTGAACATCTCTCTCATACAGTCTCCTATGGACTCCTACTCACTTTTGAATTAATACACATTCAACTATATACAAATAAGATCTCAAAAGATTTGGAGTTCATATGTGAAACTTGGGTTTTGGGACCTCATTGTATATTGTACATATGGACTGATTTAACCCTATTATTTTATAAACAAAAAATAATTCTATTTGATTTATTTCCTTTTCATTTATTTTCTTTGATTTATGCTTTGACAAAATATGTAAAAAACCAACTCTGCCTTCCTTGCCAACCGACTGAACAGCCGTGGTCGGTCTTCTCCTCCCCAACTACTTCCTCCTTCTGCAGTAGCGCATGACCTCGTTGCTTGCTTCGTCGCCCTCGCCTTTTTCCAACCACCTCTGGCTTCCTCGAGATCACTCTGTCTACAACCGCGCAACCATCTCCGCGTCCCTTACTCTTCCCCACCCCACCTTCTCTGCCATGGCATGATCTCCGCTTTCTCCACGAAACCCACCCAACACTATCAAAACTCCAGCTATCGTCCTTCGACGAAACTATCCACCAACTTGAGTGTAAAAACCTTGAATCCACCCAATTCTAGGTGACAATGAGTGAGAGCCACCGCGTCGAGTGACGATAGGTCCCTCTTGCCAAGCGAGATCTAAGGGATCGAGATCCCTTGCCGTAGCTCACTCGTGAGCTGCTTGAGCTCCTTCGTCGCTGCAAAGTCAAGCGAAGACACTTAGAGCTCATCCAAGTTCTAGATCCTCCAGGTAACTCTTCTCCTCTTCTTTCTCCTCCTCCTCCTCCTCCTCCTTCTTTTGTTCTTCCATTTTTCCTCTTCATCTTTTCCACTCCCTCACCACCGCCTACCTCTTCTTCTTCTCCAATCTTCTTCATCTAATTTCACCCAAATTCCATCTTCAATATCCCACCAATCACACACCGTCGCTCAACGCCGCTCGCCGTCAACCATAGACACGTCATCGTGCACCGTCTCTTAACCTTGCTCGTCGTTCACCTCCGCCCTCGACCAACAACATAAACTTTGTCGACCACCTCTCACTGGTCTGTTTCTCTCTGACTATCGCACCCTAGCTTCGCTTGTTTTTCCGTCACGACAACATTGCATTCGGGTGCACTCCGTACGATAGATGTTACCTCAGCCCACGATCGCGTCTCCGCTCACCTCGTAAACCGTCACCGCACCTCTCTGCATCCACTTCAGCCATCGATCACCATCGGACAGCTATAAATGCGCCATGACAGCCTCCCCAAGCCTCCACTCGAGCCATGGCTTCGGGTGGACCTGAAGCACCGCACTACCAACACGTGGAGCCTCGCTTGTTTTCACCTCTGCCTCGAGGTTCAGGAGGATTCGAGCCTCCCTCATCTCTCCACGTGCAGCTTCGGTGCACCAAAAACTGAGCTCCGCGCCCGAACCTCCAGACTGCACGTGCCTCGCACGCGGGACAGGGGAAAATTACACTGAGGCCCACATACTTCAAGAGAATCACGGTGAGGACCCACCGATAAATGGGCACATGTTGCGCACGTGGGGCGGGTAAAAAATGCATCCAAGCCCTTAAATTTCTCCAGATAAACGCCAAGGCCCCCTGCCGACTAGAGGCACGCAAGTGGCTGCGCACGCTTGGAAAAACTAAAAAAATTACCCGCACATATTTTGGTAGTTATATTTAGATCCCTGTGCGCGCTTATTCCATCATTTTAAGTTTGTAATTTTGCATATTGCATCCTTCCTTTTCATGTTATTTTGAACCTTTATTTATCATCATATTTTTATTTCAAAAATTGTACATTGTAAAATAATTAATTCTTTATTATTGTGGATAATTAATGTAATTTTATGAGCTGAGATTGATTTATTAATATTTATCGTGGTGAAAATTATCATATTTTGCCATGTCTATGTTGGAAATTGATAATAAATCACCCATTTATCCAAGAATTCTTGAAAATCTACATTAAATAGAATTAATTGTTCTAACTTGTGCCCAAAAATTGTCCAATTTGCATGTGTATTTAGGGTTAAAAAAATATATAGTGATTTTGGTAATTGATTTTTTAATTCTCTGTAAACTTGATAGTTTTATAAATGATATTTTTTCATAGATCCTATAGGTATACTTAGGATAACTTTAGTTCTGGAATTTAATTAAGTTTGGTATTTATTAAAATTAATTTCTTGAAAATCATATAGTCTGTTTGTCTAATTTTTAAAAAATTCATTTTATATCGAAAAATTCCAAAAAAATTATAGTAGGTTAATTTCACCTTGATCAACTTACTGTTCAATTTTCACAATTCTGCCATATCATTTACACGAAATATTGTAGAAAAACCTTTAAAATCTCCATTTTTCATGCATACATTTTATCTCCTAAAAAATACAAAATAATGTATCATGGATTCTTCATTGCAGAAATAATTAAGGAAAAATAGCCAGTTGAATTTTTGAGGTTATTTGCATATTAATTTGGATTTTCCAACATAGCTAATTTGGCCTTAAACCTGCTATTTTGCATTTGCACTTCATATTCATTTGCATAAAAAATTACCCAAAAATTCTTCTAAAAATCTAGCATCTTTATCATCTGAAAATTAACCTAAGAAGACAGTAGCCTCTCTGAGTTCGACCTTGTGCTTTCCCAAGTAAAATAAATTTGACCGCTTCGCATTTCATTGAAAATTATTTAAAGTAGTCGCTTTGATAGATCCTAAGTGCCGACTACAACATATAAATGACAAATTAGCAATGGGTGATTGGGCTATCATCACTGCCTGAGTTGAGGAAGATGGGGAGCATCTTTTGGAAATGTGATTTTGTTTGAGTGGTAATATTGTCCAAAACTGATGGAATCCATCAAAGTTATATGTGAAAATGGATGGAATTTGACATAAGGTTATGTCATGTAAGTGTTAAACACTATTCGAGGTTGTGGGTGTAATTCGCGATTACAAGGGTTCTGGGTGTAATTACAGAATCACTCAGTGTAAATATCCCAATAATTTTTATTCGTTCACACAAATTTGTTGTCTGCGCGTTATTTTAAAGGAATGAATAAATGATCGTTTTATATAAAAAAAGGTTCTTTAAAAAAACTACCTTTTCCTTGATGCACTTTTATGGATAAATTAAATCGGGGGAAATTGCAGGGCGATAGCGAACTGCACAAAGTCAAAATTTTTTCAAAATTTGTGTGCTACGTTTTGATTTTTTTAATTGGATATTTGTATAGGGACAAAGTGAGCACATCACGATATTTATCCTTTTCTTTCTTTTTTTGTGTTTGGATCCCATGACGTGAGAATATAATTATAAAACTAAGCACGTTTGGCTTTATTGAAGCATGTGTGGTCTGTCATAAGGATATAAATATGCCATTTATATTGTGATACTTTTTACAATTTAATCGATTATTCATAATAATATCCCAAGTTGCATATCTCTACGAGGTCAACACTGAACTATCATGCTTTTCCTTTGCTGCACTTTACTTTTACTTATCTTAGTTGCAAGATTATTTCCTAATTAATCTATCAGATTAACAAAAGTTACACTAGAACAAAATTACGTTGTAGTCACGTTTCTTTCAAAATATGTTACTAAATCAACCGTCGTTAAATATATAATGACGACATTATTCGTTGCGAAATTATTTATTACTTGAAACAAGTGATGAAGATCATATCCGTTGTTATATCATTTTTATCATCAATATAGCAACACTTATTTGTTACCAACCTTTTTTTTCAAAATTTACACTTATTTCTTACCAATATTTTTCAAAAATTTAACTAACTATCGCTAAACAATGAACTAAAAATTAGCGAAGATTAATTAATGTTTTGAAGTAAGCATTGCTAATAATTAACGATGGTTCTGGTATTCATTGCTAGTTTCAAGTATAAAAACACATTCGAATAGTATTGTTGTATATCTAACATCAACTGATTTAATAACGGGTTTCAAACAATATGCTTGGAGGAGGTTGCAACATCTCATACATAGCCCCACGTCTAATATATGTTCATCCTTGTAATAAAATCGACTAGTAATCAAATCTATGGCCTGATAAAAATTAAAGGATATTTTTCATGGATAAGATATTTTTACAGCATCCTGTGGTATCCTAAGATCCAGACCGTCGGATCAGGAGTCAACGGTTTGGTCCATTAGGGAACCCTTGAAGCCGTTGAGACCTACGATTCGAACCATCGGATTACAGGCGGATGGAATTTCGTATATTGCATATATAAAAATATTACAATGAGAAAAAATATTTTACACGTCGTTTTCATGTCATTTTTTATTATCGAATTAAAAATAAAGTTTGCAATTATAAGCAACGAGTTTCAAGTAGTCGTTCGTGTATCCATTCTTACCAACTGTTCGTTGTCATATGTCTAAGCAGAAACCATATGTTAACAAATATTCTTGACATTATTTTTAGAGATTTTTACAGTCGTGCCTTTCCAAGTTTCTGCAATTCACTTATCCTCCCACCTTTCCATCTTTGGCCTTCTATTAGGTGAATCAATTCCTACTCCATGCTCGTTTTTTGTCATTTTTTATTTTTTTTGAAAAATACTTCCATAAATTTTCATAACTATATTCGTCTAATATGACATTCAAATTAGGACAATTACAAATTCACATAGATACCAGGTAGATTATAAACAACATGTTTACATGTTTTGAACAACAATAGGCTATTTATCCAATCAATGTATATAAAAAATGAATACATTACACTGAAAAGCAACTAATGATGCCCTATAATGAACAAATGTAATGTTGGTAGTTCTTAAATATATTTTCTAATCTCTTCATGGTAAGTAATAGTAGAACATAACCTCCCAAATATTACTTAACTTGAGAAAGGGGGTTGCAAGGTAAAAATATTATAAATCTTATGTTAAAGTTTCAAAACGAGAATTGTGCTAAAATTCTTTTCAAGTAAGATAGAAACAAAGATAATACAATAAAAACTACAAACAAATTACCCTCAAATCTACTTCGAAGCAAGCCAGTAATATTTTCTTGGATTTAGCTTATATTAGCTCAAACACTGACTTCTTCGGCAATGTCTGAGTGAATTCATATCATGTCATACATAATACTCCCAACAATGCTATTGTAATGAACTCGTGACTTGTGCTCATGCTCATCCTATGTTTGTATAGACAATTGCGTGGACGTCTTAAAATGTAAAATCTTAACAATTTTGGCATGATCATGCCAAAATGCTCCAAAATCCTTTGTAGGAGCTAATAAGCCTAACACACCTTCCCCCCTTGCAGTCTATAAGTATTTCCATGTCAAATATCTTATTGGCTACACCAAGATCTTTCATATCGAAAGATCGCCCAAATAAGGCCTTCCGCCTCTTCACTTCATATTTATTTCTACATGCTGTGAACATATAATCAAGAATATAAAGCTGTGGAAAAATAAAAAAGCCATCATCCATGTATATAAAATAAATGAAATATTATAAATGTTCTTAGTGCAACAATGAATGAGTTGAAGAATATGTACCCCTATCTAAGAGATTGCTTTAACCTATAAAGAGATTTATTTATCAAGTACATGCGATCCTACTTTCCATGTGCTTCAAATTCTTAAGGTTGGTGCATGTAAATATGCTCATCTTTCTACTCACTTCTAACTACTGCTCCAATTCTAAATCATTAACAACAACAATCACTAGAAGAACCCTATTGAAGGCGTACTTAACAATATATGGGAAGATATCGTTATAGTCAATACCTTCCACTTGGATAAAGCTTTTCGCAACTAGTTTGCCTTGTATCTCGCATCAACAACTCCAAGATGCATTCTTCTCTTTTGTAGATCCATTAAGCAGTTAATGACCTCATGCTCGTGTGTTGGACAAATAAGAGTCTATATCTGATATTATGAAGATGTTATATTTCAATATTTATCGGTGCAAACCAATATGCAGAAAATTGTAATGAAATAGTTTGAATAATTAATCAGCCTTCATCCATCATATCATAAACAATCTAAACAAGAAGGCCATAAGCAAGCACGAAGAACACACGATTTCCATGAAAAAAATACATTGGTATAGAAGGGTGAAAAACCATGGGCAAAAGCAATGAGAAAAACATGAATACATATTGTAAAGCTTTGAACTTGGTCGTCTCTTAGATTCTATATCATAAGATCCAGCTCGTCAAGAGGAAACCAATGGAATTTGTTTCGTGTGAATTAGACTTCGTTTCGAATATGTTTTTCGGAAGAAATAGAAGTAAGGAGGCTTAAGATGTCATTAACCCGTAATGATCGTCATTAGACTAGTTAAACACAATTAAAGAAACTAATAATGGATTAGGGATCTCTAATGATCATTAACGAATACTAATCAATGGTTAACAAAAGTTAAGCGTAAGATGCGAAAGATAAATCACGACTAGTGATAGTTAATCCAGATTAGCGTTAATTAAACGCTATTAATGAATCTAGAATCTTCTGAAAAATTCTAATTTAATCCTAAAGTTTTGGATAAGACTTGGACACAATGGGCCAAAATCATGGGTCGCTAACCATGGTTATGATGTAAACTATGGTTTACTAACCATGGTTAGTGGATTTTTGGAGCCTATAAATACCCGCCTCCCCCTGTCCATTCATTCTCTATGATTTCCACTACCACTACTACCCTGAGGGCTAGGGTCGAGAGGTTGGGAGGAGGAGAGGCAGGCGGGTACGAGGTGGAGGAAAGTACGATCCTCTCCTAGTTGGCTTCGTATATAAGCTCTAACTTGAGCTAGGTTTTAGATTCAACTTTTTCCAGCTTGGTTTTCATTTCATCTTCCTTTCTGATTAGTTTTCTATTGTGGTTCGAGGAGTAATTTGTGTAACACCCTACTTAGGTGCAGGTAGATATGCACGTCAGTGAACCCTGTGATTCGTCACACATTCACTCACCTAAGATGCATGGTGTTTGTCGATTCTCCATCGTTCATAGTTATATTAAATTCTTTCTATTTTTCTTTTATATTTATTTTGAGGGAGAAATATGTGTTACACCCTACTTAGATTCGGGCGGCTATGCATGTCAGTGAAGCCTGTGATTCGTCATACCTTCACTCATCTAAGACGTGTGGTGTCTATCAATTCTTCATCGCTTGTAGTTCTATTATGTTCTTTATGTTTTGTTGTTTCTTTTCACTGGATGATTCCATAGAGGAAAACCTTTTCATTTTTTTTAAAAAATATGTCTTGATATAAGGGATACCGAAATTTTCAAAGAAATATGTCCTAATATAAGGGGAAACTTTGCTGAAATTTTCCTAGAAATATCATCTGTTTAAGGGGAAGTTTCACTGAAATTTCAAGAGAAAGTATAATTTTCGCATTCTTCGTGTTCTTCGTGTGTTCTTCACATTCTTAGTGTTCTTCATTCTTTCTTTGTGTTCTTGGCATGTTCTTAGCATTTTTTATATGAAATTGAAAATCGATCATTCTAAGATCCATAAACCATCCTTTCTGAAAAAGAATCATGATAAAGCACTACATACACGAGAGAGAGAGAAGGATCGATTAGGTAATGAAATCCTTCCTTTTGATGTTGTGTTTCCATATGAGATCGTTGGGATTTCTGATTTTATGCTCCTCGCTACGAAGAACCCTAATATGGTTATTTTTGAAAATTATGAAAAGCTGCTTTTTGATTTCAACTATAATGAGGTCTAAGCATCGAATTGATGTAGTGGTTTGAAAAGTTAGGGTTTGGAAGTTAAAATAAGCATAAATGTGATTGTATATATATGAATTAATATATATGAGAGGATATACTCAGTGTTGATGATTATACAAATCGAAGACTTAATAAAAGAATTACATCATAGGAATTGATGTGTATTGAGTTGGATCCTGAAAAGGATTGTGTCTTACATTAAGAATGACTGGGAGTAGAACTACAGGTCGGCATGCAACCTGTAGGTTTGTCGGAAGGAATCCGTATTGGTGTTGCCCTACTTAAGTGGTACACAGTTTCCATGTTATTATAAGTATGCACAAAAAGAATTGATTTGCAACGCGTGGTACCAGGTGTCAATATATTTGGCTTGAACGACGGAAGATATGGCAGTGCCATGTGGAGGCACATGTGTCTCAATAACGGTAAGGTCATGATAACATGTATTTAAAGCAGCTAGGTTATGTGATTAAAGCTTAGCTTACGGTTTTAAGCAACCGGACCCTCGAGGATGGTGTGCTCCTTTGTTTGTCAGGCTGAGGGTTTGAATCCCTGGATAATAAATGAAAAGGAAATTATCAAGGTAGTATTGGAGGATTGGCTGAGGCGACATGCGACGAAATAAGCTCACCAGATCAAGACAATCTCCAATCCTAAAGTGTACACAGCTTCATAGTCATTTAATGATGGGGTTCCCCTGGACTAATCCCTGATGTGGAATAAAAGGAACAGTTTTTAAACTAAAGAGAGAATGAACTTTTCTGGTATAATAAGTTTTGATAAACTACACTACTTGTTTACTTTTCTCTTCTTCATTACTTAGCACTCGCTAATCTTCATCCTAAATCTAACAGGTATCGTTGAGCCATCACAAAGACCTTAATAATCTAGCCAGCTAATATAATAGTCATCCATCCACCCGCAGTAGCTTTACTCTGTATGGTAGTTAGTAATCTTTTGTGTATTTCCTTTCCAGCTGATGTACATGTAATTGGTTATAGTTGGACAATGTATCATGTGAACTCTATTTTGTGAATGGAAAATTGTTGAAACACTTTCTTCTGAGTATTTTTAATTGCTGTCTATTTCTGAATGTTAGTTGTGATTGATGAATAAATTATTAATGAGTAACCAGCTCTGGATATGGGAGGATCCGACGGTCCAGAATTAGGGTCATGACAGAATGGGTATCAAATCTCGGTTACTCTAGTAATTTACTCAGTAATTGATAACTATGAGCGGTATTCAGAAACTAAGGTTGTTTTAAGATCCTTTGATCTTAATAAGTGACGGCAGCACCATTCACAAGTCATTGTCCCTTATGTATATCATGTTAAAATGTATAAAACCTGACCTTTGGTCTTGATTCATCCCAGGATCATGGCAGACCAAGACATGTCTAGGCAATTAGTGGCTATATTGGCAGTGCTCCAAGAAATGGGGTAAAGACAACAGACATTGAAGGAGAGGCTCAATGCACAAGTTGAGAGACCTGAGGCATCCAAATATGTGGATGCTAGAGTTTAGGCTTTTGTCCACCTTTTTGAGAAAGAATCTACTTACCATCCTTCCACTGAGTCTGCTCCTACCCCAGCTGAAGAAGCAATGGAGAGAGCTCCTCTTAGACACCAAAAACTACTGGATAATTACCAAAAGGGAAAGATTCATCGATTCAAAGGTATAGAGACACCTGCTGAGGCAGAACTATGGCTAGATGATGTTAATAGGATGTTGAGGATAATACATGCACCAGTGGATACTTGGGTGAACTTTGCTGATTACTCCCTAGCATACTATGCAAGACGATGGTGAAGAGCAATTTCGAAGAAATTAGTAGATCATGTTCCATGGGACATCTTTGAAGAAAGGTTCCGAGCTCACTTTTGTCCCTCCCAGTGGGAAGAACTGAATAGGAGGGAGTTGGCTTCTCTGACCCAAGGTTCCAAGAATGTACGAGATTATGATATTCACTTTAGGAGCTGCTACATTACTCCCCAGTTCTAGAAGCTTTACCACAGGAATGTCTTACCAAATTTCTTAGAGGGCTTCAGGGAGATCTTAGAAAGAAGCTTGCAGGTTTTAGATCTGCCACTATAGATGATGCCATGGACATTGTCTCTCGTATTGAGATGGAAAAGGATGAAAATCGCCAAAGAAGAAACGTCCACTTTACTGGTGGACCATCCAAACGTAAGGTGAATTATAACCGCAGAGACATGCGTTATCATCTGTTGGTTTTATTATAAGCTTGCCACAGACTTTGGGCCAGGAATTATCAGGAAGACGATGTTTCTCTAGACATCCACTATACCCTCGTGACTCAACATCAGGAGCTAGTACCGTTGTGGCTGGATCTTCAACACGAATAGGAACATATTTAAGTTATTGCTGTCATCAGGAAGGTCACATTAAGAAAGGTTGTCCAAAGTTGAGAGGTTCGGGGTCTAAATCAACCCTAACTAACAGTATAACATCCACCCCGAGCAATGGAGTAACATGCGGAGGAAGACATGGTAGAGGTCATGGTTTATAAGGAGCATCTCCTATACAGCAACCACCACAAAGTGTTGCGGGTTCTAGCTTGCCTATTCCTTATGGCCAGCTCAATGCATTCACTAAAGAACAAGCCTACAATTTAGGCGTAGTCATACGAGGTACTGTTACTATTCATTGCTTTTCAGTACATGCCTTGTTTGATTCCGATGCTTCACATTTATTTATTGCTCTACGGTTAGTACCCACTTTGGTAAGATACCAATAGAAGTACAACAGTTCTATCTGATCAAGGGACCAGGAAGACAAGTATTTATAATCCGAGAAATTCTGGATAATTGTGTAGTAATGATAGCAGGACATCAGTTACCTATCTCCATACTACTAATTGAAATGGATGACTTTGATCTCATCCCGGGGATGGACTGGCTAGAAAGGCATCATGCATGCCTTGACTATTTTCAGAAGACGGTAACTTTTCATCTTCCTAACTCATTAGAGTTACAATTTGTTAGAAAGGCATCCAATGAGAATGTTGAATACATCTCTACTTTAAAGGCACAACAATTGTTAGATTAATGGTGCCAAGGTTATTTACCTATGTAACCACTACATCAAGGTCAGATAGAATGATAGTATATGTACCTATAATATGCGAGTTTCCTAATATATTTCCAGAAGAACTACCTGGGTTCCCACCTGAGCGAGAGATTGAATTTGAAATCTCTCTCAAACACGATACTCATCCTATCTCTATCCCTCCATATAGGATTGCACCGACTGAGTTACAGGAGTTATATGTACAATTACAAGAACTGTTAGATAAAAGATCCATTCATCCTAGTACTTCACCATGGGGTGCATCTATTTTGTTTGTGAGTAAGAAGGATGGGTCAATGCGGTTGTGCATTGACTATAGACAACTAAACAAGATGATAATAAAGAACAAGTATCCCCTGCCAAGAATAGATGATCTCTTTGATCAATTACATGGTTCAACTGTGTATTCCAAGATTTACTTAAGATATGGATATCATCAGTTGAAGATTAAAGATGCATATATTCTCAAGACAACCTTTCGAACTAGATATGGACATTATGAATTTTTAGTTATGCCTTTTGGACTAACAAATGCCCCAACATTTTTAACTAACATTTTTATATAGATATTTTATTTTCATAGATCTCATGAATAGAGTATTCAGGGAGTTTTTAGATCACTTTGTAGTAGTCTTTATTGATGACGTGCTTATTTACTCCAAGGATAAGTACCAGCATGAACACCATTTCCGATAGGCACTTAAAAACTAAGGAAAAACAAACTGTATGCTAAATATAGAAAATGTAATTTTTGGCTATCTAAAGTAGCATTCTTAGGCCATGTTATTTCTGGAGAAGATATATCAGTTTATCCTACAAAGGTTAGTGCAGTGATGAGTTGGGAATGATCGAAGACTGACACAGAAATACGATGTTTTCTGGGTTTAGCTGGGTATTATAGAAGATTTGTGAAGGATTTTTCACGAGTATCATTGCCAATGACTAGGCTCACTCAGAAGTAAGTCTCGTTCATATGGTTTGATACATGCGAAACTAGTTTTCAGACATTGAAAGAATGCCTAACATCTGCACCTATCATTACTCTACTCGATGGGAGTGAAGGGTTTACAGTGTACACTGACGCATCTAAAGAAGGACTTGGGGCAGTGCAACAATGTAAGGTAGTTGCTTATGCATCACGACAACTCAGGAGACATGAGAGGAACTACCCAACACATGACCTTGAATTAGCTGTCGTAGTCTTCTCTTTAAAGATATGGAGACACTACCTCTATGGTATTACTTTTGAAATCTTCACCGATCATAAAAGCTTGAAATATCTGTTTGATCAAAAGGAGCTTAATATGAGACAGAGATGGTGGCTAGAGTTGTTGAAGGACTATGATTGTGTCATCTCCTACCACCTTGGTAAGGGGAACATCATAGCATATGCCCTTAGCAGAAGAACTTATTCACCTGGATTGGTGAGTGATATCCACTTTTGGGTTTTACTATCAATGTTGAGTTAATGGAAACCATTCGATAGTAGTGTTGACACTATAACTATTCCTCACCGATACAAACCAGAGATCTGTGATAGAATAAAGGAAGGACGGGAGGATGATTCAGTCCTTAAAGACTTGCGACAACAAATTGAGAAGAATGAGATAGATGGATTAAATATACAAGCTAGGTTATTGTATAACCATAACAGAGTTTGTGTACCAAACACACCCGAATTGAGGAAGGAAATCTTGCATGAGGCGCATTGTTCTAGATTATTCATTCATCCAGGAATTATGAAGATGTATAAGGATCTTCATTCAAACTTTTGATGGTCAGGAATGAAGAATGATGTTGCTGAGTTTATGAATTCATGTTTTACTTGCCACCAAGTAAAGGCTTCACACCAAAAGCCACCAAGATTGTTGCAACCCTTACCTATACGTGAATGGAAATGAAAAAGCATTTCCATGGACTTCGTTACTGGCATACCTCAGACGACTGGTGGTAAAGATAGTATCTGGGTTATAATAGATCGTCTGATCAAGGTAGCACACTTTATTCAAATAAGCTTATCTTCCACTCCAGAACAGCTTGCTGAGTTATATATTATGCATGTGATTCGCCTCCATAGCATCCCAATGGATGTAGTTTCCGATCAAGATTCACGATTCACCTCACACTATTGGGAAAACTTCATGAAAGCCTGAGGCACACAGCTATGCTTGAGCACATCATATCATCCACAAACAGATGGTCAATCAGAATGTACGATTCAGACTTTAGAGGATATGATACGAGTATGTGCCTTACAATAGAAAGGATCATGGGTGAAACATTTGCCTATTGCAAAATTCACCTACAATAATAGTTACCATACAAGAATTGGCATGGCACCATTTGAAGAACTATATGGACGAAGGTGTACTACTCATTTGTGTTGGCAAGAGGTTAGGATAAAGAACCTTTACGATTCAGATAGAGTCCAGGAGACACGAGAAGTTGTAGAGCTTGCTCAAAAAAAGCTAATAACTGCTCGGAGTCACCAGAAAAGCTATAATGATACCAGATGAAGAGACCTTGAGTTTGAGTTAGGTGACTTTGTATTGATAAAAGTATCACCTATGAAGGGAGTTCATAGGTTTGGCTTGCTTAGAAAGTTGGCACCCAGATTCGTGATTCCCTTTGAAATTATTCATCGGATTGGGAAAGTCACATATAGACTTGCACTTCCTCCACATATTTCGGTAATACATGATGTTTTCCATGTATCAAATCTGAGAAAGTATATTAAGGATCCTGAGCATAAGATAAGCTATGATGGTCTGCATGTTGACCCAAACATGACATACTTAGAAATAACTGTGCAAATAGATAAGCTATGATGATCTGCATGTTGACCCAAACCTGACATACTTAGAAATACATGTGCAAATACTAGACAGTGATATCAAGAAGTTGAGGAATAAAGAGGTACCACTAGTTAAAGTATTGTGGTGGAACCAAGAGTTTGAAGAAGCCACATGTGAATCTGAGGTAGATATGAGAACACTATGTATTGTGTGTACCTTCATTGTAAATGAAACGACTTCCATTCTCTTTAAGGTTGTTATGTTTTCAATCCTCTTTAAGGTTGTTATGCCTACACTGTAAGTCTCGAGGATGAGACTTCCTTCAAGGTTGTTATAATTGTAAAGATTTGAACTTGGTCATCTCTCGAATCCTATATCATAAGATCCATCTCATTAAGAGGAAACCAACGAAATTTGTTTCACGTGAATCGGACTTCGTTTCGAATTGTTATGATTTTCGGAAGAAAGAGAAGGAGGCTTAAGATGTCATTAACCTGTAGTAACTATTATTAAGACAATTAAATACAATTAAAGAAACTAATAATGGATTTAGGATCTCTAATGATCATTAGCGAATACTAATCAATGGTTAGTAAAAGTTAAGCATATGATGCAAAAGTTAAATCACGATTAGTGAAAGTTAATCCCGATTAGCGTTAATTAAGCATCATTAATGAATCTAGAATCTTTTGGAAGTTCCAACTTAAGCCTTAAGTTTTGGATAAGACTTGGCCAAAACGATGGTCTAAAAATATGGGTTGCTAACCACGGTTAAGGTCTAAACCATAGTTTACTAGCCATGGTTAGTGGTTTTCTAGAGCATATAAATACCTCCCCCCCTCCGTTCATTCTCTAAGATTTCCACTACCACCACTACCTCAAGGACTAAGGTTGAGAGGTTGGGAGGAGGAGAGGGAGGCGGGGAAGGAGCACTAGCGAAGCGCTGTTGGGAGAACGAGGTTGAGGAAGGTACAATCCTCTCCTAGTTGGCTAAGTAAGTAAGCTCTAACTTGAGATAAGTTTTCGATTCATCTTTTTCCAGCTTAATTTTCGATTCATCTTCCTTTCTAATTCGTTTTCTATTGTGGTTCGAGGAGAAATCTGTGTAACACCCTACTTAGGTGCGGGCGGCTATGCACGTCAGTGAACCCTGTGATTCATCACACATTCACTCACCTAAGATGCGTGGTGTCTACCGATTTTCCATCGCTTATAGTTATATTAAATTCTTTCTATTTTGCTTTTATACGTGTTTTGAGGGAGAAATCTGTGTAACACCCTACTTAGGTATGGGTAGCTATGCACGTCAGTGAACCTTGTGATTCGTCACACATGGTGTCTACTGATTGTCCATCGCTTACAATTCTGTTATGTTCTTTTTATTTCGTGTTTCTTTCCTCTCGATGATTTTATAGAGGAAACTCTTTTCATTTTTTCTTTTAAAACATGTCCTGGTGTTCTTCGTATGTTCTTCGTTTGTTCTTCATGGTCTTGGCACGTTCTTAGCGTTTTTTATACGAAAATAAAATTTGATCATTTCAGGATCCATAAATCATCCTTTCTGAAAAAGAATCACGATAAAGCACTGCATACGCGAGAGAGAGTGATCGATTAGGTAATGAAATCCTTCCTTTTGTTTTTGAGTTTTTATATGAGATCGTTGAGATTTCTGATTTTATGCTCCTCGCTACGAAGAACCCTAATTTGGCTATTTTTGAAAATATAAAAAGTTACTATGTGATTTCAACTAAAATAAGGTCTAAGCATCGAATTGATGTAGTGGCTTGGAAAGATAGGGTTTATAAGTTAAAGTAAGGATAACTATAAGTATATATACATATGAATTAATATATATGAGAGGCTATAGTCAATGTTGATGATTTTGCAAATCGAAGATTTAATGAAAGAATTACATCATTGGAATTGATGTGTATTGAGTTTGATCTTGAAAAGGATCGTGTCTTACGTTAAGAATGGTTGGGAGTAGAACTATAGGTCGGGCATGCAACCTATAGGTTTGTCGGAAGGAACCCATATTGGCATTACCCTACCTAGGTGGTACACGGTTCCCTGTTATGATAAGTGCACATGATATAAATGATTTGCAATGCATGGTACCGGATGCCAATATATTCAGGTTGAACGACAAAAGATGTGGTCGTGCCATGTGGATGAACGGGTGGTTCAATAGCAGTTGGGTCACGATAACATGTATTTAAAGCCACTAAGTTATGTGATTAAAGGTTAGCCTATGGTAATAAGCAACCGGGTCCTCGAGAACGGTGTGCTTCTTTATTTGTCAGGCTGAGGGTTTGAATCCCTAGATAATAAATGAAAAGAAAATTGCCAGGTTATTATTGGAGGATTGGTTGAGGCGACATGCAGCGGTATAAGCTCACCAGATCAACACAATCTCCAATCCCGAAGTGTCCACAACTTCGGAGTCCACTAATGATGGGGTTCTTCAGGAATAATTCATGATGTAGAATAGAAGGAATATGTCTTAAACTAATGAGAAGAATGAAATTTTCTGGTATAATAAGTTTTGATAAACTACGCTACTTGTTTTTTTTCTCTTCTTCATTACTTATCACTCGCTAATCTTCATCCTATGATTTATGGAAACCCAACAGGTGTCGGTGAGCCATCACGAGAATTTTAATAATCCAGCCAGCTAACATAATAGTCATCCCGCCAGCTACAGTAGCTTTACTCCGTAAGGTAGTTAGTAATCTTTTGTGTATTTCCTTTCCAGCTGAAGTACATGTAAATGGTTATAGTGGGACAATGTATCATGTGAACTTTATTTTGTGAATGGAAAAGTGTTGAAATACTTCCTTTTGAGTATTTTTAATTGCAATCTGTTTCTGAATGTTAGTTGTGATTGTTGAATAAATTATTACTGAGTAACCAGATCCGGATATGGGAGGATATGGCGGTCCGAAATTAGGGTCGTGACACATATAGGAGAACCCTAGGAGGCAGCGACTCTCCCAAATTGAGTCTCTTCGATGATCCAAGCCTTAACCTTACAATACATATATATACGGATAATCGGTAAACTGATCCTAATCAAATAAAAAAATTATAATTGCATTGTTTATGAACATGGATCTCGCGAGGGTCTAAAAAAATTATCACTGAATAAGAAAAGATGGATTGTCGCTGAGGCGACAGTTCACGAGATCACATGTTCAATCAACAAGTACCCCCAATGTATGAATAATCAATGAATAGCCAAAAATGTGAGGCGCAAAAATAAATAATAATAATACATAGAAAATTTAGGGACAAAATTAAATATTTTTGGATTTTTGGGTGATTTTCCTATTTTTATTGGATTTTTGAACCTTTTAATTTTTGGTCTTTTTCTTTTCTATTTTAGAGATTTTTGGTCTAGAGTCAATATAGGTAATAATAAGCACATTATAATTTTCCGTGATTTTTAAAGGTATTTTGACATTTTTTGCATTTTTATAATTAAAAGGGAATTAATGCTCATTGTTTGAATTTTAATAAATACTAAATACCTCATAATGCAAAATAAAAATCATGGTAATGAGATACATCATTCGAAGCATTTACATGCAGTTTTCCAAAATTAAATACAAATGTAGGAATTTTTTACGAAAATAAACAAGTAAATAAAATTTAGTGTGATGGCAGGGACCTATTTACAATTAAAATAAGCAGTCATTCATTCCAGAATCCTTTTACAAAAGCCAGGGGTATACATGCAATTTTCCACAAAGTACATAAATTAAACGCACCATAGAAGGGCATTTATGCAAATATACAAAAACTTTGGATCTCATATACATTTTCTCTAAATAAAACTAACACTTAATATACAATTTTATGTATTAAAAATAAATATACAAAATCAGGGGGTCATGTCCGCAAAATACCCAACTCACGTGGGAGATCACGTGAGTTGAGTTGGCGTGGACCTGTGGGTAAATACATGAAAATGTGGGGGCTTTATGCAAATTTTAAAATAAATATAAATGGGGTAGGATGCAATTGCCCCTGATAGTGCGCATAGGTCGACAGTTGAGATGACTTTACTTGGGCACGTGGCGGCTCCACAGAGCATGATGATGCTTCGACGATGACGGATGTGATTAGACCTAGGGCTGAGATCTGACAGTCGTATCATCACTTAATCGGATGCTATCTGTTGCATCTAGAGCACGACTCTTGATCGGACAACAAAGAAGCTCGATGGATGAACTGGTAAGGAAAAAGCTCCTCTGCTCCTTTCATTGCTTGGATCTGGCACTCCAGACCTCCTCATCTTCTTCTGTGATGGGGAAACGCTTCGTCGTGAAGATCCACAGCTGGGAGATCCATCAATTGGATCCAAGCCCCATCGATAAGGGCATGGATATCTTGAATACTCGGGAGTGTTCGAGTACCTCAGAGACCCCTCAAATAGGGCCCTCCAGATCTGTAAAAGAGATGGAAGCTTCACGGCTCAAGGGTGATTAGGTCTGGGTTGTTATTGGTGAAGTTTACGGTGAGATGAGCGGAGATGAAGGTGCTTTGGCGATAGGCGATGGAGGGAGCACCTGTCCTTCGATCCGACAGGCCTCGAAGGGTGATAGGGGGTCAGATCAATGAAGTCGCATAAAGGAAAGAAGATGGGGAGGTCAAGCGGGGTTGGGACAGGTTGATTCACGGTGAAAGGGTCAGAACCCTAGCGGCTCTGATGAATGCGACCATTTGAATTACAACCAATCCTACGATCTAAATACGAAACTAAATGCGGGAATTGAAAGACAGAATGAAAATTTATATAAGGAAAGAAAATGTGTAGCTCATACCTGGACGGGAAGCCAAGGAGCAGGATGCCTCCGAAGCATTGCATGTACCTCGTCTCCTCCTCCTGCACTGCTCTAAACCTAGGGGAAGCTTACTCGGTCACAGGAGAACTCACACGCACACGGTTGGAGGGAATACCAAGCTCGGAGAGGGATCACGGAATGAAAGAATGGGAATGCATTTTTTATTTATAGACAAAGGCTTTTGTAATTTTCGAGTTGAATTATTGGGAAGCTCAAGGCAGATCGATGAAATCTAGTGAGTAGGTGTGGATGTCGATTGTGATGGGAAGATTTTTCATGTACTCGAGCCAAAATCGTTGATCAGAGCGATCAAGCAGAGGCGGAAAAAAGGGGTGCACTTGAGGTTCTTATGCGTTGCAGAGAAGAGACATGCAATTGACCGACATTAACAAAAGTTGAGCTCAGGTTGGTCCATGTGGACCAACCAGACAAATGTAAGGCAAAAAAGCCTTGTAAGATAAAGAATAATCAGAAAATAAATTTATTAATTTTAGGTCATAAAATTAAAAAGTGTTGAGTATTTTCTGTTGTATTTAATTATGATTTTTATCTATTTTTATGGGTACATTTATTATATGATACTTTTTAGGGTTTTATTTATAGGTATATTTACCTATATTATGTACAGTTTAATTTTATTTTATAATTTTGATTTTATTATTTTATTCTCATAATTTTAATATTTATAACTTATTTTTATATACATAATAATAATTCTGTTGTATTTTTTTGATGTTATTTGTACACTTAAATAAGTAGAGGTATATTTTATATACGTATAAGTATATGTATTTCATCTATGTATTTATATATACTATTTTTTTTCATTTTATTCATGATTTTATTCTATTCTAAATATGTACATCTATTATAAATAACATTTACAAAATTATAAAAATATAAAATTATAAAAATTATAAAGAATAAACAAAATAAATATTTTATTCTGGTAAGCTATACAATAGGGGTCCAAAATCTAACTTTCACACCTTAACTCCAAACTAAGTGAAATTTTGATTAAATAGCTAATTAAACAGTTGTATACAATTAAAGGTAATTTTCATGTATTTTGAGTTCTTATTGAGAAGATATGGGTCTGGGAAGTTAGGATTTTGGATTCTTATTCAAACTATAAATTGTATAATTTATATTATTTTTGTATTAAATCAATTTTGTATTTTTCTTTGTATTTTTATCTACAACTTTTATGTGCAAAGTTTCTTTATTTGAGGTATAAATAATAAAGAATAAAATGGGTCTCAAAAAATAAATTATGGAGAGGGATTTTTATTGTCTTTTTAGCCCTTATCTCCCCTTACTTTATTCCTTGTCGACCAACAATTCTTGACTTGGTCTCAGGGTTTGGGATCATAAAATACCTTTGGCATTTTATTTCTTTTTCCTTTCTTTTCTTTTCTTTATTCATTCATTTTAGCTCTAGATAATGTAATTTATACAATAATTATACAATAAATAATGAATGTTAATTTGTACAAAACAATGATATTTACATGCATTTAGCTTAGATTTAAAGGCCAAAATAAAAGAATAAAGGTGATGAAATGGAGATTCATCACCCCCTATACTTGCCTTTGCTAGTCCCTTGCAAACACATATTCTTATAAATGCAGAAAAGAAAATAATGAAAAGAAAAAGAAATAACTTAGAATAATGGTTGACTTTTATACTAGTCTTAATAAAGTCAAAGTTTGGAGCCCAGAGAAGGCCTTAAGATTAATGATGTATTCGAAACCACAAGAAAGTCAGGAAGTGTGACATAACAACCTTTAGTTTCCATACTCCCATCATCCCATCCAATTCACAGCTAGGTCAGAACCATCCTCTCAGTCGCATACTTTTGCTACCTTGAAATGATAGAACCATGTGTGTGAATTTGTTCAGCTCTCCCTACAAAAAACTATTGAACCATCAAGGTAACTGCTATTCTGGTAACTCTTCCTCGCAGAGACAAATATTCCCTTCTAAGTTCAGGTGCTCTCGATCTTTACAACCGAATGGGAAAGAAGTTAGAAGAATGGGAAAAGAAATGGGAATGGATCGGTGTAGTCTTCATTCCCTTGTGAAGTCCGTCAGTGTATATGATTCTTCACTAAGGAGGCTTTTTATGATGATTAAATTTTGTGGAATTTTTAATACATGCTTCTTTGGATATTTTCTTTGACTTTGTACAACTTCTGCATTCTTGCTTGCACCCTAGTGGATATAGCATCTTTTGTTCCACCTACTTTTTTGGGGTCTTGGAAAAGTTGTGCCGGTACACCATTCCTCATCCGAAGTATTATCTCAATTCATCTCCAGTCTTTAGATATCACTCTTACTAAAAGAAGTGGGTTAGAGTACCGAAGTCGGCAATCCCCAAGAATGGTTCTTGAGCCATCCTTGGCGAAGCGGCCTTGCATTATCCCGTCTTAGACTCCAAGATTTTTCAACAACCCATCTGAGTTGAGCTAAGTGCTAGGCATGAGGTTTCCAGTCAAGTCATTATTTTAAGAATCTTATGGATGATATGAAGGGTCCTATTTTAAGTACGTTTAATTTACTCATGAACATAGTCTTATGGAACCTAAAGAATTAAGTCAAGGTGACCTGAAATATCTCCACTTCCAATTCTCAATGGGTTCCTCTGAAATTAAGTGTATTAAGGTCTATTCCAAGCTCTAATCTTCATACTGTATTTGGACTTGTTCAATCATCTATGTTATTCTGAAAAATACGAATGCTATGTTCATTGCGAGAAAAATATTTTTGTGATGCAGTTTTCTAGTTTAGAACTTTTTATGGATTTTAAAAAAAGTCTTGCAAATTTTTATACAATTTTGAAAAGGTTTTTTGCAAATATTTTTGGACTTTTTAATTTTTCAAATATTTAGGGATCTAAAAAAAGATTTTTGGAATACAGAGGCAGTATGTGCAGCTATTTACACTGGCACGCATCTTTTTTATTTACAGGGGTTGTATGAATTTATAGGATTGTATATATAAGGCTTGCAAAGAATCTTTATTTCTTTGATATATATAGTTCTAAAAATAATTTGAAAGGATTTTTGCAAACATTTTGAAAACTTTATTTTGCAAACTAATTTGACAAATAATTTTCAAAACATTTTACAAAATTTGAAAATCATTTTGCAATGATTTTTCAAATAGTATATATATTTTTCAAAATATTTTTGCAACTTTTTTCCAAACATTTGCAAATAGATTTTCAAAACATTTCATTTAACACAAAGAAAATATTTTTACAATGGTTGAAAATAATTTACAAAATATTTTCCAAATAGTTTTTAAAATATTTTTCAAAGAAGTTTCCAAACAATTTTTCAAATATTTTGCAAAACATTTTTACCCGATTTATTAATCAGTATATAGAAAGAATTTTAATGTGTATTTTATACAAATATGTTCTTTACACTTTATTGTATTTTGGCCATATTTATTGAAAATACAAAAGTATGAGTTATGTCTAATGTATATACAAAGTATATACGCCCCCATACTTACTTGAGCTATGTCCTCATAAATCGAAGAGAAAAGAAAAGACATAACAAGTACTAAGTATAAGAGAGCCTATACTACAACGACTTAAATAATAAAGAATGAATCAATGAGAAGTCGACCATCCGCCCTATACTTGATCAATTAATCCTAAGTATAACAGACTGTACACAAGACATGGAGGGTCAAGGGAGGGAATAAACAAATCACAGCTCGATTTGTCTCCCCCTCCATACTTTGGATAAGATATCCCTAAGTATAGACAAAAAAATATCAACAGGAGAGAAGACAGGTGAGGGGATCAAAGAATGAACATATGAAGTCACTCATCCCCCTATACTTAGGATAAGCATACCTTAAGTATAGAAGCAATGAATAAGGAAAACAGGCAGAAAATAGAAAGTACAAACAAAAGAAGAAAAGAAGAAAACTAAAGGAAGAGATTTTAAGGACATTATATGAATCTTCTGCTGATGCGTTGGTTGTGGAGGATTCTTCAATGATGATTTGGACTGCATCAATAACGGCCAGGAAGGTGTCATGCTCAAGGTACAGCTTCAGTAGCTGACCATTGACGACGAATGGTTATGAGTCAGCTGACAAGTCTGATATTACGATGCTTCCATTATCACACAATTCTTCCACTCTGAATGGCCCTGTCCATTTACTCTTTAAATTACCAGGTAATATCTTCAACTTTGTGTCAAATAGCCACACTTTAAGTCCAAGCTCAAAGGTCTTTCGTCTGATGCCAGTCATGACAGTGTTTAACCTTCTCCTTGTACATCAAGGTGTTATCATAAGCATAGTCTCGGAATTCCAAGAACTTGTTCAGATCCTCTTTCCTTTGTTGTCCACATTTGCGTGAGTCCAAGTTGCAGGTATTGATTGCCCATAATGATTTATGGATCAGTTCCAATAGCAGATGGCACTATTTTCCATACAAGAGATGATAAGGAGACATGGCCAAGGGAGACTTGTAAGCGATTCTATATGCCCAAAGGACATAGTTCAAGAGTTGGGACCAATTCTCTCTGTCCGTCTCCACAAGCTTCCGCAAAATCATCTTGATTTTTCTGTTTGATAATTATACCATGCCATTAGCCTATAAGGAGACGTGACATGATGCTCGATATCGTACTCCTTCGTTAATTTTTTAACCTCTCTTTTAATGAAGTGACTACACCCATCTGATATCAGAATCTTCGGAATCCTGAACCACGAAATGCTGCTATCTTTCAGAAACCGACAAACTGTAAGGCTATCTGCAGCTCGGGCGAGAATAGCTTCAACCCAACGGCTCACGTAGTCAATGGCAAGAAGGATGTGCTCAAATCCCTGACTGTTGGGAAAGGTTCCCATGAAATCAATGCCATGTACATCGAACACATCTGAAATCTGAATAAATTTCAGGTGCATTGAGTCCTTTGATGTAAGGGTTCATCCCACTCTTAGACAGTCAGTGTAGTGCTTTACATATGTTGCGGTATCCTTCAATAGTGTAGGCCACCAGAGGCCACACTTCAATACTTTTGTTGTCATTCTGTCTCGAGAGTGGTGTACACCAGATTCGAACGAGTGACAATGCTCGAGGACTCTACGATGCTCCTCCAGAGGAATATACTAGTGTCAAATGCAGTCTGTGCCTTAACTGAATAGTAGTGGGTCTTCCCATTGGTAGAAATGGATTTGGGACAGGAATTTGTCCTTCTTGATCTTCATCCAATCTTGTGGGACTACATCCGAAATGAGGTAGTTCACAATATCGCCATACCAAGGGAGTGAATCCACGACCAGAGTTGACTCGTTTGGAAAGGTGTCTGTGATGGGTGCATTGCTCAGTGGAGGCTCTTGCTGTTCAATTCTGTAGAGGTAATCTACTACCGCATTCTAAACTCCAGGCTTGTCTTTGATTTCTAAATTGAACTCTTGGAAGAGAAGAATTCACCTAATTAGTCTAGACTTGACATCCTTCTTCTGATGTAAGTACCGGATAGTAGAGTGGTCGGTATAGATGATGACTTTAGATCCAAGCAGATAGGATCTGAACTTCTCGACAGAGAAAACCACGGCCAGCAACTCTTTCTATGTAACAGTGTAGTTAGCCTGAGCTCCGTCTAATATTTTGTTGGCGTAGTGAATGGCGTAGGGAATTTTGCCCTTTCTTTGTCCTAACATGGCCCCAACTGTGAAATCCGATGCATCCATCATGATCTCAAAGGTAGAGACCAATCTGGAAGTTGTAGAACTGGAGCTTGAGTGATTAGATCCTTCAGTTAATTAAATGAAAGTAGAACATACTGATCAACATTAAGCTCAATCTTCTTGCACAACAACTCAATGAGAGGTCGAGCGATGTGGCGGAAAGCTTTGATGAATATCCTCTAGAAACCCACATGTCCCAAAAATGACCTCACATTTCTGACAGTAAGAGGTGGCTCTAGATTGGCAATTACATCCACCTTTGTCGAGTCGACTTCCATGCCACATTTGAAAATGACGTGATCCAACACAATCCCTTCCGTGATCATGAAATGTCTCTTCTCTCAAGATAATACGAGATTGACTTCTTGGCATTTCTGAAATACTCGATCTAGGTGCTGAAGACAAGAAACAAATCTGTCACCATAGACGGAGAAGTCGTCCATGAATACCTCAAGAAAACTGCCAACCATATCAGCGAAAACTGCAAGCATGCATCTCTGGAATGTGGCAGGTGCATTGCACAGACCAAAGGGCATTCTTCTGAAAGCATAGGTGTCGAACGGGTAAGTGAAGGTAGTCTTCTCTTGATCTTCGGGGGCGATTGCCACTTGGTTGTACTTGGAGTACTCATCTAGAAAGTAGAAGAACTCATTGCCGGCCAATCTTTCTTGGACTTGATCAATAAAGGTCAAGGGAAAGAGTTCCTTCTTTGTTGAGACATTAGGGTGACGGTAATCAACACATACACACCAGAACGTCGGTACTCGAGTAGAAATCTCCTCTTCTATTTGTCACCATGATAAGCCCCGATGTCTTTGGAAACTACATGCAGAGGGCTTACCCATTTTGAATCGGAGATGGGATAAATGAAGCTCGCATCACACCATTTCATGATTTCTTTTATGAATACATCCCGCAAATTTGGGTTCAGCCTTCTCTAAAACTCTCGAGATTATTTGGCATCTTCTTCCAAGTAAATATGGTGTGAGCATAGAGTATAATTTACCCCATGGAGATCTGATACGTGCCAACCAAGTGCCTTGCGATTTTTCTCTAGAACCTCAAGAAGTCGAGATTCTTAATCCGGAGCCAGTATGTTGATGATAGCGATCGGATACACATTCTCTGCACCCGTAAGGAAGGCATACTTGAGGCATGCTGAAAGGGGCTTTAATTTTGATTCTAATCTGTCCTGCTTCTCAATCGCTTCCGAAATTGAACTGGTAGGTGGATGATCTATAGAAAATTTGTAGGTACTGCTCACATCAGTGACTTGTGGTTCAACTGATAATGTGTCGAATAAATATGCAATGAAGTCATTATGTTTGGACTGGCATGAATCTTCTGAATAAAATAGATGTATCGGCAAATTGAAATCTGTCTCCCAAGTGATATTGGAGCTTGTGTTGGATGTGCTTTCCTGGTCCTCCTTTGGAGTGAGGACTTCCAGGGTCCAAGTGTCATTCAAAGAGAATTTTGTATCTCTGATTTATACAATAAAGTCACAGTCTTCTTCAGGAGACGTTGCATGACTTTCATCAGATATGACTTTTGGCTCACTGACCATGTTTGTGGTAACTCTATGGTTGCTCAAGCTGAACGTGGTCTTCCCCGATCCATAGTCAACCACGGCCTCTGTAGTTCGCAAGAATGACCGTCCAAGAATAATTGGGGTATGAAGTAATGGTGCAGGAAAGTCCATATCAAGGACTACAAAATCAACAGGAAACTACATGTCCTGCACCTTTACAACAACGTCTTCCAAAAGCCGTCGGGGTTGCTTGATGGATCGATCAACAAACTGAAGGATCATGTGTGATGGCTTTAATGGACCTAGTACTAGTGATGAGGGCAAGAGCTTGATAGAAGAACCATTATCAAGCAAAGTTCGCTAGATGACTTGGTCGAAAATCTCGCATCAGATAAAGGTACTCCTTTGTCTGGCTTCTTCTAAGGGAGGTTGATGATGGTTGCAACTGTAGCCATGGTGAGGACGTGCTTCTCAACTTGCTAGCATCTATTGTTGCAGTTTGACCGATGCTTGTCTGTACACACTTCCTTCAAGCCCCTCTTCACAACGGGCATGTATTACATGGCTTGCGTCAATGGTAACTCAACAATCAAAATTTTGATAATATCCACAACAATTGGATTAGACAATGCACTTTTTCTTTTCCATTTTTTAGATTTTTCTATTGCATCAGGAAAAGGAATATTTATAGAACTGAAATCAAAAGCATTATTGTTATTTACGTAAGAATTCTTTTCCACAATATTCTATACATCCGGATTGCAAAAAGGTGTGCATTCTGGAACCGATAATGCTGTTGCTAGTGGATGTGCAAAAACTGCGGTCTCCGCCTCGTCGGCTGGTGCGGGATCGGTTGTTGGTGCTTGTTCCTCCATGGCTAGAGCGGCTTCACTTCGACTACGATCTTCTTTTTGGTCTTTTTTATTTTTCTGATGTTTTGATTCTTTTGGTGGAGATGGTGGTCACTAACAGCTGGCATGGCTCCTCCACCTCCTTCTTCCTCTCTCGGACTTGTAGCTGGCACGACTAATGCAGAAGATGAAGATTCACCAAATAAAGATTTATTCTTTCCCTTGATAGTGGCAGACGCAGGCAAGATCCTACCGCTCCTGAGAATAACATCATTATACAAAGCAAAATCACAATCATCTGACTCTACAGGTACATACAGGACATCACATTCTACCTGCTCTTTTCTCTTAAAATTATTGGGGTTGGCTTTGACCTAGGTAGGGATTGGAGTTTTGGTGGACGTCAGGTCATCCAGATTCCTTGTCATCTCTGGTAGATCCTTTACAAATTGGGCCAAGCAATTGAGGCTCGGGTTCACCGGGACCGCCTCGGAAGGTTCAATGTGTTGACCACGGTGTGGTTGAGGTGCGGAGGATGAGACTGTTGTTGTTGATATTATTACTAAGGAAGAGGAAGCTGATCTTGATGTTGATATGGAGGAGGAGGAGGATACTACTGTTGAGGTGCAATTGTGTACTGGTGGTACGGCTGGTGCAGACGGTACGACGACTGTGGGTACTGCTACAATTATCTCCAATTTGTGCGGTACCATGGAGACTGGTGATGCTGATACTGAGGTTGAGGCTGAGAGGACTGTGCAAAACGACCACCCTAAGGTTGGTGCTATGGTCGGTTAGCTGGTGGTTGGCCCTAGGGTTGTCCAACAAGACTAGCAAGTTGTGCATCATTGATCAAGACACTGTTAAATTCATGATTCAGGGGTGGTGGCGAGAATGATGGATCAGAAGATGATAAGTAGTCTAGATGGTAAACCAACATCGTTTTCTACAGTGGAGCCTGCTCAGGAGCCTGCTCAGGAGCCTGCACGTAGTACACGTGCTGGATCGCTGGCTGCTGTGGACTATGTTGAGGCTGTTGTGGAGGTGATGGTTGATCTTTCTTCTCAACATGAGTTTCTGACAATGGTGTCGCCAACTGACATGAGCTAATTGTGCTCACTGGCAGCTCCAACTGCTTTGTGATTTGGTCTAGTTTATCCAAGTGTTGTGTCATCTGTTCGATCACATCAAGCTTCTCTAGATCCTGTGACCGCTTCTCGATAATGTCAACCTTAGAGAGGTGTCCCCCAATGATGTTGATATTGGAGCTCTCATCTCTCTCTCTCTATCTCACAAGAAGCTGCCATGTGGACTAGCTTGTGGAGGACATGTAGTTGTCTCTAATATGCACGGGATGAAAAGAGAGCGGCCTCTCCCTCGACCATTTCTTCAAAGATCTGCCAGACTATATATTCATCCTTATTAAAGTAGGACTACCCACATGCATCATCAACTAATCTCTGCCTTTCTATATTAATGCCCTGAGAAGTGTTGGACTAAAATGTTCTTCGGTATCTCATGGTGGGGGCACTTCTCATGCAGATCAATGAATCGTTCATGGGCTTCATGAATGGACTTGTGGGGAGCCTGAGAGAAGTTACTAATTCTGGCTCCCATATGGTTGAGTCGACCGAGAGGGTAGAACTTGTGAAGGAACACAGACTTCAGTTCCTCCCAGGTCGTCACAACCTTTCTCAGATGGTTGACCTAGTACGGGGCATTGTCTTGGAGGCTGAAGGGGAATGCGATCATCTCGACTACACCTAACGGGATATTAGGGTAGTGTATCATTCTGCAGATGCAAGAGAACTGTTGTAGGTGTGGTTCCTCATTGGTATTCTCGTGAAAAGTGGGTAGAGGAGCAGGGAACTAAGGCTTCAGTACGAAGTGAGCGTGCACCGGTGGGATGAGAATCCACTCGATCATCTGGTTGTCTCCAAGATTATAAGTTTCTTTCAGCGTCAGTTTGGGGTTCTCATTCCTTGGTTCTCCTCTTTTGGATCATCAAGGGATCTTTCCCCACCTCCTCCTCCTGTTGGTATGTTCCTCATGTCATTCAGCATGTCTTAAAATGTAGTTTGCACGAGGGCTTGCTCAGTCAGTTGTTGTTGGATGGCTTGAACGGAAGCCAGCAACTGAGCATTCACCTAGTTCTGATACAGCATTGAGCCTTGCTCTGGTTGGAGCGGTTGTTGTCCTTTTCCCTTTTCATGAGGAGCCATCTCTGGGTCTAAGTCTGAAGAAATGAATTCTAGATTGAGATCCAGGGCTAGCTTCTATCTGCAATGTAAGAGAATCCCAATCAACCACTTGAATTTGAATGCCAACTGCAGTGATTAATATGAGATTAGAGTCAATCCCAGATGGTTGTAAATGGAGTAAAAGATGTAGACTGAAATCGACCTCCATTCGCAATGGGAAGAAGTGGGACAAGAGTGGTCCTAGTTTATTAGGAGATAAAGGAGAGTGGAAAGAAGACGAGGAGTCTGGAAATTGGTTCACAAGGTCTGAGCCAGGTTCTTGGGAATCGCCCCAAATTATTGACGATGTCGAGTCCATGGAATCGATGTAGGTATCAGCAGAGTCCAGACTAAACCATCCATGGATTGACAACATGGAGCAAAAGAGGATCGATGCAGGAAGAAGGATACAATGGTCAACAAGGAATAAAAGGAGTGTAAAATAGTAGAAAATGCTCGAAACGAGTAGGGGGTCAAAGAGGAGATACATATGACAAAAGTTATGTAGGCGTGTGGGACTTGATCTTTGAACCTTAATCTAGATCCATACAAACATAATACAAAATTGGGTTCACCAACTCAACACAATGTGAAGTCGTAAAGGATCGACTATTTTTATCTTTTCATTTTTATAGTTTCAAGCATATCACAAGTCCTTAGACACTAACCCTATAGGAGCGAGAGTACTGCCGGAAAAGCATCTTGTCCTTGTCCTCCTCCTTTGTAACATGTAGTCTGCACTTTTTGGGGTCCATGTAACCCTTCATGGATCCCTACTCAACCAAAGAATAAGAGGGATGAAGCCGATACGTGAAACCACTACTTTGCACCTCGCTTGCAATGGAATCACCCGTAAATGTGTAAGGACCTACTCGGACGCAAACCGATGAGACAGACACACTCGTGAGGGCGTGGCCTAATCTCAGTATGTCAGACCAAGTAGATGTTCCACACAAGGCAGGATCACCATCGCTGACAAGGCCCTACTCGATCATGTACGATAAAAGCATCAATATTTCGGATATCCAGGCGATACACAAGGCAGTTACAGACTGGATTTTTGGCTCTAATCCTTAGCGGGTCGCGCCTCACTCATGTGAGATTTTTGGTCCCCTCCTAATGTACCTGAAAATAATGAGGGTTTTATGAACCCAAAGCAATGAAATCCATTACATATTTTAATTAAGGCCATAATTTATTTAGCAATCCCCTAGTATTAGATTTTTGGGTTTTCACTTTTTTAGATAACTTGCATACACGCCTAACAATTTTGTAGTCTTGGGTGCTAAAAATCAGAGGGAGATAGCGAAAAAGCCATGCAAGTCGATTCGATGATGGAAATCTCATCATTGAACCTAATGATGCATGCATAGTTAGAGGACTTATAGTGCTTCCCAGCTCTCTCCACATGGTATGCAAAACAGAATTTTTAAACATATCTACATGATGGTGTGCAATCGACATAATCACCCTAAACAGTAGTTGATATTAGCCGTGATGAATCATATGTTAATTATTCAAAAATAAACCCTAAGGTCTGATCTTGGAGACATCTCTCTGCCCGCCACAACAGGTCCTGCTAGCGCCGTATGATGCCACTCTCGACATGTGGGTTTAAGTTCAAATAGCTAACAATTATTTTGACTAGATCCAAACGTATGAGACTATATGTACATAATTCTTATTAGGGTTTGGACCAAATTACCGATACAAGCAATCCTAAAGTCTAGTGGCTTCATTCACACAAAACAAAAAAATAAAGGTGGAAAACTCAAAACATCGAGAAATAAATAAAACAAAGCGATGAAAACTCGAGAAAACCACGACGAGGTCCCCAGGTGTATAATCACTCGGGCAATGGACCTCGTTAAGTAGAGTAGTGTTTAAGTCCAAGAACTATTACAATTAATAATGAATAAATGAATCGATCTCTCACCAAAATAAAATAAAATTCTAAACTAAAGTGTATGCTAATTGGTTTCTTTGTTATGCTTGCTACCTCTCCAATTGATCAGGCTAAAAAGACCAGTCTCCAACTTGCTTGGCTACATCGTCCTCCTAAGGTATTGTCCTCGCATAGAGGGCCTCACAACAAACACAACAAAAGAGGTGTATTAGCACAATTAATCAAATAATGTATTTAAACAAAATAAGAAATGAAGTATATACAAGTAAGAAAGAGAGAATATTTTGTACAAGGAAATGGATGAATAAATGAAAAAAACAAATATTTACATATTAGTCAACACACGTTGTTCCCCAGCAACGACGCCATTTGACTAGAGTAGAAGAATCATGCTCCCACAGATAACTGAAGAGGGGATCCCACGAGGGTCTAAAAAATGATCTTCAGTGAATAAGAGAAGATGGATTGTCGCTGAGGGACCGCTCATGAGATCACATGTTCAATCAACAAGTACCCACAATGTATGAATAAGAAATGAATAGCCAAAAAAGTGAGGCACAATTTATTATACTCTACAAACATAGTTGTATACCATGTAAGCAAGTAGAGGTCGAACCACATAGAGCAAGCTAGGTAGCCTAATGATTATTGCTAATCAATGCGGGTTATGTACATAATTATCTTTAAAACTTTTTATGTGGGTTTTTGATTTTATATTTTTTAAATTTAATAGTGAATATATGTATATAGACCATTTAATAATAATAATAATAATAAGTTATATATATATGTACACACATATGTAGGGATATAAGAGAGAAAGAGACAATCAAATACAAACAAGCTTTATTTTTTCTTTTTTTTAAGAGTTTTGAGATTTTAAGGTTTTTAATTTTATAAAGTCTTAATTTCTTTTGATTGTTGAAAACAAAATAAAAATATATTCATATAGAAAATATTAGCACATAATATATGTAGATAGATAAGATATATATATACACATAGATAGTATATGGCATATATATCTATAAATAGTCCAAAAATCCATGAATTTTTTTTGAGGCTTTTTATATTTTTCTATTATTTTTGTGATTTTGCCGAATTGTTGCATATTTTTATGTGTTTTTAAATTCAAAAAATATCCCAAAACATGGATTAAATAAATAAACTAAATTGATTTGAAGGTTAAAAATATCAAAAAGTATAAAAAATTCTTCAAATCAATTTTAGTATATAAATAATAATAATATAAAGAACATTTAGAGATAAAAAAATATTTTTTGGATTTTTTTATGATTTTTCCTATTTTTACTGGATTTTAGAGCTTTTTTATTTTTAATCCTTTTCTTTTTCTATTTTTAAGGATTTTTAATCTGGAGTCAATATAGGTAATAATAAGGACAACATATTTTTGTGATTTTTAAAGCCATTTTGATATTTTTTGCATTTTTATAGTTAAACAGGGAATTAATGCTTACTTTTTGAATTTTAATAAATACCTAAATACCTCAAAATGCAAAATACAAATCATGGCAATGATACATCATTCGAGGCATTTACATGCATTTTTACAAAATTAAATACAAACAGTTGGCATTGTTAACAAAAATAAACAAGTAAATAAAATTCAATGTGTTGGCAGGGACCTATTTGTAATTAAAAAAACATTTCATTCATTCCATAATCCTTTTACAAAAGCTAGGGGCGTATATGCAATTTTCCACAGAATAAATAAACTAAATGTGCCTTGGAAGGATAATCATGCAAATATACAAAAACTTCAGGTCCCATATATAATTTTTCCAAAAAATTTAACATTGAATATATAATTTTATGTATTAAAAATAAGTATACAAAATTGTAGGGTCCTGCCCGCAAAATACCCAACTCACGTGGGGGACCACGTGAGCTAAGCTGGCATGGACCCATATGTAAATAAATGAAAGCATGGGTTTTATGCAAATTTTACAATATTATTTACATTATAAATGAATATTTACACATTAAAATGAAATAAATATATATATAAGGGGTTGGAGGCAATTACCCCTGATAGTATGCGCAGGCCAATTGTTGAGATGACTTTACTTGGGCACGTGGCAGCTCCATAGTGCACGATGACAGTTCAACGATGAAGCTACTATAGACCTTGGGTGGCGATCTGACAGTCATAGCTTCACTTGATCGGACGCAATCTGCAGCATCTGGAGTGTAACTCTTGATCGGACGTCGGAGAAGCTCGATGGATGAACTGGGAAGAATGAATCTCCTCTTCTCCTTTGATTGCTCCGATCTGGCGCTCCAGACCTCCTCGCCTGTTGTTGCGATAGGGAAATGCTTCTTCGTGAAGATCTGCGGCTGGGAGATCCGTCAATTGGATCCAAGCCCCATCGATAGGGGCCTGTATAGATTGAATACCCAGGATTGTTCGAGTACCTCGGAGATCCCTCAGACAGGGCCCTCCAGACATACAAAAGAGATGGGAAGCTTTGCGGTGCAAGGGCGGTCAGGTCTGGATCATTACTAGTGGTGTTCGCGGCGAGATGAGCGGGGATGAAGGTGTTCCGACAATAGGCGATGGAGGGAACACCGATCCTTCGATCCAGGAGGCCTCGAAGGGTGATATGGGGTCAAATCGATGGAGCAACATAAAAGAAAGAAGATGGGGAGGCAAGCGGGGTAGGGACAATTTGATTAACGATGAAAGGGTCGGAACCCTAGCGGCTCCTGTGAACGCGACTATTTGAATTAAATCTAATCCTATGATCTAAATACGAAACTAAATTCAAGAATTGAAAGACGGAATGAAAATATATCTAAGGAAAGTAAAATGCGCAGCTCATACCTAGTCGGGAAGCCAAGGAGCAGGACACCGCCGGAGCACCGCATGGACCTCCTCTCCTCGTCTTGCACCGCTCGAAACCTCAGGGAAGCTTCCTCTTTCACCAGAGAACTCATACGCACACGACTGCAGTGAATACAGAGCTCGGAGATGGATCAAGGAATGAAAGAATGGGATCAGGTTTTATTTATAAACAAAGGTTTTAGCGATTTTCGAGCTAAAATATTGAGAGGCTCAAGGCAGATCGATAAAATCTAATGAGTAGGTATGGATGTCGATTGTGATGGGAAGATTTTTCATGAAGGACTCAAGACAAATCGTTGATTGGAGCGATCGGGCGGAGGCGGATAAAAGGGGTGCGCTCGAGGTTCTGACACGTTGCAGAGAAGAGACAGGCAGTTGACCGAGGTCAACAAAAGTTGAGCTCTGGTTTGTTGAGTATTTTTCGTAGTATTTAATTATGATTTTTATTTATTTTTATGGGTTCATTTATTATAGGTTACTTTTTAAGGTTTTATTTTTGCATATTTACCTATATTATGTATATTTATATTTATTTTGTATTTTTCGATTTTATTACTTTATTCTCATAATTTATATATTTATAACTTATTATGCATAAGTATATTTTTTGTATTTTTCTAATGTTATTTGTACACTTAAATAAATAGAGGTATATTTTATATAAGTATGGGCAATTCATCTATGTATTTATATAAACTATTTTATTTTTATGTTTTCTTCATGGTTTTATTCTATTCTAAACATGTACATATATTATAAACAATATTTACACAATTATAAAAATATAATATTATAAAAATTATATAGAATAAATAAAATGATTATTTTATTAAGTAAACTATACAATATGGGTCCAAAACCTATCTTTCACACCTTAACTCTAAACTAAGTGAAATGACGCCCATTAAATATCTAATTAAATATATAATTAAAGGTAATTTTTATGTATTTTGAGTTTTTAGAGAAGATATGTGTCTGGGAAGTTGGGATTTTGGATTCTTATTCAGAGTATAAAATGTGCTATTTATATTATTTTTGTATGAAATCAATTTTATATTTTTTGTATTTTTTATCTACAACTTTTACGTACAAAATTTCTTTTATTTAAGAAATAAATAATAAAGAATAAAATGGATCCTGAAAAATGAATTATTGAATAGGATTTTTATTGTCTTTTTGGTGCTTATATCCCCATATTTTATTCCTTGTCGACCAAATCAATTCTTGACTTGATCTCAAGGTTTGGGGTCATAAAATACCTTTGGCATTTTATTTCTTTTTCTTTTCTTTATTCTTTTATTTTAGCTTTAAACAATGTAATTTATATAATAGTATACAATAAATATGAATGTTGATTTGTACAAAATAATGATATTTGCATGGATTTAGCTATGGTTTAAAGGACAAAATGAAAGAATAAAAGTGATGAAATGGAGATTCATTAAATGGCCAATATTTGCTTATGAAATGCTTCAAGGAATATTTCAAGACATCACTAGTTTCCTCTATAACAGATTGTGCATAAGTAAGTTTGAAATTGCATATATAGTTGGTAGCTTGATCATCCTTCATCCTTGTATGTGGTCAATGCACTCCTCGTCATCATTTTTTGCAATTTCCTCTTCTTCTCTTGGGTCGGATAAATACTTGTGATGTGGTTGGACTAAGTCAATTAAGCTCTACATACATGATAATAGTCATGCATGCATCCACATCAAAAGAATAAACAACAAATTCTTATTAAGAGATAAATGACAAACTTATTAAATATGACATTCTTCTCAATCATGAGTTAAGGTGATTTCGAATCAACACATCACAATCTATATTCCTTCACCCTAAATGACATACCCTTGAAATATATATGCATTTACATATATAGGTTCTAGATTCCCTTAGATAATATGTGAATATATATGAAAAAACAAAATCTTTAAATCAAAATAATCAGGAGAATGCCGAGACCATACCTCTTTTGGTGTCAAGTTCTCTAGATCTGGTGAAAAAGAGCAATTAGGAGGAGCGTTGCTATAGCAATTACTTTAGCCCAATAATCCTTCGTCAAACATGTTTTCAAAAGCATGCATTAGGCTATATGTATTAGAATTCGGTTCATATACTATGCGACTCCATTTGGTTGTAGAGTATGTCTGTCTGCTTGAAGTTTACCAATGACATCATATGTGCCTCTATTTTATTGTAAAGTATGTCTGATTGTTCAAAGTTTATCAATGATGCCATCTTTGCGAAAATAATTGAATTGTATAGATTAAATTGACATTATATGTATGTAGCCTCTTTGTCTTTCTTCAAATATGTTTCTCTAACGGTGCTTTCAACTGCTTGAAGTGAATAAACACTTAATCCTTGGATTTAAGGGCATGCTTCTCGACCTTTCTGGAGTAATCATATATGAAAGTTAGCATGTATTGTAAATCATTTTTTAGGGTGTCATGGGATGAACGTAGTCCAAAGTGCATTTAGTTCTATGTTTAGTAACACAAACTCAATTTCATGTCTGTTTGACAATAATGCAGTACTCACAGAAGTCTAACTTTCACATCCTAATTGTCAAGTAATCCTCTTTTGACGAGGGTACTCATGCATGTCTCAGGTAGATGTTAAAGTCTGAGATACCACAACCTAGTACAATATATCCCTAAAATAGTGGAGTTGGTTATCTGTAATAGTATCTCCCTATAACACATAAAGGTTTATTGGTCTATCAAAGTATATAACAGAATGACTATCTTTGATCATACAACAAATTTTATAGCATACTTGCACCCTTTGTCTTCTAGTGTACAAAGGGATATCATGTTAACATGGCGAACATCTTTTATAGCATACTCATCCATGTCTCCCTTAGATGTTCCAGCCTAAGATACCAAAAGATAGCTAACATGACCATCTTAATTTTAAGCCTAGGTTGGCCTAAGGCTAGCTTATACTGCTAGTCCCCTGTGATATAAAATATTAAACAATCGATATAGAATAATTGTTGAGTGATAGATGTTTTATTTTTCTCTTGAAAAAATCTTGTGGGTAATTTGTTTTTAATTCATTTTAAAGTTCTTAGTTATTTGAACATACTATGCTATGTTGGATAAACCTCTACTTTATGAGACCTTTTCTATAACAAACTATGAGTGTAATGTTAGTATTTTCCAAAACCATTGTTAAGAAATTATACAAGAATGTTGAAGCTTGATCATTTCCAATATTAAAAGAGCAAGCTTTAATAGTATTCTTATTGAATGAGGAACGTGGGATATAATTGAATGCCATTATTAAATTCTTTAAGAGGTTTAGATCAGCTCGGCCCAAGCTCGACCCATTAGTTTCAGGTTGAGTTTGCGCTTGGGCCGAACTTTAAAAGATTTTATGGGCCCCGCCTTAGTCCATAGTCCACTATGTTAAATGTGATTGGGCATAAGCCATACACATCCCAAAAAGGACCAAGATTGAGTGCGCGATTTTTTTATATTTTACTTATTTTTACCATCTTTTACTTTTGAGGGACACTGTAGAGAGAGAGAGAGATGTTTGAAGCATACTATGATAGTTTTACATTTACGCCTGATGAATCTCTTATTAACTTGGATCATAATTTAGATATATTTAATGCGAATGAATACAATATTTTCACTTGGTTTAATTTTCTCATGTAATTTATATTTCAAATGTAGATCTAATGTGCATGTTGAGTATCAGAGGTCTTGAAAGTATTAGAAATTGGTGTTCACGATGTCTCTGTAGGATGGGGGCTCGCAATTTGCTCCTCACATAAAGCACATTAGTGTTTTATCCCTTATTAATGGTCTGTTTCACAAACCTATTTGAGAGAAGGAATGATTTCACCATCTAGCAAGATTTCATATTTCGTATAAATCAAGCTCTCTCTAAAGTATTTATATGATGGTGTTACAAACATAACAACAATAATGCATGATCTTCATCTTTAATATTTTCTAACTCGGAGATGATAGAACCAAAGATATGTAGATGAGATTTAACATTTGTACCTTCATCCACTTGAAGTGTAATGAGGCATTGCTTGAGATGCAAGCTCTTGGCAAGGGTCCTTATAATATATAAGTTCTCAAGCTTTGACCATAACCACTACAAAGGTCTCCTTCATGACTTCGCAAAGAATATCGCTCGACAGGTACAACGATATGCTTTCCCTATCCTTAGCGTCCATATCGTCTTTCCCATCTTTGAGTCAATGTTGCAAGCATCTTCTTTAGGCCTGATTAACAACTTATTAGCTATATTAAGAAACACACTTTGTAATACAGTCAATTAGCAACCAATCAGAGTCAAGTCATAATGTCTCTGTGAAGAGGACTCGGTCTAATTTATCCTGAATAAGTTCAGGGTCGAATGCAAGGATACAAGCAATTAGTTGAGTTATTATAGGTATTACATATTGAATAAAACGGTTAATGAATGGATCTAGGTTAATAAAATGCAAACAGAATACAATGCATGCTTTTTATTTGATTTTCTATTCAAATAAATTAAGTGATAAATAATGCTGATGCACTCAAAATGATAGGATGCACAAACACACTCACAAACTCAAGCAGTACATGATGCTCATAATTTAATGAACAAATAACTTGAATAATGAAGAATCAACTAAAGTAATTGAAGGTCCAATTAAAAGCTCCAAGTAATGAGTTAAATCAACGAGTCTCTTTTTAAACAACTAATATGATTCTCAATAATACCTCAAATAGTTATCTAATTTGAAAATTAATTATCCTATAATTTATTCAAATCTCTTAGTCAGATTAAAATGATTCAATGCTAATCAGAGTGCTTGAATGAGGAACAGATGATATGAAGCTCACTTTTTAAACACAATAGCGAAGCTAGATAAATGACTTCTACTCCTTGCATGATAGATAGTCAAATCAGGAAATTAATTACATTACATCAAAGAGAATCAAATTATCTTTAAAATGTGACCAGTTTCATTAGAGGCATAAATGCAAAAAAAATCAATAAAAATTCCCAAAAAATCACAAATACTCCAAACAGGGACTAAAATACAATCATACAAAACCGCTAGGTATAAAGTATAAAAACCTCGGTGTAGGGACTTTTCTGCAATATATAAAATCTGTTGGGTAGGCACGCAAAATCACCAGCCTCACGTCCAGTAGGCACGTGACTCGGCGGTTCAAATAGAGGATCGGCATGTGGCGTTGCTTGGGCCACGTGGAGAGCACTTAGCGCTTCAATGAATGCTTGGGCAATCCTGAAGTGACTGCTTTGGAATCGGGCTCAAGGATAGATGAAGACCGTTGGATCTCATAGGTCCGACGGTATCTGCTTGCAGGGTTTTAAGATCCTCCACCTTGCATGGTGGTGACAAGGTGGGACTCCAATGAACTCCTCTCTCCTCCTCTATCGTCCTCACTCTGATTAGAAGGTCAATGAAGCTTCAACAACCCTCCACGAAGAAGAAATTGCTATGAAAAGAAGGATGGGTGCTCTGAAGTGAAACATCCATGGACCTTCACATGCGAGGAAAAGGTTGATCGAAGATGCTCAAATCTTCCGATTAATGAAGATATGTAGTACCTACATGCGTTAGAAACCTCTAGCCAAAGCACAATTAGGATTCTGAGGTGGCCAACTGTCACAACCCCGATTCCGGGCCATCGGATCCTCCCATATCCGGATTTGGTTACTCAACAATAATTTATTCAGCAATCACAACTAATATTCAGAAACAGACTGCAAATAAAAATACTCATAAGGAAGTATTTCAACACTTTTCCATTCACAATATAAAGTTCACATGATACATTGTCCCACTATAACCATTTACATATACATCAGCTTGAAAGGAAATACACAAAAAGATTACCAACTACCTTATAGAGTAAAGCTACTACAGCTGGCTGGATGCCTACTATGTTAGCTGACTGGATTACTAAAGTCCTTGAGATGGCTCACCGACACCTATTGGGGTTTCCATAAATCGTATGATAACAATTAACGAATGCTAAGTAACGAAGAAGAGAAAAGCAAATAAATTGTGTAAATTTTCAAAACTTGTTATCACAAAAAGTTTCATTCCTTTCATTAATTAAGTCTTATTCCTTTCTATTCCACGTCAAGGATTAGTTCAGGGAATTACCTCACCTCTATATGGACTCCGAAGTTGTGGACTGATGATCACGAAATCTACCTCTTTAATAGTCGATAATTGTAGTATAGGAGGCAGATTTCGGTCGTCAAAATACCACAATCCTTGAATGTTGTGGACTATTTTTACTTGGCAAGTTTACCAAGGTCGAACTCAGGGAACGGTGATTTTTAGTTGTGCGGTCTTGAATCAAATTAAATAATCAATCAATGTTCGATTAATTTCTGTGTTGAAAAATATACAATGCAATGAGATGCAAATGCAAAGAAATATACAGAGAAAATGAAGCACTGGATCTGCGATTTAGTGAAGTTTCATCCTTAAATAAATATATCAATTGATTCTCAAATACTATCATAGATCGAATAATTTCAAGAAATATTTATCAATAAGAGAATCAAGTTGTGGGGTATGAGATCAATCACCAGCTACGTAGTCCTGCAGATAAAGAGATCAACAATAATTTTCAAGGAGTTTTGACCCCTAATTTTTCCTGTGATTGAATCCTCAAGGAGTGATTGATAGTAGCGAGAAAATAATTCAATTATATATCCTTGAATATGCCCCTGTAATAGATCAATGTTTCCTCGATTTAATCAGTAACACTGTCAACAGAACCTACATGAGATCAAATAAGTCCTTGAATAATAGTAATCAGTAAACAATCTCAGATCTGTTCATAAGCTATGCTAAATGATAGAGCACGGAATTAGCTTCGAAACGACATATTATATGCTAAAATCGGAGTCTGTATGACAAAGATACGATAAAATGAAATTCCAGGGACTAAAATGTAAATAAAATAAAAATTTTCTTTGCAAAGAGGTCCTTGGGAGGACTTATCTGTAATTAATAAAAACTTGAGGGGCCCAGATGTAATTTACCCACGGCAGGGGTATATATGTAATTTCAGAAACATGCAGGGGCTCCGGTGCAATTTTTCCAACTCGTGCGTGCTTTGCACGTGCGCCCAGGAGGTTCAGGGCGGCAGCTGAGGCTCGGGCGCCGAGCCTGAGGTTCGGCTTCCAAGGCGGAGGCTCGGGTGAGTCCGAGCCTGTGGTTCGGTGAAGGCGTGGGGCTCGGAGTGCCCGAACCCTAGGCTCGAGCCTAGGGTCGGTTTAGCTGTCGTGGCGCGCTATGTGCCATCGGATCAAGGTCTACAGCCCGATCCGACGGTGTCTGGACACTGGTGGCATGGGGATGATCGGAGTGGCGATGCCGCTGGTGCGGTGGTGCGGGAGGCAGCCACGCGCGCGGGCGGCGAGGGGCGGAGCGAGACGGTCTAAGGGCGTGGAGGCGAGTGGCTGCGAGTCGGGAGGTGCGGTGTTGGCGTTGGCGGCACCCCCGCGCGGTGGTGCGGTGAAGGGTGGAGGTGTGGCGCTGGCGGAGGCGAGGGAGGTGCAGTGCTGGCGGAGGCGAGGGAGGTGCGGCGCTGGCGGAGGCGAGGGAGGTGCGGCGCTGGCGGAGGCGGCACCTCCGCGCGGCGTAGGAGAGGGAGGTGGTGCTGAACCTGCATAAAAAAAGTACTGAAAGTTGCGTGATGTGCCTGGAATTTAGGAGAAGAAGTTCTCCGATAATCGCTTCGAGGAGGCGGCAGAGGGGCTCCGAAGCTTCAGCCGTATCCTCAAGGAAGATCGGCAACAGAGGTGGCCGGCACCCCCGGATCACGCCACCTTGTTGCTGCCGCTGTCACCGGCACTGGAGGACAAAGGGCGGATGGGTTCAATGGCTGCTGTCGGGTGGGGATTTATAGGAGCGAGGTGGTGGAAGGTCGAGGGTCCGGCGGTCGTTACATGCACGAAGGAGCGGCTGGGCGAGTGATGTAATGGTCGCGCATGGCGGTCATTGATGACCGCATGCGGCATTTTAGCGGAGGAGGCGGAAGCGGAGGCCATTGGGGAAGATGACCCTGGTCACGTGCTAGGCACGTGACCCAGGGGTGCTGGAGAGAGACAAAAATGGGGGTGCCACGTGGCATGCCTAGGAGCTACCACGTGGTACCAAAAAAATTGTAGATTTTGGAGAGTAAAAAAGAGAGAGAAGATGACCTCGAATCAAAAAAATTCCTTCATGAAAGTTGTTCGTCTCGGCGAGATCTACAACTTTTATGAAGGATCCATGAACAAAAGAGGTCATTTGTGAGAAGTGGTATTTTTGGCGGCTCTCTGTGTATAGAAAACCGGGCTTTTGGGGTTTTAGATTTTTTTGGTGGTTTTAGAGAGGATAAAAAATCTAGAAAAAATACGATAAAATATAAGAAAATTAATTACACACTAATATAATTATTTTAGATTTTTAATGGATAAGAAAATGGGAAAATAAAATAGAAGTCAGAATCACACAACTTTTGTACAGACTGACAACGGACACTTGGACTTGGTCAGTTTCTTTGATTTCGGTTTGGATCTGGTTTTGGATTTTTGTATTTCTTATTAAATCTTTCATCAAAGAACAATAATGAAGAAGAAATAAAATTAAAAGAGTTAATTATGTACATAAAAACTCAGGTCAAAAATAGCAAAAAGTCAAACTACGCAAAAGAGGCCCAAAACCCAACTTTCACAAATGAGCTCCGAATTTTATGAAATTGGTCTTGTTTTGAAAGGATTTGAAAATGGAGTACTTTAAAAGTGAGTAGACCAAAAAATGGATACTGTATGTGGGAGATATGCTCATTTTAGTCCGTCAGATGTGAAATTTGACTTTGGGATTATTTGACACTTATTGGGGTTATTAATTTTTTATATTTTTTATTTAATAAAGTTAGTAATATCTACACAATGGAGGAGGTTTTGGGTCAATCGGAGTTAGGATGAATTAACTAAAGATGTGAGAAGTTAGCGGCTTTTTGGGCTAATTTACACTGGGGATTTTAAATGCAATTATGCATGATGAAATGTAGATATTATTCACACATGTATGAATACTAATAATGCTCTATTAATGATTAATTACAGGTGGATGATGGGAGACAGAGCCTAAATGACCAAATTTAGCATGATGAATACGAGATTCATCATACCCCTATACTTAGACCATGCTCGTCCCCGAGCATGAATGAATGACTTAGTTGAATACATCCCTGACTGTGCATGTGAATTTTCAAGGCTTAATTCATAGAAGACCCTTAATTTGAGTGATCCTAAAATTTTGGGCTCAACCAAGCTTTAATCAAAAGGAATCCAACTTCTCTAATTTTCTAGACTCTCTGTTTGTACATATAATATAAGGATATGAACTTATGTGTACTGCATTTCATGAGAGTCGAGTCGGGGCATCACTCAAAGTTCCAGTCCCAAAGATCCTCCTCTAGACCTAATCCTCAACACTAGGGAATAATTATATTCTTGCTTCAGTCAACCATCTCATTAGTTTGTCAGACTTGAAAGTGTAGATGGACGACCAGATGATGGAGGGCATAGGATTGTGTCTGATTTTCTCTCCCTTACATTGGAACAAGGTGCCTCTCGAGTGCCTTATTACTCAACACAAGTATATTTTTATTTTGTTGATCAATGTGTCCGTCAAGAGAATTTGGAGTCGTCTGCACTTGTTTTTCTGGGAGTACACCGGGGTGTGTCTCTTTTGAGTATCTAAGATACCTTCGACACCCAGACTTGTATCGCTTACGATGCAGAGCCCTTTTATGGTGTCAGCCTGACTCCTTGGTCCTAATTAGCGCTTGGTCCAAGTGGACACTTTGAAAATGTTTGGGAGCGCTCGCCATTGGTGGAAGCTCATTTAGAATTTGTCTTTGGATGATAGAGCTTTTCTTGACATTTCTATTTCTTCTTCTTCTTCTTTTTTGGCTAGCTCCACTGCTTTTACCAAAAGTTGGCGCACACTCATCAACAATTTTCCTTAAGTTTCATCACACCCTGACACTTAGGTCAATATCAAAAAGATAGCATATGAATCTTGTTCACATACTGTCTAGGGTTTTGCTGACACTCAGGTTTTCTGAAGCCTTCATTAACTTTATTCCATCCTCGAATATCATCAGATCGGGTCTAAACTCAAATCTCTAGTCCTAGTTCCTCAAGTGATATCTCAACTCATCCCATCAATCATGCAGTTGTGGGAGTGATTGTGTTGATCATATTCTTTTTGAAGGTAGAGATGAAGAGTGCAATATAGCGCTCAAATCTTTCAAACTAGGGAAGTGTGGGTTATTAAGTTCAAAACCCTAATGACTAAGGCAGGCTAACTCTGAATCTCAAGATCTCAGAAATCAAGTGTCCTCAAAAATCCTCAAGCCTTGAGTGATGGTGAATGTGTCAGGAATATATCGACCAAGGAATGCATGAAATGCTTGATAAAATGAAAGACCATGAGTGATGATTTTCTTTTTCTTTTTTTCTTTTTTTAATGCAAAAAGCCTCTTTTTTTGTTTTGTTTTTGGTGTGTTTTTTTGTTTTTATTTTTGTTTTTTTTTGAAAAACATGTAATACCACTACTTGTACCCATCCCCGATGTTAGATAAAAATGATTAAAGTACGAGCTATGGATAAAGTAGATAAAATATATACAAACGCACCCCCCTATACTTAGCTTGTGCTATGTCCTCATGGCACAAAGTGAAATGTTGACATAGCTCGTACTCAGTATAGATGGGATAAAAAGAAGATAAGTGATGTATAAACAATGGTAGCGGTCCCCCTATACTTAGGCTCAGGCCAGCCTAAGTATAATCGGATAAATACAGATGGGGAACCGGGTAGATTTGCGGATGTACAAGATCAAGGAGGTTTGCGATGGACCTTCTTGCGGGAGTGTGGAGGGAGATAGTATGGAGATGTGGAGAGCGATGAAGAGGGGGTCGATGAAGAAGACCAGCCATCGTCGGAGTCGTCCTCAGGAGAATAGTAGTCGTCTGCAGAGGATCTCCAACTTTTATCGATCAGAGGTAAGTGCCCTTGGATCAGAGCTGTACCTATTGCACTTATTTAATGAACCACATCAGGACCAGACGAGGACTCTTCAGAAATCACCTGGTGTCTAAGGTCAAAGGTGACTTTCTTGGTTGGTTTGTTTGCTTGAGAAGTATTGGGAGGAAGTTGGACAGTCTTCATCTCCCTGTCTTGAGTAACCGATGTGGCATTTGTGAGTTCCTCATCAGATGAATCCCCGTAAAAGTCGACCAATTCTTGAAGGGTCATGCGCTGCTTCGGTCGAGGGAGATTGTTCCTGATGATTTTGTGGTTTATGGATGGGGTTTTTGATGTCACTTCCGGATGATCGTGAATTTTGGTGACATTGGATGTTTTCGAAGTCGGTTCCTGATGAATCTCCATTTCATCACCTTTATTCTATCATTTTTGGCCTTAAAAACCCCAGCAAATGCATGTAAATAGCATTAATTTGTATATAATAGCATTCATTGTTTCTTGTATTTATTGTACATTAAATAAGGTTTTTAATGCCAAAATTATAGAATAAAGAGAAGAAAAGAAAAAGGAATAAAATATTGCAAATATTTTATGACCCTAACCCCGAGACCAAGGCCAGCATGGAGTTGGTCGACAAGGAATAAAGTAGGGGGAGATAAGGGCCAGTAGTATAATAAATACCTCATTTATTTATTCATCCATTTATGCATTTTTGACACCTATTTTGTACATAATTATTTATTCATCAAATAAAGAAACTTTGTTCATGAAAGTTGTAGATAATAATGTAAATAAAAATACAAAATTGAGTTTGTGTAAAAATAATACTCAATGTACATTTTATACACAGAATAAAAAGCCAAAATCTCAACTTCACAGACCCATATCTTGCAAATAAAAACTCCAAATCACCAAAACTCACCTTTAATTGTATACAGCATTTCATAAACTATTTTATAAAATTGGTTTCATAATTTTTGGAGTCCATATGCAGAAGTTAGGTTTTTGGCCCTTCTTGTACATAATACCTGATTAAAATATTCATTTTATTCAATATTCATTATTTTTATAAATTCATATTTTTAGAATCCTGTAAATAATGTATATAATACATGTACATAATAAAAGTAAAAGAAAACCAAAAAGAATTTGTAAAATAAAAATAAGTCTATATAATACATAGACAAAATACCTATGCTACCTAATGTACATAAATAAAAGAGGAAAACATTATTTTATTATTTATTCATTTATATTTTTATAATAATGAATATATTATATATAACCTATTAAAAATACAAATCCATAATAAAAACAAATAAAATTCATTAAATAAATAAAACATATATAATATATAGGTAAAATACCTATAAGTATACTTACATATACATAGACCTATTTATTTAAATAAACTCATAAAAATTAAAAAAAAAGTACCTTTATACTCACAAAAATAAATTATAAATTTATAAAATAAGCCAATAAAATAATAAAAGAAAATGAATAAATTAAAAATAAAATACATAAAAATACAAGTAATTATATACATATACACATTATTCAAATAAAACTATAATAAAACACCTAAAATTCAATAAAAATCATGAATAAATACTACATGAAATAATACACATTTTTTATTTTATAAGCAAAAATTAATAAAATCATTTACTATGTTAAATAATTCGTTTTCTAATAAGGTTCCCTGTTTTGGCATTTAGCGGCTGAGGTGGACCAATCAGGTCCCTCCGCGAGTTGACCCCGGTCAACTTGACCTCCAGGCGCCTGAGTTGACGCGGACTATCTTTTCCCCTCTTTTCTTGCCTTTTTCCCGCGTGGCTCAGTGATCAATCACCAACAGTCCCTTCACGAGATTTATTCCCTGATCATCCCTGATCCCCGCCGATCACTTGGAACCCTTGTACATAGCCCCGATTCTTCAATAATCGCCGGTCAATGGGGGTCCCTTGGAATGTATATAAATAACTCCTCCCACTTCCTTGGCCGAATTTGGCCATTTTCATCCCCTTCTTTGAGCTTGAATGAGCTCCTGGCGGAGCCCTCGTGACAGGAGGCGCTTCCCAGCACCTCGATTCGGCCCAAGGAGGTGGGAAATTTTGTCGTGGTGGCGCTCCGGCGGCCACCCTGCTCCCTGGTGGCCCCCAGGTATAAGTGTTGCGCTTTTACTTGTTTTAGATAGGTTTTCGTTTTAGCATTTCATTTCTGTCTTTAGTTTAGTGTTTAATGACTAGACTTAGCGTAATTTAGGCGATTCGTAGTTCGCCGGAGCTTTGCTCCGGCGAGCTTTTCACAGTACCCTCGCCGTGTTCCGACCACCTTTTCACCTCCATTTCTATACCCCTTCATTTCCCTACGCCCCAAGCACCTCCGTTCACCCAGATCCTCACCAGATCTGGAGATCAGGTCTCCTCTTCCGCCTCTCGCCGGAGATCACCGCCCCGCACCCCCTTTCGCTCATTTCGACCCAAATAAGGCCCCCATCCCTCTGTTTTTGTGCGTTGAGCTTTCTTACAGGTGCTGGAGGCCAAAGGACCCCCGTTGGGGTCGATCCGATTCTTCTGCAGGTACCTGGAGCTCATTTGCTTCATCGACCTCGCTGGACCGTTCCGGTGAGCCTCCGACTCCCCTGAGTGCTCCAGTCGACAGAGTCGAGCCCCAGGATGCTTCTTAGACCATCAGATGCCCGAGGGAGCGCCGGACGAGCGAGCAGCACCGGATCGAAGGTCGGGGAAGAGGGAGTTCTTCCCTGTTCTTCGTCCCTTCGCCTTCACCGTCCGATCGAGGTCCCAGCCCAGTTCAGATCCCAGCCGTTGGATGGAGCTCTGCATTCACCGTCAGATCACGCGGCTGATCTAATCTCAGCCCTCCATCAGCGAAGCGTCATCGGGCGAGGAGGTGGCGACGCGTGTCAAGTGGAGAACGCTAAACCGTTGGATCGCGCGCCTTGTGGGGGTAATTTGCATATCCAACCCCCGCCTTTTTTGTATTTATTATTTAATTCTGTAAATATTTTTGCACGTTATAAAATATTTGTATATTTTGTAGAAAGGACCCTGAGTTTCTTGAAATTGCGTTTAGGTCCTTCCGCGCCTCACGTGCAGTCCCACGTGAGGCGCGTAAAAATTGCATGTAACCCCTGGCGGCTTTTGTTAATTGTAAAATAGTTCTAAAAATTTAAATAAATGTTTATTCATGTTGTATTTTTGCACTGATGCCCCTGGAATTTATTATATTTGCAAAAATACCCCTGCCAGGCTTAATTATTTTTGTGTCTTTTATCCATTTATTAAAAAATACCTAGATGGCTTCTAAAAATCCACAAAAATTAGGATAAGTGCTCCATGCCATGCTTGTTCATGCCCATGCTTTATTTCGCATTTTTTGCATTTCTCCTAATTACTAAAAATGAAAAGAAACCCATTTTTGCACTGTCTAAATTAGAAAATACAAAAAAATTAGAAAATGTTTTTGAAAAATTCCGAAAAAAATATATATGGTATAATTATGTATATATTGATCCAGAAATTGAAAAACCCTAAAAATATGAAAAAGAAAATTAAAAAAATCAGAAAGCTCCAAAATCCAACAAAAAAATTGAAAAATCCTTAAAAAAACCCCAAAAATATATTTTTCTCTTTTATAATAACCTATATATTATTATTGATGTATTAAAATTAATTTGGGAATTTTTAGAGTTTATTTTATATTTTTAAAACCCAAATTATACGCGGCTATTTAATTGGTCCAATATTGTGGACATTTTTGAATTTAAAAATACATAAAAATTAGAAATATTTCAGAAAAATAACACAAAAAAATTAGAAAAATATTAAAAAGCAAAAAATATATATCTATATTGATTTTAAGTATTTATATCTATATATATCCATATACTATATTACTCTTCTCTCTTTCTTCTTATATATATATATCTTTATACATATCTTCATATATATATATATTTATATTTATATTTATATAATTAAAAACATAAAAAGAAAATAAAAAATATATATATAATATAAAAAAATAAAAATCATAAAAACAAAAATATATAAAAAATATTAAAATCCAAAACCCACAAAAACAATAAAAGGACATGAACAATTGATTAAATAATTGAATGATACATGACATACAACCATTCGCCTCCCAGTGTTCGACCTCTACCTGTACTGACACCTATACACATTTACATGTAGAGTTATAATAAATTTTAACTCCACATTTTTGGATATTCATTGCATATATTTAATGTGGGTTAATTGTTGATCGATCTGGGGATCTTTAAGTGGTCAATTCAGCGACTTGATTTCTCGCCTCGTGAGATATCTAGACCCTTGATTTTCCCCATTCATCAAATGGCGCCGTTGCCGGGGAGGCAACAGATTTTGTATGATTTTGTGTGGTTATTTGTTCATTTATTTGATTCTTTGTCCATGTCCTTCATTTATTTATTTGTGTGATTTTTATTTTTATTTTTATTTGATATTATTGATTGACTGCTCTGACCACCTCTTTCTTTTTGTCTTTGATGCGAGGGACCGCCAAGCGAAGGAGGACCTCCTAGGAGGACTTCTGCACCCAAGCGAGGCGGTGTTGGCTTTTCTATGCCAAGCCAACAGGGGAGAGCATCCATGACACATGAAGGAGAATTTTTGAAGACAGACTCCATTTTCATGCATTTTATTTTATTTTAATATGTACATTTATGTGAGAGAGTGACCCTTAGAATTTTGTAATAATACAGGACTCTCACAGGTACACTTCTACTCCCGAGGTCCATTGCCTGAGGGATTGTTCCCTTGGGGGCCTCGATGATTTTGACTCTTTTTCTCTTCTTTTATTTTATTATTTTGTGTGAATGAGCCCTTAGCTGTAGGAATTGCTTGCTCGTAGAGTTAGGTCCAAACACCCTAATTGATTTGCATGTACCTATAGTTCGCTTTGGACCTAGATCAAACTCTAAACAACCGCTCATTTATCTCTTAGCCTTTGTGCCACAACGAGCCCCGCAAAGCGCTTTCTCCTAAGCTCAAGTGTGTTGAGCACAGAGGAGGGGTGAGCCAAGACCGGACTTTTTGAGGCTAAAGATGAATGAGCGACTTGTGGTGCTTCACGATAATAGCAATTTCGGTACCTAGGGCGATTTCTTCGGTTTGCATTTGCATATAGCATAGGTTTCAAATTCTGTTCTGCATCCCGCATGGAGAGAGCTGGAAGGCACTGTAAGTCTTCTTACTTAACATGCATCATTGATTTCCGACTTGCATGGCTTTTCTAATCTTCTCCCTCTGATTTTACCAACCTAGGATGCTTAATGGAAATTGGAACCTCGATAGGCACGTGCATTGAAAATGCCCAAAAAAAAGGTGATAACTTAAATAAAATAGGGACTGCTAACTCTATTGGACTTAAAAATAAAAACGTAATGGATTCCTTGTCTTGGGGAGAGCAACCCCCTCATTGTATGCGTTTTAAATGCTCACGTACACACTAAGGAGTAGAGCCCAAAATCCCATCAAGCCTCCTAAGTGATTGTACAATTTTTGTGATTTTCACCTAACTCTAAAATCGAAAAGATACATGACCGTCACCTGATGGTCTTCACCGTGTTGAGTAGGTGAATTGGGGGTTTTTGCCTTGTGTATTGATTGCCACTTGGAGTTCGTTGTGTTTTTCACTCATTATTAGAGTAGTCGGTCCCGCCCGTGTGAGTCATGCATTTTTATCTTTGAGTCTCTCTACCCCTCTTATACATATATCTCTTCATCATGCATCGAGTCATGATATTGGCGCTTGAGCTCAATCATTCTTCGCCAAGTCCTTTGTTTCCCGCTTCTTCACCATCTTCTATGTATCCATCGTACCATCTTCTCTGGTTCGAGGAGAGACCGCTCTTCGGACCGCAATTTTGACGGTGTTCCCGCCTTGTGTGGAACACCTAATTTTGTCTATGTACCGATCTTCTCACCCGCCCTCCTCGTTCCCTCTGTATCACCTTTCTACCACCCATGATATTGCCACGCCCGCTCAATCAGCTTCTCCACCCCTTTGTGTACCCTTCTTATTCATCTTCCTCGTGTCCCCCGTATCATCTCTCCCTTTACCCGGGAATGCTGTGCATATTGATAAGGCTCGCATCGAGGATTATTTATACAGATTATTAGTGTAAGTCGGGCCTATGATGTTGAGGTTACTGAGATTGGTTTGGTGGATTTGTTTTTGATACATGCATATGGGCTTCTTGAGGATTTTTGCTGATGCACAGAGCATAGGTGTGATGCATTATTGAGGAATTTTAGTTCTCGCACACCGGATTAAGGATGTGATGTGATGCGATGACTCGATGAAGATTTCATGAGCATTGATTGATCTACCTCTTTGAGGTTCCACCCATCTTGGTTTTGAGGAATGACTGATTATTCTAATTTGGACTTCTTGATAAGGGTGTGCGAATCCTACATGATCTCTCATTTTCTTGATTGACCCATCCTTAATCTCCTGACTCTCTGATCCACCCTGTCACTTAGAGGATTCCTGACTATTTTTTGTGCCATCTCAGCTGACTGGATTGACCCAAGGGATGTTTGGTGAATGACATGATTATTCGCTCCCTTGCATGATCTTATGCCCTCCAAATGATTGAATGATTTATTGCTTTTGAGGACCTGAGATGACTTGCCAGCATTTCCATGACCTACATTGATCTAGCTCGCAGTGCTCCCCGAGGACTAGCTGCGGGAGAATGCGACAATTTCTAGGACCGTGGTTTCATTCACTGGTTAGGTCGCCATTGTGATGGGACCTGGAACCGAGTCAGATGATATGCTTAATTGGCCTCCCCTTGTGATTGTGTACCTGACCTGTTGGTACACGAGGCCAATGTACTAGACTCATCTAAGTTCGCTCTCCTTGACGGTCCTCGCAAGGCAGAGCTCCACTTTTCTGATTATTCCATGCCTAGTTCATAGCTCTCCGAGGGTTATCTGCGAGAGGCTATGACACAGTATAGCTCTCTTGGTCTCTTCTGTTGGTAGATGATCTGTCGTCTATCAAGACCGCATTTTATTTGGATCCGTCTGATGGATCCGACTCCTTTGAGCCCTCTTCTCTCCTTGACGACCCTCGCAAGGCAGAGGCACATTCTGAATATTCACTGCTTAGTTTGCACTGCTCCCCGAGGACTATCTGCGGGAGCATGCGACACTCTCTTTACGCTCGGTTCCCACTTCTGACTGTGTCTCCGATTTGTGGAGCACGGAACCGAGTCGTTTGATATATATAATTTTGGTCCCCTCCTGAGTTGCCTATCCGATCTGCGGATCATGGGATCTATCTGTTTGCTCAGATCTTTGACTCCTTTGAGTCTGTTCGCCTTGACGGTCCTCGCAAGGTGGAGCTTCTGTTATCTGCTATTCCCATGACTAGTTGGCAGCCCGCTCCCCGAGGGTTATTTGCGGGACGCTGCCACACTTTCTTGATTTAACGGTCTCTTCTGCTGGTAGCCGATCTGTCGCCTACCAAGACCATTTCTATGATCCATCTGATGGATCAGGCTCCTTCGAGCCCGCTCTCCTTGACGACCCTTGGAAGGGTGAGCTTCTGTTCTGATTATTCATTGACTAGTATGTACTACTCCCCGAGGGTTTTCTGCGGGAGAGTACATCATTTTCTAGGTACTCGGCTTCATTTCTGGTGTCTCCTGTTTGTTGGGTCACGAAGCCGGGTCTTCTGACTTTGTACTCGGTCTCCTCCCTGGTGGTGTCTCCTGTCTGATGGAGCACGGAACCGAGTCCTCTGATTATTCTCTGATTCTACTCACCTTGAGGACCCTCGCAAGAGTGAGTCATGTATTGTGTTGTTCGGTGTATTCTTATGACTTTCAGATTATATCACCACCGTGCATCACACAGTCCCATATGCTTTATATCATATCTATCTGAGACTCTGATTGACCGGAGGAGTCTGTACTGCTCTTTCTTCCTCCCGGTCTTACGGTATCGGCTATATTCTCCCATGATGACCATATGAGCCGTTCATCTGCTTCATGCTACCGGACCGGATATCTTAACTTTCTGACCTGTTGTCCCCGGTAGCTGACACCCACTTGACTGTATATCAGGGTGTCTTTCCACCTTCTGACTGCGTCCTCGTTCTCACAGGGAGACGACGACGAGAGCACGGTTGTCGCTTACCAGATACCGTCCTGTACTTCACCGGTTCTTCACCATTTGTATATATGTGTGCCTTGTTCATTCTTTCTCCCGCATGTTATGTGTGCCCTAGATCTATCGCCATATCTTTGTATCTACACTTAGGACGTACCTTTTCCTAAGTATAGGGGGCACACACTGAGTTGTTCTTTCCTCGCACATTTTTCGTCACTCCTTTTCATTCCTATACTTAGGGATATCTCACCCTAAGTATAGGGGGAGTGATGTGTATATTCTCCTCGGTCTTTTCATCTATATGTATATATCTATCTTTTCTTCTTTTCCTTTTCTATCTCCTATATCTAAATAAAAGGCCGTCGCCCCTTTGTGTCAGTTTTCTGTACTTAGGACGTACTTTGTCCTAAGTATAGGGGGATGCACCCCTGATTTGTTCATCTGTATATTCCCACCAGTATTCGTATATTCTTTCGACTTGTCTATACTCAGTACGAGTTATGTCTTCTCTTTTCTTTTCGATCTATGAGGACATAGCTCAAGCTAAGTATAGGGGGGTCGTATATACTATGTATATACTTCAGCCATAACTCGTACTTTTGTAATAATATGGCTGGTAATTCTTTAAAATTCATTAAAAACCCTTAATAAAAAGATGGGATTATTCCTCAAATTCTTCTGTATATACTGATGAATAAATCAGGTGAAAATATTTTTTTTTGCAAAATGTTTGAAAAATAGTTTGAAAAGTATTGTGAACATTTATTGAAAGCTGTTTTGAAAACGTTTTGTTACATGTTTTTCAACCTGTGTAAAAATGTGTGGTTTGTAAAATTTATTTTCTTTGTGTGAAATAAAATGTTTGAAAAATTAATTTGCAAATGGTCTGAAAAAGGGTTGCAAAAACATTTTGAAAATCTATAAACCTTTGCAAAATGATTTTCAAATGTGTGTACATGTTTGTAAAAATGTTTGTATAAATTATTTTGGACTATAGTTTTCAAAAATTGTTTGAAAAATTTGTGTCAAATAAATTTGAGGAATAGTCACATATAATAAATAATTAAAATACTATATTATTATTTTAAATAAAAATAATAATAAACAAGATTCTTTAATAAGTGTACATATATACCTATAAATAAAAACTAAATTCTAAATTCTTTAAAAATCATTAAAATAAAGCGGCACGCCCCTGTAAATAGTTGTACATATTTTGAGTGCCCAAATTATTTTATTTGCAAAAATTCTTTGTGTAAAAATTTATCTCTTTGATTCTTTGAAAAATTGCATATTTGTAAATAGCATTTGCATAGCATTCATATTCTTTCATTGAGCTTGATGATTGAACTAGTCTAATAAAGTCGAAGATTGGAGCTTGGTTGGACCTTACTGCACCTAATTGCACTGGAACCTTATGGGAACCGGATTTAAGGTACTTCAGGTCTATTCAGACTTAATTCTTTGAGAAATCAGGGCTGGGTTCAAGTCACCTCAGTGGACTAACTAGAACTTTTCGAAACACACGTATGACTCTTGTCGACCGTGACCTAACTTGGACACTTGCACATTTCACTTGGCTCAACTCAGTTGGAGTGGTGAAGGGGTTGGATTTGCCAGTCTGAGACGCACACGAATGGAAACATTCGTCCTCCTCTAGGGAGGGAAGTGCACCCCAACCTGGTCCAATCGCCATGAGGTCTAACGACAGGAGAGTGTGGGTTGCAATAATGCTTCAAAAGAGGGATAGTCTTCTGGCTCAAGAGGAAAAACTCCTTATGTAAATGCTGTTGTGAATAGTATGTTGAAAAAAAAAGAAAGGAAAAAGAAAAAAATGAAGCTCCAAAAAAGTGGACAGGCTTGTAAACAAAAATAAAAATGCCTGCCGGAGTATGTATATATGTTGTATAGAAAATAAGCAAGCTTGAGCATCAAAGTTAGACCATGTGAGCCTGCAGTTGGATGACTTGACTACACTGGTCTTGCATCCCAGGATAGGTAGCTACACTGGCTACCGTCCATTCTTTTCTTTACCCCCTCCTCTTGAGTTGGATGCCACTTGAACTTAGAAGGGAATACCCTGCTCCTCGAGGAAAGAGCGGTTGGATTAGGGAATCATTGGGTTGTCATTCTGGAGAAGTCAGTCTCTTTGTCATTTCAGTTGGGGAGAGCCATTATCACTTACACTATACAAGTCAACTTCATAGTCATAAGGGTTTGCGTATGATGTAGGCTAGTTCTGACCTGGCTATTGAGGTGATTTGAACCGAGTTCTGTGACTCTCAGAGGCTGTTGTGTTTTAGATTTGGTTCCCGACTAGGTTCCACACACACTTTCACACCAAGGTCTAACTTCAGCTCCAAACTTTGATTTTGTACAGATAAGTTTAATAATCATGATCAATTCAATTTATTCTTTAAATTCTTTATTTTTGCTTTTTCTTTTCTTCTTATTCTTTGTTCTTATTGCATAAGTATTTGCTAGGGACTAGCAAAGGCAAGTATAGGGGGGTGATGAATCTCCATTTCATCACCTTTATTCTATCATTTTTGGCCTTAAAAACCCCAGCAAATGCATGTAAATAGCATTAATTTGTATATAATAGCATTCATTGTTTCGTGTATTTATTGTACATTAAATAAGGTTTTTAATGCCAAAATTATAGAATAAAGAGAAGAAAAGAAAAAGGAATAAAATATTTCAAATATTTTATGACCCTAACCCCGAGACCAAGGCCAGCATGGAGTTGGTCGACAAGGAATAAAGTAGGGGGAGATAAGGGCCAGTAGTATAATAAATACCTCATTTATTTATTCATCCATTTATGCATTTTTGACACCTATTTTGTACATAGCTATTTATTCATCAAATAAAGAAACTTTGTTCATGAAAGTTGTAGATAATAATGTAAATAAAAATACAAAATTGAGTTTGTGTAAAAATAATACTCAATGTACATTTTATACACAGAATAAAAAGCCAAAATCTCAACTTCACAGACCCATATCTTGCAAATAAAAACTCCAAATCACCTAAACTCACCTTTAATTGTATACATCATTTCATAAACTATTTTATAAAATTGGTTTCATAATTTTTGGAGTCTATATGCAGAAGTTAGGTTTTTGGCCCTTCTTGTACATAATACCTGATTAAAATATTCATTTTATTCAATATTCATTATTTTTATAAATTCATATTTTTAGAATCCTGTAAATAATGTATATAATACATGTACATAATAAAAGTAAAAGAAAACCAAAAAGAATTTGTAAAATAAAAATAAGTCTATATAATACATAGACAAAATACCTATGCTACCTAATGTACATAAATAAAAGAGGAAAACATTCTTTTATTCTTTATTCATTTATATTTTTATAATAATGAATATATTATATATAACCTATTAAAAATACAAATCCATAATAAAAACAAATAAAATTCATTAAATAAATAAAACATATATAATATATAGGTAAAATACCTATAAGTATACTTACATATACATAGACATATTTATTTAAATAAACTCATAAAAATTAAAAAAATACCTTTATACTTACAAAAATAAATTATAAATTTATAAAATAAGCCAATAAAATAATAAAAGAAAATGAATAAATTAAAAATAAAATACATAAAAATACATGTAAATATATACATATACACATTATCCAAATAAAACTATAATAAAACACCTCAAAAAATTCAATAAAAATCATGAATAAATACTACATGAAATAATACACATTTTTTATTTTATAAGCAAAAATTAATAAAATCATTTACTATGTTAAATAATTCATTTTCTAATAAGGTTCCCTGTTTTGGCATTTAGCGGCTGAGGTGGACCAATCAGGTCCCTCCGCGAGTTGACCCCGGTCAACTTGACCTCCAGGCGCCTGAGTTGACGCGGACTGTCTTTTCCCCTCTTTTCTTGCCTTTTTCCTGCGTGGCTCAGTGATCAATCAACAACAGTCCCTTCACGAGATTTATTCCCTGATCATCCCTGATCCCCGCCGATCACTTGGAACCCCTTGTACATAGCCCCGATTCTTCAATAATCGCCGGTCAATGGGGGTCCCTTGGAATGTATATAAATAACTCCTCCCACTTCCTTGGCCGAATTTGGCCATTTTCATCCCCTTCTTTGAGCTTGAATGAGCTCCTGGCGGAGCCCTCGTGACAGGAGGCGCTTCCCAGCACCTCGATTCGGCCCAAGGAGGTGGGAAATTTTGTCGTGGTGGAGCTCCGGCGGCCACCCTGCTCCCTGGCGGCCCCCAGGTATAAGAGTTGCGCTTTTACTTGTTTTAGATAGGTTTTCGTTTTAGCATTTCATTTCTGTCTTTAGTTTAGTGTTTAATGACTAGACTTAGCGTAATTTAGGCGATTCGTAGTTCACCGGAGCTTTGCTCCGGCGAGCTTTTCACAGTGCCCTCGCCGTGTTCCGACCACCTTTTCACCTCCATTTCTATACCCCTTCATTTCCCTACGCTCCAGGCACCTCCGTTCACCCAGATCCTCACCAGATCTGGAGATCAGGTCTCCTCTTCCGCCTCTCGCCGGAGATCACCGCCCCGCACCCCCTTTCGCTCATTTCGACCCAAATAAGGCCCCCAGCCCTCTGTTTTTGTGCGTTGAGCTTTCTTGCAGGTGCTGGAGGCCAAAGGACCCCCGTTGGGGTCGATCTGGTTCTTCTGCAGGTACCTGGAGCTCATTTGCTTCATCGACCTCGCTGGACCGTTCCGGTGAGCCTCCGACTCCCCTCAGTGCTCCAGTCGACAGAGTCGAGCCCCAGGATGCTTCTTGGACCATCAGATGCCCGAGGGAGCGTCGGACGAGCGAGCAGCACCAGATAGAAGGTCGGGGAAGAGGGATTTCTTCCCTGTTCTTCGTCCCTTCGCCTTCACCGTCCGATCGAGGTCCCAGCCCAGTTCAGATCCCAGCCATTGGATGGAGCTCTGCATTCACCGTCAGATCACGCGGCTGATCTAATCTCAGCCCTCCATCAGCGAAGCGTCATCGGGCGAGGAGGTGGTGATGCGTGTCAAGTGGAGAACGTTAAACCGTTGGATCGCGCGCCTTGTGGGGGTAATTTGCATATCCAGCCCCGCCTTTTTTGTATTTATTATTTAATTCTGTAAATATTTTTGCACGTTATAAAATATTTGTATATTTTGTAGAAAGGACCCTGAGTTTCTTGAAATTGCGTTTAGGTCCTTCCGCGCCTCACGTGCAGTCCCACGTGAGGCGCGTAAAAATTGCATGTAACCCCTGGCGGCTTTTGTTAATTGTAAAATAGTTCTAAAAATTTAAATAAATGTTTATTCATGTTGTATTTTTGCACTGATGCCCCTGGAATTTATTATATTTGCAAAAATACCCCTGCCAGGCTTAATTATTTTTGTGTCTTTTATCCATTTATTAAAAAATACCTAGATGGCTTCTAAAAATCCACAAAAATTAGGATAAGTGCTCCATGCCATGCTTGTTCACGCCCATGCTTTATTTCGCATTTTTTGCATTTCTCCTAATTACTAAAAATGAAAAGAAGCCCATTTTTGCACTGTCTAAATTAGAAAATACAAAAAAATTAGAAAATGTTTTTGAAAAATTCCGAAAAAAATATATATGGTATAATTATGTATATATTGAGTCCAGAAATTGAAAACCCCTAAAAATATGAAAAAGAAAATTAAAAAAATCAGAAAGCTCCAAAATCCAACAAAAAAATTGAAAAATCCTTAAAAAAACCCCAAAAATATATTTTTCTCTTTTATAATTACCTATATATTATTATTGATGTATTAAAATTAATTTGGGAATTTTTGGAGTTTATTTTATATTTTTAAACCTCAAATTATACATGGCTATTTAATTGGTCCAATATTGTGGACATTTTTGAATTTAAAAATACATAAAAATTAGAAATATTTCAGAAAAATAACACAAAAAAATTAAAAAAATATTAAAAAGCAAAAAAAATATATCTATATTGATTTTAAGTATTTATATCTATATATATCCATATACTATATTACTCTTCTCTCTCTCTTCTTATATATATATATCTTTATACATATCTTTATATATATATAATTAAAAACATAAAAAGAAAATAAAAAATACAAAAATATAAAAAAAAATAAAAATCATAAAAACAAAAATATATAAAAAAATATTAAAATCCAAAACCCACAAAAACAATAAAAGGACATGAACAATTGATTAAATAATTGAATGATACATGACATACAACTATTCGCCTCCCAGTGTTCGACCTCTACCTGTACTTACACCTATACACATTTACATGTAGAGTTATAATAAATTTTAACTCCACATTTTTGGATATTCATTGCATATATTTAATGTGGGTTAATTGTTGATCGATCTGGGGATCTTTAAGTGGTCAATTCAGCGACTTGATTTCTCGCCTCGTGAGATATCTAGACCCTTGATTTTCCCCATTCATCAGTTATTTATATGGTTCAAGTATCTCATGAATTACTACCGACTCAAAGATTGGTCCACTAAGATAATCATGACGATCCTTAATAATATGGTCCAATTCTTCATAAGCTCCAAAATTTTGATTTTTCCTAGGAGCGGTAATAAGGTGGTGAGAATCCAAAGTTTGTTCAACAGTCAGTCCCATAGGTGACTCTCCTAGGGTTTGTATCAGTGTGTCATGTAGAGATGTCTGATAATGTGAAATATTTATCTCCTGATCATAACTGTTGGTTTCAAGTTGGTTTTCCTCAAAGCAGGATATGTCATTGGGGTCGTGTTCATTGTGGTCCGAGTTCGGGAACTTGATTTCCTGAGTCTCGCAATCGACGATCGCCTTAGCGGAGGCTAAGAACGGCTTTCCTAAAATAATAGGAGACTCAGACATCCTTTTGGGTGCTCAATGTCAAGGACAATAAAGTCCACCTTATGTTCTTTACCTCGGAAATTTACGATGACAGAAACGATCCCCCGCGGTATTTTGATAGATCGATCAGGTAATTGAACGATCACCCTAGTCTTTTTGAGTTGTCCGAATTTAAGTTGATTAAAGACTGACTTCGGGAGGATGTTTAATGTGGAGTCGTCGTCCAACCGAACATGAGTGAATATAGAATCCTCAATTTCACATGTGACCCGAGTCAATCGCTTGACTTTGCGGCTTTTGAGTTTATGATTCATCACCAAAGAACTAGCCATAGATATGACATGATATTCAGTCATGGATCGTTTATTGCCCGTCTTATTGGGGTTCAGTCGACTCTTCACAAATCTCTTAAGATCGGTCACATATTCTATGGCTTTGATCAATGGAAGCTCTAAGATCAGACTCTTGCAAAATGCTTCCATTTCAGAATTGTCCAATTTTTTTGAATTTTCAAAATTTTCAATTTTTTGATATTTTCTGTAATATGGTCAGTCGGGGGTTCAGAGGTCAGTGGTTGTGTCTGATTGTGATGATCCAGTGGTTCGCATGGTGGTGGCCTCACTTCTTCTGAATTTTGCATTGACTGGATGAGATCATATATTCTCATAGTTAAAGTGTCTACTCTATGATTAATCCGAGCAATCTCATCCTCAAACATCTCATGACTAGTGATTGAATAATCAGTCTCCATGTGCCGTGATTCTGTCATGTAACCTTGAGTAGAGTGTTGATTGTTCATAAACATTATGGTATGGTCATGAGTTGTATTTCCTTGACTTTGATTTTCTCGTGGGTTGTCAAAGGAAAATTGATACTTATCTTGAGTAGGGGACAGTTCAAGAGGCTGTGAGATCCTAGTGACCGGAAATCGTGTTCTATTGTCAATATCAGTCACTCTATTGTTTATCCTTGATTCTGATCTCTCTCTTATGTCCATAAGATTGTCCGAATGTGAGAGATGGCTATTCCAAGAAGAAGTGTGGTCATAGGGTGGGATGTATGGGTGGGCAGAGAATGATGATTGAGGGGAACTTGACTTGAATGGTAGGTTCCCCTGGGGAGTGTGAGAAGAAGAATATCGGGACTAGGTCGTGGAGATCAAAAAAGAAGACCATTGTGCCGACATCTTGTCAAGAAAGATGGAATGATTAATGAACCACGGTTTGCTTGCAATTGCAAAGTCTTTGACGCACACAAATCAAACACAAAACAAACACGTCGATTCACCCACTCAACACTGGTGAAGGCACGTTAGGGTTCGGCCGCTTATCTTTTCAGTTTTAATTTAATGGCAAAACAATCTTGCAGATTAAGCGGAGCTATTAGGTACTGAAATAATTCACAATGACTGTCCCGAGTTCGTACAACTAGTTGCACCTACTCTCAGCCAGTATAGGTGTAAGTACGAACCGTTTAAACGGCTACCCGTGTTACTTGAGGACAGAGCCTTCCGCGGTGTCCTCTAAACCACCTACTCTGCTAAGGGAAGTCGGACCGTGAAAACGGCTACCCGAGACCCTCACTGAAAAGTAGCTAATTGTTTTTAAACAGTAGTCTCTGTGAAATTCCTCAGTTTTGGCTCTACCCTAAGGTGTGCGATCTTGTCCTTACGCAAATAATGAGTGGGTTTCTCTCCACCAAACAAAAGTTAATTTTAGGTCAGTTTATTTATAGTCACCTTGATTAGCAGTCCTAATTTTAGATTAAGGTTATCACTGTAGTTTATGTGAGCACAGAAATTCACGCCTAACGAGTAGTCCCAATTCCGTTAATTCCTAAGTTGTAAAACTCGAGGAGGGAGAATCGAAAAAGCCAATGCAAGCGTAAATCAATGATGCATGCCTAAGAGAAGGACTTACAGTGAATCCTCGCATTCTTCATGCGGGATGCAAGATAAGGAATTTAAATTTACACTAAATGATATGCACAGATGGAAAACGCCCTAAACAGATAGTTCTATTAGCGGGAAGAATTGATTTCAGAATTTGGCTAATGTTGAACGATCTACAGTGCATTTAATTAGTGAAAAGTGTGGCCTAAAAAATTACGAGCACAATCAAATAATTCTAATCTAACGTATGTGCTCCTAAATTCTACTTCAAGCCACAGAGAGTTCAGTCTTAATTATTACAAGGGTTCAAAGAGAGGGACCCTGAGAATAATGCAGAAAATTAAATCTATACTAACTCTCTCACAAAATTAAAATTCGGTCTTCATAGCAGATCCTTGAATTAATATCGAAATCCAGCTCCCAGAAGTCTGCGAAGAGAGAATTTGCGGTTAGTAGCATAAGTAAGAGAGAAATGCAAAATAAAATGCAGAAAAATGGCACAAAAATTAATTTTCACAAAATCAATTACAAAAATGATTTAAACCCTAAAAATTCGTCGTTCCCCAGCAATGGCGCCATTTGATGATCACAAAATCTACCTCTTTAATAGTCGATAATTGTAGTATAGGAGGCAGATTTCGGTCATCAAAATACCACAATCCTTGAATGTTGTGGACTATTTTTACTTGGCAAGTTTACCAAGGTCGAACTCAGGGAACGGTGATTTTTAGTTGCACGGTCTTGAATCAAATTAAATAATCAATCAATGTTCGATTATTTCTGTATTGAAAAATATACAATGCAATAAGATGCAAATGCAAAGAAATATACAGAAAAATTGAAGCATTGGATCTGCGATTTAGTGAAGTTTCATCCTCAAATAAATATATCAATTGATCCTCAAATACTATCATAGATCAAATAATTTCAAGAAATATTTATCAATAAGAGAATCAAGCTGTGGGGTATGAGATCAATCACCAGCTATGTAGTCCTGCAGATAAAGAGATCAACAATAATTTTCAAGGAGTTTTGACCCCTATTTTTCCTGTGATTTAATCCTCAAGGAGTGATTGGTAGTAGCGAGAAAATAATTCAATTATCTATCCTTGAATATGCCCCTGTAATAGATCAATGTTTCCTCGATTTAATCAGTACACAATGTCAACAGAACCTACATGAGATCAGATCATATAAGTCCTCGAATAATTAGTAATCAGTAAACAATCTCAGATCTGTTAATAAGCTATGCTAAATGATAGCGCACGGAATTAGCTTCGAAACGACATATTATATGCTAAAATCGGAGTCTGCATGACAAAGATATGATAAAATGAAATTCCATGGACTAAAATGTAAATAAAAAAGTTTTCTTTGCAAAGAGGTCCCTGGGAGAACTTATCTGTAATTAATAAAAACTTGAGGGGCCCTGGATGTAATTTACCCACGGCTGGGGTATATATGCAATTTCAGAAACATGCAGGGGCTCCAGTGTAATTTTTCCAACTCGCACGTGCTTTGCACGTGCGCCCAGGAGGTTCGGGGCGGCAGCTGAGGTTCGGCTTCCAAGGCGGAGGCTCGGGTGAGTCCGAGCCTGTGGTTCGGTGAAGGCGTGAGGCTCGGGCCTAGGGTCGGTTTAGCTGTCATGGCACGCTATGTGCTGTCGGATCAAGGGCTACAGCCCGATCTGACGATGTCTGGACACTGGTGGCGCGGGGATGACCAGAGTGGCGATGTCGCCGGTGCGGTGTGTGGGAGGCAGCCACGCACGCGGGCGGCGAGGGGCAGAGCGAGACGGTCTGAGGGCGCGGAGGCGAGTGGCTGCGAGTCGGGAGGTGCGGTGCTAGCGTTGGCGGCACCCTCGCGCGGTGGTGCGGTGAAGGGTGGAGGTGCGGCGCTGGCGGAGGCGAGGGAGGTGCGGCGCTGGCGGAGGTGAGGGAGGTGCGGCGTTGGCGGAGGCGAGGGAGGTGCGGCGCTGGCGGAGGCGGCATCTCCGTGCGGCGGAGGAGAGGGAGGTGGCGCTGAACCTGCAACAAAAAAAGTACTGGAAGTTGTGTGATGTTCCTGTAATTTAGTAGAAGAAGTTCTCTGATAATCGCTTCGAGGAGGCGGCAGAGGGGCTCCGAAGCTTCAGCCGTATCCTCAAGGAAGATCAGCAACAGAGGTGGCCGGCACCCCCGGATCACGCCGCCTTATTGTTGCCGTTGTCACCGGCACTGGAGAACGAAGAGCGGATGGGTTCAATGGCTGTTGTCGGGTGGGGATTTATAGGAGCAAGGTGGTGGAAGGTCGAGGGTCCGGCGGCCGTTACATGCACGAAGGAGCGGCTGGGCGAGTGATGTAATGGCCGCGCATGGCGGTCATTGATGACCGCATGCGTTTTAGCGGAGGAGGCAGAAGCGGAGGCCGTTGGGGAAGATGACCCTGGTCACGTGCTAGGCACGTGACCCAGGGGTGCTGGAGAGACAAAAATGGGGGTGCCACGTGGCACGCCTAGGAGCTGCCACGTGGCACCAAAAAATTCAGATTTTGGAGAGTGAAAAAGAGAGAATATTACCTCGGAATCGAAAAATTTCCTTCATGAAAGTTGTTCGTCTCGACGAGATCTACAATTTCATGAAGAACCCATGAGAAAAAGAGGTCATCTGTGAGAAGTGGTATTTTCGGCGGCTTTTTATGTGTATAGAAAACCGGGCTTTTGGGGTTTTAGATTTTTTTGGTGGTTTTAGAGAGGATAAAAAATCTAGAAAAAATACGATAAAATATAAGAAAATTAATTACACATAATATAATTTTTTTAGATTTTTAATGGATAAGAAAATGGGAAAATAAAATAGAAGTCAGAATCACACAACTTTTGTACAGACTGACAACGGACACTTGGACTTGGTCAGTTTCTTTTGATTTCGGTTTGGATCTGGATTTGGATTTTTGTATTTCTTATTAAAGCTTTCATCAAAGAACAATAATGAAGAAGAAAAAAATTAAAGAGTTAATTATGTACATAAAAACTCAGGTCAAAAATAGCAAAAAGTCAAACTGCGCAAAAGAGGCCCAAAACCCAACTTTCACAAATGAGCTCTGATTTTATGAAATTGGTCTTGTTTTGAAGGGATTTGAAAATGGAGTACTTTAAAAGTGAGTAGACCAAAATCGGATACTGTATTGTGGGAGATATGCTTATTTTAGTCCGTCAGATGTGAAATTTGACTTTGGGATTATTTGACACTTATTGGGGTTAGTGATTTTTTGTATTTTTTATTTAATAAGGTTAGTAATATCTACACAATAGAGGGTGGTTTTGGGTCAATCGGAGTTAGGATGAATTAACTAAAAATGTGAGAAGTTAGCGGCTTTTGGGCTAATTTACACTGGGGATTTTAAATGCAATTATGCATGATGAAATGCAGATATTATTCACACATGTATGAATGCTAATAATGCTCTATTAATGATTAATTACAGGTGGATGATGGGAGACAGAGCCTAAATGACCAAATTTAGCATGATGAATACGAGATTCATCATGAACACTTCAGGATTGGAGATTGCGTTGATCTGGTAAGCTTATGCCATCGCATGTCGCCTCAACCAATCCTCCAATACTACCCTGACAATTTCCTTTTATTTTATTACTCAGGCTCTCAAGCCCTCAGCCTGGCAAACAAAGGAGCACACCGTTCTCAAGGACTCGGTTGCTTAAAACCTCAGGCTAACATTTAATCATATAACCTAGTGGCTTTAAATGCATGTTATCCTGACCCAGCCGCTATCCAACCTCCCCATGCCTCCACATGGCATGACTACATCTTTCGTCATTTAACCCGAAGATATTGACACCCGGTACCACGCGTTGCAACTTATTTATTTCGTGCGCAATTATCATAATAGGGCGACCGTGTAGCACCTAGGTAAGGCCACGCCAATACGGGTTCCTTCCGACAAACTTATAGGTTGCATGCCTAACATGTAGTTCTACTCCCAATCATCCTTAACATGACACATGATCCTTTTCAGGATCCAACTTAGTACACATCAATTCCCATGATGTAATTTTTCCGTTAGGCCTTCAATTTGCATATTCCTCAATATAGAGTATAGATCCATATATATATATTAATTCAGTACTATATATACTCATATTTATGCTCATGTTAACTCCCGAACCCTATCTTTCCAAGCCCCTGCATCAATTCAGATGCTTAAAACCTTATTTTAATAGGAATCACAAAGCAACTTTTTTTATTTTCTCAAAAAGCAACCAAATTAGGGGTTCTTTATAGTGAAGAACATAAAATTAGAAATTTTAATAATCTCATATAAAAACCCAACAGCAAAAGGAAGGATTTCGTTATCTAATCAAGCTCTTTCTCTCGTATATCATGATTCTTTTTCAAAAGGATGATTTATTGCTCCTGAAACGACCGGATTTCATTTTCGTATCAAAAACACTAAGAACGTACCAAGAACGCGAAGAACGAACGAAGAACACGAAGAACACGGAGAACATACTTTCTCTTGAAATTTCAGTAGAGTTTCCCCTTATACTGGGACATATTTCTATAAAAATTTCGATAGAGTTTTCCCTTATATCGGGATATATTTCTCAAAACAATTCGGCAGAATTTCCCCTTACATCAGGATATATTTCTAGGAAAATTTAGACAAAGTTTTCCATTATAAAATCATCGAAAGGAAAACAACAAGGAAACTGGACATGAATCGAAAACCTAACTCACGAAGCAAACTAAGAGAGGACAGTACCTTCCTCCTCCTCATTCTCCCGGCAGCGCTTCGCTAGTGCTCCTTCTCGCCTCCTACTCCTCCTCCCGACCTCTCGACCCTAGCCCTTGGGGTGGTGGTGGTAGTGGAAATCGTAGAGAATGAATGGGTGGGGGATATTTATAGGGTCCAGAAACCACTAACCATGGTTAGAAAATCATGGTTTAGACCTTAACCGCGGTTAGCGGCCCATGGTTTTGGCCAAAACTTATCTGAAACTTAGGACTTAAGTTTAGAACATTTCAGAGGATTCTAGATTTGCTAATGATGCTTAATTAACACTAATCGTGATTAACTTTTACTAATCACGATTTAACTTTTGCGGCTTACTCTTATCTTTTGCTAACTATTGATTAGTGTCCGTTAATGGTCATTAGCGATTTCAATCCATCATTAGTTTCTTCAATCATGTTTAATTAATATTAATGACAATCATAACGGGATAATGGCATTTTAAACTTCCTTATTTCTCTTTCTTCCGAAAATCATAACAAATCAAAACGAAGTCTGATTCACACGAAAACAAATTCCGTTGGTTTCCCCTTGACGAGCCAGATCTTATTATATAGAATTCGAGAGATGCTAAGTTCAAGGCTTTACAGCCACTAGGTCTGAGAATCTGATCTGAAGTAAGCCCTATAATGGGTTCTTCATCTAAGAAATAAGAACAATAGATCAAAGTGGATGGATTGGTTTTGAGATGGAACGAAGAAATCTATGGTATGAGCGAAGATCGTGGACCAATTATGAAGATTTTAAGACATTTTGATTGAAGATTGAAGATGTGTGTGAGTGAATATAAAATGGAGAAATGACGAAGAAAATGAATGTTATCAAACATGGAAGATGGAATCAATGAAGAAGATGACTCACGGGCCTAAAGATGAGGTTTCAAGAACCTCTGGTCTTTTCTCAAACTTCTGGTCTAGAGAAGTGAGCTTGAGAAACATCATATGATGGTCTACAGGAAGTTGGAAGTGACATTGATCACGTCGAAAAACTCTGTCGTCTCTCTCAAACCTAACTTCTATTGTCACTCAAAAATGGATGAGGCTAGGAGGAATCACATGGGAGTGGCGGATGGCAAAAATAAATGCTTAGCATTGGGTTTTGAACATGAACATGGGAGGTTGCAGGTGGTTGTCGAATGGTAGTTTCGCCCCCCTTGGAGAAGGTCACTTGAAGGAGGAGTTAAGTACGAGGGATATGGCATGGATGAGGAAATGAGAGGAATTGAATCCCGTAGAGATCCACTGGTTTGGGAAGAAGGAGATGTTGCGCGAAGCAAGACAACATTTCGGCTCAACGATTGAAGGAGGAAGATGAAGAGGATCCATCTGATCTTACGATCAGACGGTCCTCAATTGCGTGCATCATCGACTTGATCAATTGGGTCAAGGAACTAGGTGGGGAGGAAGTGATCTCAATCATGTGATCGTATGATCAGACGCCCCAAAATGAGAGTGGAACCTTATTAAAGGTCAGGTGACATGTAAGAAAAAGACTGGGCCATGCGGCCCAATTAGATAACTTTAAAACAGAAAATCCAATGTAAATTATATTAAAAATAATTAGAGTAAAATCATAAAAATGTTCAAGATGAAAGTTGTAGATCTTTTCATGAACTACAACTTTCATGTAAAACTTGAAACCAGAAGAATTAATCTATACAACTAAAATATTTTGTAAGTTTTTTATATGTATAAAAATACTTAATTTTAATTCTTTTATTATTTTTGGTATTTTGAATAATAAATGATATACATATTATTATTTAAAATAATGTGTTATTTTTATGGAATTTTTAATGATTAGAAAAAATACATAAATAATAGCACAATATAGATCAATATATACAACACAGAGACAAATTATTTAAAACCCAAAATTTAGGTTAATTATTTACAGGATCTTAATTATTAATTATATTTAATATAGGATTAATTTATTGGATTTGTTTAAGTTAAAGGGATAATAAATATGAATTAAGATGAAAAATCATGGATTTATCAAGGCCCTCAACACCTTTGCGTACCAAGTTAATTGAGGGTTGATTCCTTCTTGAAAGTACACATGTCAAAATTGACATTTCAATTAAACTTCTCGATCTCAAACTTATCACATTTTTAGTGTTGGATCGTATAAATAGCAATCTATTGTAGGAAGCTTCAATGCAAAATTGAAGACATCAACCTAACATATTGTTGTTAAAACTCTCAAATGAGTATAAAATACACCGAGAATACATACGAATTGCTCTTATGTAAGTTTGTAGAGAAATGATCCAAGCAATCAACAATCAATCATACACCGGAAAAGCCCTGTTAGCGTAGCGAGAGGAATGCCATGGGCAAAGAGAGATCTTACTATGTAGAATACTAGAGTAAAGGGAGCATTAAAATCTAGGAAACAATCTTTTCCTAGAAGAAATGCTTCAGTTGACCCATGATTTAACCTAACATAAGTATACATAGAGTACAAGGTAAATGAATCCGCAATTAGATCCAAAAATTTGTATTGCGGAGGATCCACCCTTGCGAATCGGACGGGTCAAGATCCATTTTATACAATATGTTAGATCCTAGTTGGTCAAGATCAACACGTATATCTACATGAAAGACAACCCTAAATAGGTTTTCTTCTCACTAATCCTTAACAATGACGATCTAACAAACCTGCAAAACATAACATAGAATGGATACAAATCAATGCACAAGAAGCGATGATACAAATTGATGATGAATCTCAGAGAAGGATATTTAAACAAATATGTATACAATGAGGGTATATAGTAATATGGATTTATTATCTTATTCTATCTAGACAAGTATGTGCCATTAATTCCATTTGGTTATACCAGTGAGAGGATGAGAAATAGTATTGTACTCTCATGCTATAAATATTTGATATCACAATATAGTAGCACATCTAATCAATTCAACATTGGCTCATATGAGTAGGAGTAGAAAGAAAGCACATAAGCAAGTGAATTATGCTAGGAAAAACTATGTTATTGTTTAAGGTTAACCGGTAAAGTAATTTAGTTACTATATTAACATCGATCCATTCTTATCTACAATTATTATTACGTTGGTTGGTTTAAAGGAGATGTGAGGTATAGCTCCCTAGCTAATGGGGTACTATCCCACCTTTCATTGGTTTTACACCCCCCCCCCCCACACACACACAACTTATGACATAAGATTAAGACCATTGAATAAACTAATTTACATTTGCATGACTCACCCTAGAGTTTCTAACATACTCTAGGATAATAAAAATCCGTGATTCATCATCATATTTATTATTCATTATCCCTTCAACTTAAATGTTTCAATAAGATTCATTGCTAATTAACTCACATTAGCAAATTAACCCTTGTATATAGCTAACTCTAATTACTTATACATAAATAAACCTATTACTTTACCTTTATTTTCTGTGTTTTGTTAAAATTAAAAATACCATAAAACTTAGTTTAATACTATATTTGTTTTAATATTATTCATAAATCAATAATACTAAAAATCACAAAAAGAATTAAAATAAATATATTTATTTACTTAAAAATACTTGCAAAAAATATACCTATGTAAATATGATGTATTTTGACTTTATGTTCTACATGAAAATTGTCAACCATGAAAAGATCTACAACTTTCATGTTGGATGCTTTTTAATTTGGAGCCTCCCACTTTTTAATTTATTTTACTAACAATTTGTGGTTTCCTCTAATTCCTATTGGGCCACGTGGCGCCTTCTGCTCCATCCACGTGGCCCGATCCTTCTTTACACTCTGCACTCATCCACCACCGTCAGATATGTCTAGACCTTTCCATATAAGCTGCACGCACCTGCAACCCGTCCAGACCCTTTGATCAGATGATCAGACTCTATCAGGTCCCTCCATTCTCGCCCTTCCATTAGCCGTTGGATCACACGATCCCATGGCTGAGACTCATCGTCAACCTCCCAAAAAATAGCTTCCATGCTAAACACTTATTCCGACTTTGAGTCTACATGAAAGTTGTAGATATCAAAAAGATCTACAACTTTCATGTTAAATACTTTTTTATTTGATCTCATTTATTAATTATTTTTATTTATACTAATTTACTTAATTTCTAATTATTTTGTTAGCCCACGCGGTGCCATCTCCTACAGCCACGTGGCCCGGCTCTTTATTTTGACCTGCTTCCATTTGCCACCGTCTCATCAGATTGATTAGACGGTTGGTAGCTCTCCTCTATCCACCTCTTCCACCCACCGTATGATGAGTTGATCAAACTCATCATTGCCGTACATCAGCGCCTGATGAATACTCATTCATCACTCTTTATTCTTATATTTTAGGTACAAAAACCTTTGCAAATACATGTAGATATATGTAAACACAAATAATTACCAAAGTGCATGCATTGTGTAAAAACTAATAATTAGCATGTTTTTATGCAAAAATAAAAGAATAAAGAATTAAAAAAAAGAGGGAGATATTTAGAATAAATATTGAGCAACCTAATCCCAAGGGAGGGCTCAGCATGGGCCTGACCGCATAAAAGCCCAAGTAGAGGAAGATAAGGGAGCTCATGTGTAAATATACCTGTAAACAAAATAATAATATTTTCCTCTGAAAATAAAATAAAATGGGCTTGTATATATTTGTAAATATTTGTAAATACAAAATCAAAATAAAAATAAGAAAATAAAAAAGATATAAAAATATCTTCTTCCTTTGTATATTCATCATGTGCATAGACCCCTTATCCCTATTTATTTAGCCTTGTAAATAAATAAATTAAATTCCATAAAAATTTGTATATGTTCTATATCCTCTTATGTAAATAAATTAAATAAAAACCATAAAAACAAAAATGAAATAAAAAGAACAAAAATAAAAACCAAAAGAAAACAGTGTATCTATACCATGTATATAAATGTATATAAATATTTATTTCACCCTTGTAAATAAATAATAAAAATAAAATAAAAATACCTTTTTATTCCTAATTTTATGCTATAAATAAATAAAATATAAAATGGCAATAAAAATGTACAAAAAAATTAATTAAAAATCAAAAATTAAAAATCAATATTGTATATATACCTATATATAGCCTTTTATTGTAAATACCTAATTTATATTTCAAAAAAATAATTAAAAATCACAAAAAATAGTTTATAAATAAATAAACATTTTTCATGTTTTAAGTTTTTCCTAAATCGGCCATTTATTATTTTATTTTTAATTTCCAATGATTTCTGATGTGGCCTCTTCTGATTGGTCCACGGAGGATGTTGACCCCCCGGTCAACTCCTCCCCTTGGACCACGTCCCACGGGTCATGCACGCCCGACCCGACTCCGCGGATTTATTACGTCATGACCCGATCGCCAAATCGCTAAATCCCGGGCTCTACTTCTTCCTCTTGCATCTGAGATCCACGCCCGGTTGTTTGCCTTGGGATCCGTGCTTCGAGCTTCACGCCCGACTCCCATTTAGCTAGACCCCTAGGCGTATATAGCATCAGCTCCGCCAGCTTCTTCACTCATCTTTGGAGCATCTCACTCCACCCTAGGACCTCCATAGCCACCGCCTGAGTGACATCTTGCGTTCGGCCGTGTTGCAGCGAGGAAGGAGGAGTTGGATGATCGATCCGGCAGCTTCACGCCGTCGTGCGCCACCCAGACATGGTGCTCGAGCCTCGGGCATCGACGGCCCTCGAGGCTAGGACCTGGAGCTTCCCCAGCTCTTCCCCAGTCGACCTCGACCAGTAGGTAGCCTTCTTCCCTTCTCTTTTTAGCTAATTTTGGTTTTCGCCCAAATCACCCCGTCGCCGACGACCTTCGATTCTGATCACCCTAGCCCACCTTTCGATCATCGGAGTCATCCATCACCTTCACCTTTCCCCCGCCCACCTTCTGCACCCAATCATCCAACCCAGTTCGCACAGGAACTGGGAATGGGGCTCCACCGCCGTCGCTTTGCCGGAGCCCCCTCACCTCGACGCACCGTTCACCTCCACCACCGCTAACCAGGTCGAGGCACTTTGCCCTCGACCCAGGAGCTTGTTGTTGTTCTTTGTAGGTCAAAGCGAGCCCATCTGAGGGCTCGACGTTCTGGAGCAGCAGCTCCACCTCCGCCGGTGTCGCCTGAGCTCTCCGGAGCTCCGTTGCGTCATCGGAGGAGCTCGTCAGACGCGGGAGGCCCAGGCGTTCTTTCTCCTATCTTCAGTAGCCTCCGAAGAGCTCTCCTGTACGTGCACGAGCCCGGCGAAACTCGCCGGCGCCGAGTTCATCGAGCATCCTCCCCAACCGTCCGATCTCCCTCCATCTCTAGATCATGTCCGGACCGTCCGATCAGGGCTAAGAGGAGGCCCAGCAGCCACCGTCGGATCTACACGTGGCCTCCTCTCAGCCCTCCATCCAGCGAAGGGGACCTAGCGCCTCTCGACCGTTGATCAGACACGTGGCGCGTCCCCAACCGTTGGATTATCGCCGAGGAATCCTTTGCTGAGGCGCCACCCCCCCCCCCCCCCCCCCGACCGTTGGATATCACACGTGGCGCTCATCCGACCATCGGCATATAATAAGGGGTAATTGCTCTTAGGCCCCTTTAGTGTTTGCATTTATTATCTAGTCCTGTAAATACGTTTATTAGTTGTTTTTATTTTAGATATATTGCATAGAGGACCCTGTGGTTTATTTTGTTCGCATTTATACCCCTGTGTGTGATGGACACATGCATCGACACGTGAGCTTTGGTGTATTTGCAACTTTTATCCTGTATTTTTGGCATGTTAATGTTTATATTTTTATTAATTGGAATGACAAAAAGGTTCTTCCAGGCCTGAGTCACACGTATCGTGCGTGGGCCTCTGGGACTTTTACATTTTGGGCCCTATACTTTCCAACCTTGTTATTCAAGGGGCCCTGGAACTTATTTTAATTGCATACAGGTCCCTGTGCACTATGCCTTTGTGTTTGATTTTAATAAAATAGCAAAACTACTCCAAATTTGATGAAAATTGGACAAGTGGCTCCTGCCATGGTGTAAAATTTTCTCTAAATTTTGGAGACCTTTTTGACTCTTTTTAGTATTTTTAAAAATTCAAAAAAATGCAATTTTCTTACTATTCAGTTTTAAAAATCACAAAAAATATTAAAACAACTTTAAAAATCACAAAAAACTAGATATTGTTTGTCTTGTTGTGTTTGATTTTCTGACCAATTTTGGTCATTTTTGGATTTATAAAAACTATAAAAATTAAAAAAAAAACATTGAAAACCTTATAAAAAATTCTAATAAATAATTGAAAAATCAAAAATTAATAAAACCACTGCCTAAATTTTCCTTGTATTTTACACTTTACAGAAAATTACCTTCAGGCTTAGATAGGGCCATTATCTATTTTATTTTGGCCCTCCAAGTATGACTGGACAACAGCACTCTTTTCTTCTCTTGTTTTATTTTTATAAAATTCCATAAAAATCAGAAAAACCCCAAAAATTAACCAAAAACATAGAAAATTATAAAAAAAAACATAAAAACATTTTTGTTTGAATTTTTGGGTGAATTTTGAGTAGTTAAATAATTCGTCCAAGTTGCTTGTTTATTTATTTTCTTATTTTCTTTATTAATTAAAAATCCAAAAAATATAAAAATTATTAAAAAAACCACCAAAAACCCTTTTCTTTTGCTTGTTTTTATTTTGAGACTACTTCGTAGGCCGCGAGGCCATCACGTGCTCCCTGAGTCCGACCCTGGTCGCTATACAAGGCTAATCTAATAGCCAGGGCCACTATTGATTCCTTTGACTTTTACATTTTTTTGGTGCTCTGATCCATATTTTCTTGTTGAGACGAGATTTCTATCAATCCGGGTCGCAACGACCCGAGTGTGATATTTTTACATGATCCGGAGTAGTAGGATTTTGAGCTCATCAGAATGGCGCCGTTGCCGGGGAGCACGGCTTAGTAGTCGCTTTAGTTTTCATTTTCTTTTCTTTTTCGCAGCTTTCCGCGGCTCTCTCTTAGTACACGGCTTTTCGCGGCTTTTGTTTTGCTTTTATTTTATTTTCTTTTATTTTTGTTTTTTTTTTGTTTTCTTTTGCTTGTTTATTTTTCCTGCTATTTTTGCATATATATCCCTATTTACTTTTCTTGCCTTTATTTGATTATTTTATCTGGCCTGTGACACTCGTCTGTTTCTTGCGAGGGTCCGAGGACCGAGGCGGCGACTCTAGAGTAGCCGGCGCAACCATGGTGATCGGAGGCGGCTCCCTTCTGCACAGAGCCGCAGGAGAGCATGAGGAGCAGCTGAGTGTGGGAGGTTTAGAGTAGCTTAGATTAGGTTTTATTTCAGCAACATTTGATTTGTTGTAATAATACATGGACAGATCAGACTTGGACTTGGACACTCTCGGGCCTGTTTCACCGAGCACCGGTGTGCTCGGTGGACCCATTAGCTAGTTTGGTTTTTCGTGGCTTTTTACGCGATTTTGTTTTTCGCTACCTTTTACGGTTTCTCGCGGTTTTATCGAGCCCCTAGCCTTAGGAATTTCTGTTTGATTGTGATGTAACTAGTAGGATCCAAACACCTAATATCTCTGCTTGTGCCTATAGTTCGATAATTGGACCTACAAATAAAAGACTAATAAAAATAGCTGACTTGCTTCCTTCGAGCCTACGTGCCGCAGCCTGTCCTGCCAAGCGCTGCTCCTGAACCCGATTTGTCGGGAGGAGGAGGGGTAGACTGAGACCGGACCCTTTGGATCGGAGGCTGGTGACTAGCTAGACTGTTCTTTCGAGTAGAAATTACATGTTTAGGGACTCGGTTTTCCGCTTGCACCATTTAGGTACTTTTATTTCTGTCTTTCAATTTTGCGCGGATCATCTTGCATGTAGACTGCTGGAGTCAGGTACGCATTTCTTACGCTGCATGCATCATTGATTTCATCACGCATCGACTTTTTCATCTTCTCCCCCTGTTTTTGACTTAATAACCAGGAGAACCGAAAATTCGTTAGGCGTTTTTATTTTCATTGAAAAATACCTAAAAAGAAACACAATAAAATTTGGGGCTGCTAACACTATCGACTCTAAAAGACACCTCACTTAAAAATTTGTCTTGGGAGAGCAACCCCCTCATTGTCTGGTTTGATTGTGCGAGAGAGTGACCTCGAACACTAGGTAGAGCCCTCTGATATTCTTCTCGACTGATTACCGGCTATTTCTGTACGGGACAATCGGTTGGGAAAATATCGGGTATCCCAACAGGTCACGTAATCGCTCTGATATCCTGACTGATCACCAAAATAAAAATTGACAAGATAAATTGACCGAGCCTTTACGGTCTCCAGCTCGCGTTGTGTTGGTGAATTGGGGGTTTTCTTGTGATCATATTTGTTTCCAGATCTCATCCGCCTTACTTGCCACATCAAGATGATGGGCAGACGATCTCTTAGGCAGCCTCTAGCTGCACTGCTTTCAGGCGCGTCTACCCGCTCATCTAGGTTGGTTCTTGAGAGACGAGACCCGCTCTCCGAACCTGAGTACGACTCCACCTTGTCCCCCCTCGATCCCCCTTCTTCTGAGACCGTGCAGTACCAGAGGATAGCATGGGTCGACGCCGGTCCTTCCAGTTTGTCCGCGGTAGCAGTAGCACAGGCCGAGTCGTCAACCGTGGACATGGGGATTATCAGCGAGAAGCTGGACCGGACGGAGATTATCGAAAAGAAGCAGTGCCAGGACATCACGTAGATGGAGCAGATGGCACAGACTCTGAGTGACCTGAAGACACAGCTCATGTGTCTCCAGGAGGCACAGACGGCTTCACAGCCCCGTCTTAAGGCTCGAGGCGATCCGAGTAGCAGCAGCAGCTCGTCCCAGCGCTCCAGCTCCCACCAGCAGCCTAGACAGGTTCATCTTGTACAGGCGGAGCCGTACCAGCAGCCGCAGCCCACCTACCAGTCACCACTATCTCCAGACATGCAGATGGTGGTATACCAGCCGGATCAGCCTCTGGCAGTGCTCCCGTCACCCCAGTACGATGCAGAGCTGTTGATAGATGTCAACGGGATTTGGTACGACCGCCCCCAGCCCGGTATCCGACGAGACCATCCCGAATTCCGTTGGGTGGCCGGAGGTGCCCAGCCCCAGCAGCAGCCGTCAGGATAGGGTGGCCAGTACAACCATCAGAGAGATCATCAGCAGCAGCAGCCCCCAGTGTACCCACAGCAGCAGCAGCAGCAACAACAGTCTTCGCAGTATGGTCCTCGTCCCTATCAGCAGGGACAGTCTTGGAGGCGTGATCAGCTGCCTCAGCCGCAGCATCAGCCACATTCTTACCCCTCTCAGCCACAGCACCAGCAGCCTCACTACCAGAGAGGCTACCCGTCGGGCTCTCATGGGCCACCCTACGAGAGCCCCGCCTTGGATGACATAGCCCGCCTTCTCACAGATCAGCAGGCTACTTTTTGACGGGAGATGGATGAGTTCCGCTAGGAGATGCGGGACATCGTGAGAGGGAAGGCCGCCATCCCTGCCCAGATTGAGCCGAATCCCAACAACCTGAAGAGGAAATCCGAGCAGGTAGCTTGTACCGAGTATGCCACTCCGAGTGATACTTTTGGTGATATGTCTGCATATCTTTTTGATACTGATTTTGCCACACTTAGGAGCGGTAGGATGCCAGCATGCGACGACTCATCTGAGCGACACCTTGAGGTTACATCCAGAGCGCCAGGCGAGGAGGAGAGCGGTACTGAGGCCGCTAGAGATGATGACGGTGGTACTGATGCCACCACGGATGCTGATCCCACCGACAGTACTGAGGCCGCCGTTTCACCAGTTGGAGGAGGTGGTACTGAGGCCACCTATGTTGCCGAGCCAGAGCGCGGTACTGAGGCCACCCGTCTACCAGCCGATGGTAGTGCTGATGCCACCCGTTCTTCTGAGATTCCTGTTGTTTTTCCTGTTACTGATGTATCTCGGAACACTTCTGTGAATAAAGGAAAGGGTTTATTTTCTTCCGGTCCCACTGTGGTGCATGATGTATGTGTGGATCCGGCGGTCGAGCCGTCTAGACCCCTTCCTAGTCCTTCATCTGAGAAGGACCCTGTGATCCCCTTCCCTAGAGCCCTTCAGATGGGGAAGGGGAAGAAAAATGAAAATCCCAAAAAGAGAGAGCATGAAGAGTTCAGCCAGCAGATGATAGATCGGTTTCACATACAGCTGACTCTTCAGGAGGCTTTGCAGCACATCCCTCTTCTTCAGCGTTCCCTTAGAGATAGGACTACAGTTAGGAGGAAGATGAGGGACCACCACTCAGAGATTCATGTGCTGACGAGAGCCACTTGTTTCGCGATCCAGAACCGTCTGCCGGCCAAGAGGCCAGATTCAGGAGCCCCATATGTTAGATGCCATATCAGTGAGCAGAAGTTCGACCGTACTCTATTAGACAGTGGATCGTCGATCAACCTACTTTCGACAGCCCTTCTCGACCGCTTCGAGCTGGGCACTCTTAGACAGAGCAGGACAGTCCTTCAGTTTGCTTATCGATCTGTCAAGAGGCCGAAGGGGTTGTTGCGAGACGTTATCGTCACGATTCAGGGCCTGCAATTCCCCGTGGACTTCGTAGTGTTGGACATGGAGATCCCTGAGTCTGTGACCGATACCCTTATCATTCTCGGTCGTCCGTTCTTGGCCACAGCCAAGGTCGTGACCGACCATGATAGCGGGAAGGTATACTTTCACGTCGAGGGCGAAAGTGTACAAATAGAGACGGTCGAGGACAGCCGAGCTAGAGACAGAGCATGCTCAGAGACCACTTCCGATACAGAGCAGATGACAGATGCTGGGCTAGACATCCACCAGGACTGCGACTTTGTGATCACAGACGATGAGGCAGTTTCGGCAGACCCAGCAGCACAGGCCATCCTCTCATCTTCAGATTCCGCTGATGCAGAGACAACAGTAGAGGAGAGCTTGGAGAGCACATTCCTGGTCCAGGATACCTTAGAGGCAACAGAGCCGGTTCTCGACCATGAGATAGATTCTTGTGATGATGGTGGTACTGATGCCACCTTGGATGACACAGATCCCTCGGAGTCAGATTCTGACTGGGCAAATTGTGATGATTACATGCCATACATGACTTCCACTGAGCCTGCAGACAGGGAGGAGGTAGATGCCGAGCAGAGCAAAGACAGTCCAGCAGGGCAGCCTTCTCCAGTTTTTGAGAGTGACAGAGAGTTTCAGCTCTTCCATGTAGATTTGGCAACGTTCACGCAGACTTTTCAGAGGCCAGATCCACCAGCACCCAGTTGTCCAGAGCTGAAGCCGCTTCCTACGTCGTTGAAGTAAAGGTTCCTTGTGGGTGAGCATGAGATGTGCTCAGTCATTATCTCCGCCGATTTGATTGGAGAGCAGGAATCCCATCTGATGGGGGTTCTTGAAAAGAACCACAAGGCGATAGGATGGAGCGTAGCAGATCTCCAAGGGATAAGTCCGGCCCTGTGCTCTCACCATATCTATCTCGAAGATGAGGCGAAGCCGTCGCGTGAGTTCCAGCGACGGCTGAACCCGAATCTAAGAGAGGTTGTCATGAAGGAGATTTCGAAATGGTGGAGCGTTGATTTTATCTACCCCATCTTCGACTCCAAGTGGGTCAGCCCTTTGCATGTGGTGCCCAAGAAGACGAGCATCACTACAGTGGTCAGTGAGTCTGGAGAGGAGATTGCTACACGGGTACCCACTTCTTGACGGGTCTGCGTTGATTACAGGAGACTCAACCAGGCCACCAAGAAGGATCATTTCCCCCTGTCCTTTATAGATCAGATCATTGAGAGACTGGCGGGGAAGAGCCACTACTATTTTCTGGATGGGTACTCGGGCTACAACCAGGTGGCCATCGCTCCCGAGGACCAGGACAAGACCACCTTTACCTGTCCCTTCAGCACATACGCCTTCCGACGCATGCCATTTGGGCTATGCAATGCCCCTGCGACCTTTCAGAGATGCATGCTGTCGATCTTTTCGGACATGGTAGGGGAGTGCTTGGAGGTCTTCATGGATGATTTCTCGGTTTACGGCGACGGATTCGACTCCTGTCTTGACTGCCTAGACCGAGTCCTTCAGCGAAGTATAGAGGTTCACTTGGTGCTATCTTGGGAGAAGAGTCACTTCATGGTGACTCAAGGGACGGTGCTTGGCCATATCATCTCCAACAGGGGCATGGAGGTTGATCCGACCAAGGTAGATGTCATTAGAAAACTCGCACCGCCGTCCAATTTGCGGCAGTTACGGTCATTCCTGGGGAATGTCGGTTTCTACTGATGATTCATTCATGATTTCAGTAGGATTGCCCGACCGTTGACTGACCTGCTGACGAAAGACACCGAGTTCCTTGTCGATGACAAGTGTCTTTCGTCCTTCGAGACTCTCAAGAGATGTGTTGTTGAGGCTCTTGTTCTTCAGCCGCCTGATTGGTCTCTCCCATTCGAGATCATGACGGATGCCTCCGATTTTGCCGTGGGGGCCGTGCTGGGACAGAGGAGGGATGGAGTTCCATTTGCTATCCACTACGCTAGCCGCACATTAGATTCCGCGCAGCGGATCTACACAGTCACAGAGAAGGAGATGCTAGCCGTAGTATTCGCCCTAGATAAGTTCAGATCATACATTATTGGATCTAGAATGACCCTGTTTACTGATCATACCGCCATCAGGTACCTCATGGCAAAGAAGGATGCCAAGGCCAGACTGACTAGATGGATCCTTCTACTCCAGGAGTTCGACATTGAGATCAAGGATAAGCCTGGAGTCAAGAATGTGGTGGCGGATCATCTCTCCCGATTAGAGAATCTTGAGGATTCTGAGCAGATTGACCCTATTTGTGAGACCTTCCCAGATGAGGCGATCCTTGCTATCGCCTCTCTCCCTTGGTATGCCGATATTGTGAACTTTCTTGTTGCTAAGAAAGTCCCACAAGATTGGCCCAGGCAGAGGCTTGAGACCTTCTTCGCGAAGGCCAAGTCCTACCACTGGGAGGATCCCATCCTTTACCACGAAGGAGGGGATAGCGTCTAGCGTAGGTGCATTCCTCAGGAGGAGCACCATAGCGTCCTCACTTACTGCCACAAGCTTGAGGCAGGAGGACATCACTCTGGGAGGAGAACGGCACAGAAAGTGCTTCAATCCGGTTTGTGGTGGCCTACCCTCTTCAAGGACTCTGATGAGTTCGTGAAGAGATGCACTGACTGTCAGAGGATGGGCACTTGTGGACAGCGTGATATGATGCTGATGCAGCCCATTCACTTCTGTGAGGTTTTTGACGCATAGGGCATCGATTTCATGGGTCCATTCCCTAAGAGTCAGGGATTTGAGTACATTCTGTTGGTCGTTGATTATGTGAGTTGTTGGGTTGAGGCCATCCCCGCCCGAACCGCTGATGCCAGGACAGTTTGCAGATTTTTGAGGAAGCACATCATTACGCGATTCGGGGTACCTCGAGTGTTGATTTCAGATGGGGGGTCTCATTTCATCAATGACCAGGTGAAGGACCTTGCTAGCGAGTTCGGTATAGACCATCGAGTTGCCACTCCATACCATCCACAGATGAATGGTCTAGCCGAGGTGTCGAACAGGGAGATCAAGACTATTTTGCAGAAAGTCGTCCGCCCTGACCGAAAGGATTGGTCACAGCTTTTGGACTCGGTCTTGTGGGCATATAGGACGTCTTTCAAGACACCTTTGGGCACATCTCCCTTTCACCTCGTATATGGCAAGCCGTGCCATTTACCTGTTGAGCTGAGACACAGGTCACTTTGGGCAGTCACGGATATTCTTATGGATCCAGATAGTGTAGGAGACCAGAGGAGGGCAGATCCTTGGAGGAGCTTAGAGATACCGCCTTCTCAAACAGCCTACAATACAAGGAGAGAGTGAAGGAGTGGCATGATTCTCACATCAGCCACAAGCATTTTGAGCCTGGACAGAGAGTATGGTTGTTTGATGCTAGGCTTCGTCTATTTCCAGGGAAGCTACAGAGCAAATGGAAGGGACCTTATCTGGTGAGAAAGGTACACGACAACGGTATCATTGACATATCTGAGTTGTCTTCTGAGAGTACCTTTCGAGTGAACGGCCAGCGGCTCAAGCCATTTCTAGATCATGAGTCGTGGGTCATTGATGTTGCCCCTATTCATTTTGCGTGAGATGTGGTCTTTTGACTCATATCTATTGCATCTCACGCCTGATTATCACTGTTCTTCCGACCTGTATAGATCCAGATGTCCATATCATTACATTCTTTAGTCCCACATCCCTTTCTTCATCTTTTGATTATGATATACTTAGGGTGTATTTTACCCTAAGTATAGGGGGGATGTAGGACCTTTGGGTATTTCTTTTGATTCATTTTACCCCTGTTTTTGCTGCCTATACTTAGGGATATTTTACCCTAAGTATAGGGGGGTAGACCTTGTACATTCTACACTCGGTTTTCCCTTTGTGTACAGCCTGCTATACTTAAGATTATTTGATCCTAAGTATAGGGGGAAAAGCCGAGACTCTCTTGATTTTCTATTCATTCATTCGTCTTTGTATATAGCCTTTCTTTTCACTTCCCTATACTAAGCACGAGTTATGTCTTCTTCATCGCTCTTGACTCTGAGGACATCGTTCGAGCTAAGTATAGGGGGTGTATATATTTCATATATACTTTAGCCATAACTCGTACTTTGTGTGAGTGTGTTAATAAATAAGAAATGGCTAAAAACCTAAAAACCACAAAAAATTAAAAGTTTTTCCCTGTAAATAAACATTCTTATATTTGCACATACATAGCTAGTGTACAAATTATTTTTGTAAAAATGTTTTCAAAAACTTTTTGTGTAAAGTTTGTGTAAATATGTGCATAACAAAATTATCTATATAGTACAAAATTTTTCCAAAATGTTTTGAAAATCAAACGTTTGCAAAAATCTTGTGTAAATGTGTGTAAATATTTTGTAAAACTTGCATTCATGCATACATCCATGATTTCAAAACATTTTTCAAAAATTTTTGCATTTGTGTAAAAATTGTGTAAATAGCATCTTTGTATATATGTATATAGTTTTTCCCGGATTATAGTTGACATTTAAACTAGCCTGGAATTAAATTGGGAAATGGAGCTTGATTAAGATCTTAATCCACCTAACTTCTAAGAGGAACCTTATAGGGCTTAGGGTTAAGGCTTTTCAGGTCCATGGAGACTTAATTCTTTGAGTCCACTAGGCTATGATCACATGTCATCTCAATGAGCCTAAGTAGAGCACTTAACAACGCACACATGACTCATATAGACAATGGCTTTACTTGGACACCACACTTAGCACCGAGCTCTCTACGGATGAGGTGGTGAGGAGGCAGTCTTCCTTGACTTGGGGTAGCATATGAGGGTAGTACTTCTAGGCGGAACCTCTCTTCTTCTTTTAGTGAAGGAAGTGTATCTCAACTTGGTCTGGTTGCCATGAGGTCTAACGACAGGAGTTGTGGGTTGCAATAATGCTTCAAAAGAGGGATAGTCTACTGGCTCAAGAGGAAAAACTCCTTGTATATATGTTGCACATGTATATGTTGTATAGATGCACTTGAAAAAAAAATATAATATGCAAAAAGAAAATAACTCCAAAAAAGTGGTGGGTCTGAGAGAAAATGATAATCCCACCGGAGTATGTATATAGTGCAAATAAGCAAAGCTTGAGATTCATGTCCCACCTTATGTAGCTTGCAGCAGGGAGACTTGGCTACATTGGTTGAGCTCCCAAGGATACATGGCTACACTGGCCATGATCCATTCTCTTCTTCCCCCTCTTCTTGAGCTGGTTGAACTTGAACTTAGAAGGGAATACCCCGCTCCTCGAGGAAAGAGTGGCCAGATTGGGGTCATAGAGTTACCTTGTTGGGGAGGGTTGTCAAGTTGCCATTTCTGAGGTGGAGAGCTTATACTTCACATTCACAGTACAAGGAAAGATTCATGGTCTTCAGGGTTTGTGTTTGGTGACTTGTTCTGATCTGGATTGTTGAGGAGTATTGATTATAGATTGGTGGAACTTAGAGTTAAGTCCAAATAAGGTTCCGACACATTAATAATCCAAAGATCTAATCGAGCTCCATAATTCAATTTAATGAAGGCAAGTTTAATATTCAACCTTGATCCATGTACATTCTCCTCTTTTTCTTTTTCTTTTTCTTTTCCACTTCTTTTTCAAATAAGTGTTTGCTAAGGGACTAGCAAAGTTAAGTATAGGGGGGTGATGAATACTCATTCATCACTCTTTATTCTTATATTTCAGCTACAAAAACCTTTGCAAATACATGTAGATATATGTAAATACAACTAATTACCAAAGTGCATGCATTGTGTAAAAACTAATAATTAGCATGTTTTTGTGCAAAAATAAAAGAATAAAGAATTAAAAGAAAAAGAGGGAGATATTTAGAATAAATATTGAGCAACCTAATCCCAAGGAGGGCTCAGCATGGGCCTGACCGCATAAAAGCCCAAGTAGAGGGAGATAAGGGAGCTCATGTGTAAATATACCTGAAAATAAAATAATAATATTTTCCTCTAAAAATAAAATAAAATGGGCTTGTATATATTTGTAAATATTTGTAAATACAAAATCAAAATAAAAATAAGAAAATTAAAAAGATATAAAAATATCTTCTTCCTTTGTATATTCATCATGTACATAGACCCCCTATCCCTATTTATTTAGCCTTGTAAATAAATAAATTAAATTCCATAAAAATTTGTATATGTTCTATATCCTCTTATGTAAATAAATTAAATAAAAACCATAAAAACAAAAATTAAATAAAAAGAACAAAAATAAAAACCAAAAGAAAACATTGTATCTATACCAGGTATATAAATGTATATAAATATTTATTTCACCCTTGTAAATAAATAATAAAAATAAAATAAAAATACATTTTATTCCTAATTTTATTCTATAAATAAATAAAATATAAAATGGGAATAAAAATGTACAAAAATAATTAATTAAAAATCAAAAATTAAAAATCAATATTGTATATATACCTATATATAACACTATATTGTAAATACCTAATTTATATTTCAAATAAAAAATTAAAAATCACAAAAAAATAGTTTATAAATAAATAAACATTTTTCATGTTTTAAGTTTTTCCTAAATCGGCCATTTATTATTTTATTTTTAATTTCCAATGATTTCTGATGTGGCCTCTTCTGATTGGTCCACGAGGGATGTTGACCCCCCGGTCAACTCCCCCCCTTGGACCACTTCCCACGGGTCATGCACGCCCGACCCGACTTCGCAGATTTATTGCGTCATGACCCGATCGCCAAATCGCTAAATCCCGGGCTCTACTTCTTCCTCTTGCATCCGAGATCCACGCCCGGTTGTTTGCCTTGAGATCCGCGCTTCGGGCTTCATGCCCGACTCCCATTTAGCCAGACCCCTAGACATATATAGCATCAGCTCCGCCGGCTTCTTCACTCATCTTTGGATCATCTCACTCCACCCAAGGACCTCCATAGCCACCGCCTGAGTGACAGCTTGCGTTCGACCGTGTTGCAGCGAGGAAGGAGGAGTTGGACCATCGATCCGACAGCTTCACGCCGCCGTGCACTGCCCAGACGTGGTGCTCGAGCCTCGGGCATTGACGGCCCTCGAGGCTAGGACCCGGAGCTTCCCCAGCTCTTCCCCAATCGACCTCGACCAGTAGGTAGCCTTCTTCCCTTCTCTTTTTAGCTAATTTTGGTTTTCGCCCAAATCACCCCATCGCCGACGACCTTCGATTCCGACCACCCTAGCCCACCTTTCGATCATCAGAGTCATCCATCACCTTCGCCTTTCCCCCGCGCACCTTCTACACCCAGTCATCCAACCCAGTTCGCACAGGAACTGGGAATGGGGCTCCACCGCCGTCGCTTTGCCGGAGCCCCCTCACCTCGACGCACCGTTCACCTCCACCACCGCTAACCGGGTCAAGGCACTTTGCCCTCGACCCACAAGCTTGTTGTCGTGCTTTGCAGGTCAAAGCGAGCCCATCTGAGGGCTCGACTTCTGGAGCAGCAGCTCCACCTCCGCCGGTGTCGCCTGAGCTCTCCGGAGCTCCGTTGTGTCATCGGAGGAGCTCGTCAGACGCGGGAGGCCCAGGCGTTCTTTCTCCGATCTTCAGTAGCCTCCGAGGAGCTCTCCTGTACGCGCACGAGCCCGGCGAAACTCGTCGGCGCCGAGTTCATCTAGCATCCTCCCCGACCGTCCGATCTCCCTCCAGCTCCAGATCATGTCCAGACCGTCCGATCAGGGCTAAGAGGAGGCCCAGTAGCCACCATCAGATCTACACGTGGCCTCCTCTCAGCCCTCCATCCAGCGAAGGCGACCCAACGCCTCTCGACCGTTGATCAGGCACGTGGCACGTCCTCAACCGTTGGATTATCGCCGATGAATCCTTTGCTGAGGCGCCACCCCCCTGACCGTTGGATATCATACGTGGCGCTCATCCGACCATCGGCATATAATAAGGGGTAATTGCTCTTAGGCCCCTTTAGTTTTTGCATTTATTATCTAGTCCTGTAAATACGTTTATTAGTTGTTTTTATTTTGGACATATTGCATAGAGGACCCTGTGGTTTATTTTATTCGCATTTATACCCATGTGTGTGATGGACACGTGCATCGACACATGAGCTTTGGTGTATTTGCAACTTTTATCCTGTGTTTTTGGCGTGTTAATGTTTATATTTTTATTAATTGGAATGACAAAAGGTCTTTCCAGGCCTGAGTCACGCGTATCGTGCGTGGGCCTCTAGGCTTTTTACATTTTGGGCCCTATACTTTCGAGCCTTGTTATTCAAGGGGCCCTGGAACTTATTTTAATTGCATACAGGTCCCTGTGCACTATGCCTTTGTGTTTGATTTTAATAAAATAGCAAAACTACTCCAAATTTGATGAAAATTGGATACATGGCTCCTGCCATGGTGTAAAATTTTCTTTAAATTTTGGAGATATTTTTTACTCTTTTTAGTATTTTAAAAATTCAAAAACACGCAATTTTCTTATTGTTCAGTTCTAAAAATCACAAAAAAATATTAAAACAACTTTTAAAATCACAAAAAAATTAGATATTGTTTGTCTTGTTTTGTTTGATTTTCTGACCAATTTTGGTCATTTTTGGATTTATAAAAACTATAAAAATTAAAAACATTGAAAACCTTATAAAAATTCTAACAAATAACTGAAAAATCAAAAATTAATAAAACCAGTGCCTAAATTTTCCTTGTATTTCACACTTTACAAGAAAATTACCTCCAAGCTTAGATAGGGCTATTATCTATTTTTTTGGCCCTCCAAGTCTGACTGGACAGCAGCACTCTTTTCTTGTCTTGTTTTATTTTTATAAAATTCCATAAAAATCAGAAAAACTTCAAAAATTAATCAAAAACATAGAAAATTATAAAAAAAACATAAAAACATTTTTGTTTGAATTTTTGGGTGAATTTTGAGTAGTTAAATAATTCATCCAAGTTGCTTGTTTATTTGTTTTCTTATTTTCTTTATTAATTAAAAAATCCAAAAAAATATAAAAATTATTAAAAAACCCACCAAAAACTCTTTTCTTTTGCTTGTTTTTATTTTGAGACTACTTCGTAGGCTGCGAGGCCATCACGTGCTCCCTGAGTCCGACCCTGGTCGCTATACCAGGCTAATCTAATAGCCAGGGCCACTATTGAGTTCCTTTGACTTTTACATTGTTTTGGTGGTCTGATCCATATTTTCTTGTTGAGACGAGATCTCTATCGATCCGGGTCGCAACGACCCGAGTGTGATATTTTTACCTGATCCGGATTAGTAGGATTTTGAGCTCATCAGCGCCCCTTTACTAGACCTCTGATCGTTTAGATCCGAGCAACCAATGCCATCAATCACCGCTCGCTCCTTAGCCCTTTGATGCACCCATCAGACAGCTCATAGCCGTTGTCAACCTTCACCCCCCTAAACCGCGAAAGAATGTGAACCACCAACTACCTAATTGCTCCAATTTGTTCCAATGCTACAACAACCTTCATCCATAGTTGTCACCTCCACTGCATAGCCATGTCCTCCATTGTTCATGCCAACCTCCTACCTACCCAGAACCCTAACTCCTATAACCTCTGGCAGTGGTAAAAACCACCGCATGGGAGTATAACCTTCACCCATCTTCTTCTGCAAATACCCCATCACCGATGAGGTTTTGCGTGATCCACCTTTATGTGAGTAACCGTCTGGCTCTCGTCTTCTCTTCGTGACAAAGAGGCGAAGAATCGGCAAAGCCTTGATGGTGATCAGCTCTAGTGTTTATTCATGTCATTTGGAGCATGACCACGACCCTCACCCGACCGTCAAGCTTCCCGGTGTTACTGCACTGGTGTGAAGCAAAGATCGGGTGCTCGAAGCATCGTCCCAAAGCCACAACCTCCATTCTGGTGACCTGATGAAAACCCGAGCAACACATGTCTAGGTTAGCTTCTTTTCTTCGATTTTCCTAGGATTGTACATAGGTTTTTACCCAATCAGGCAAGATCCCGACCTTCGCCTTGCATCTGAGATGCACGTCGAAGGAGCCAATCATCTCCTTCCCTCTTCCAGAATCTCTAATCTTGCTTCATTTCATGTATTAATCGATTCATGATTTAAATGAAATATATATCTTGAGTTATTTCATTTGATCCAAGAGCATATTAAGGTATAATTATATATATTGTATTTTATCCATAATGTTTCATTCTGTTCATTATTTAACTTGCATAAAATCACATAAAAATGCATGTCATCATTATATTTATGTGTTGCATTATTTTGTAATGTCTTGACCTAGGTAATGTAATGATCTCTTAACGTAGATATTGAAAAGCTAGTTAATTGGATTAAGAGCTCGTGTCCCTGAGTTCGATCATAGACTTATCCAAGTTAAAAATAATAAAGCGATCCACTCTTCATAGAGATATTTGACTCGGTTCTGATCGATGTGTATTCGATCGTATTACAATGAGACCAAATTAACATAGCCAAATGCATGTTCATCACTCATCGATATTGCAAAGTTGAGAGCCATGCTCCCCCATGGTGTGCTTTTTCCAGGAGGAGCTTAGTCAACCGTGCATTCCATGATTAGGATTGATGAGTTTCTTTAATACATTTTCTCCAACTATTGACGATGCATTTTGTTTTGTACTATCCGTCGGCATAGATGTTCGAACTTAGTGTGCATTCGATACTAAACTAACTACACTTATTTTTACATGGTACCATTAAAATCAACAATTTTGGGAGCTTCACTCCAACGTAATCCTTTATGTTCTTTTGAAAGATAGCTCATGATTGCCTAATTACGAGGCATTGTGGAACCCTATAAAAGGTCTCCAATGTAGTTTGATTAAGAAAATATATAGCCAATTTTTGTGAAGGTTAAGAATGATGCAACATACTTGTTAAGAAATTTCTGAGCAAATTCTAACTCTATCAGAGTTGAACAGAGTTGAACATTACAAGCTTTTGTCCAATTTGAGCTCGATCTACATTAATGATATCAAGTCAAGTTCAACTTGGCCCTCTTTTAAACCCACATGTGACATATAGCCAATGGCAAGAGATAAGCATAACGATTACTCCTAAATCAGGGAATTTAAACAAATCTACACACCGAGGGTATACCCTGTAAATTTCCAAAAAAAATAAATTAAAATCTCAATACCCAATAAATCAGGTAAAAAAAGTTTTTATTGTACCCTTCTTAAATTCTACATGTTTTGAACCCATATATTATTACGAAATTCACAATTCTATCCTTTTGTGACATCTTGCTCTTAGTTTCCTTCAATGAAAGGATAAAATTGTGTATTTTGAAAGACTACCATTATTATAAAAAAAAATAGGTGGCATAAACTGATACGGAGAAGTGAAGAAAGGCAGATATGATGAAGATATTAAAAACCAAAAAAAATAAACAAAGGAAAAGGGGAAAAAAAGGAAAGAACGAAAACAACAGGTCCTCCTCTCCCGCATCCCTATACACACCCATGGGCACACCACCGGCATCAATAGCAGGAGCGCAAACCCCCCCATCCACAGCACCACCATCGTCACCATGTCACAGGCACAGCTCCACCGCGAGCTCGTCCGCCTCGACGTCAACCGCAGCCTCGTCGCCCGCCACGTCGGCATCGTCCGCCGCTTCTTCAACCCTCCTCCATCGCCATCTCTGCTCCTGCTCCCCATCCTCCCCTTCCTCCAAGCCCCGCAACTACCGACCGCATCTCCGCCTCCCCTCCCCGTCCCAACCACTGCTTCCATCCCTCCCCCACCCCCCGTTCTCCCATGCCCGGACACCGACTCCGACATCGTGCCCTCAAGGTCAGCCTCCTCGGAGACTGCCGGATCGGGAAGACCAGCTTCATGGTAAGCCTCGTTGCACCTATTCTCGAAGTGGGTCGCCGTCAAAACTCGATCTTTGAGGTGATGGCCTTGTGGGTACGTCGCAGGTCAAGTACGTGGGGGACGTGCAGGAGCACAGCGGGCTCCAGATGTCGGGGTTGAACCTCATGGACAAGATGCTACGCGTCAAAGGCGCTCGGATCGTCTTTAGCATATGGGATGTTGGAGGTAACCATAATCTCTAGCCTCTGTTTCTGATGGAGGAGAAGAAGAAGACGCTAATAGGGTGCTCTGTTCTCGGTGTGTTTTCCAGGAGCCCCGCAGTTCATCGATCACGTACCGATCGCGTGCAAAGACGCCGCCGCGATCCTCATCATGTTCAATCTCACCAGCCGCTGCACCCTCAACAAGTACGTACTTTTCCTTCGATTTCGATTCAGAACATCGTCTTTTAAAATTAAGTCCGACGGTCATTCTCCTCTGTTTCTTGTTCGTGGTTGTTTTCTGCAGTGTGATTGGTTGGTATAAACAGGCGAGGAGATGGAACAAGGTGTGTGATTCGAATACTCTGATTGATGGTATGATCCAAAGTTTTATCTCCATGTTTTGGTTTTGCTGATGAGTTGGGTGTTGGATAAATTTAGACGGGGATACCGATCCTGATCGGGACGAAGTTTGACGATTTCGTGCAGCTTCCTCTGGACATGCAGTGGACAATTGTGAATCAGGTCAGTGCTCCACATGTCGTTTTCATCGCATAAATAGATTGGAGTATTTAATAGCCGACGACCAAAATAAACTATTTTTTGGCTCTTTTTCAAGTATTTGTTGGGTACAGTTTTTTTTGCTCCATCGTGCATTGTGGTCAGTTCCCATCTCCTGTTTACGGGCGTGGATGTCGCAACAGATACAACAATAACGGGAGTTTGTTCCATTATTTGCATCACTCCTAAAAATAATATTACATGAACTCAGGCTAATTGGAATGAGAAGCTGAATTATACTGGGATCATTCAAGAGCGTAAGGTTGTGATAAGAACTCAAAAATATTGTAGAACATCGGTTTTGAGCAGACAGCTTAATATAAATATTTTTCTGGTTGCTTTGGATTTAAATGACCTTAAACTCAACAAGTGCCAGTGATTATATATTTCCAAAATTTTACACCCAAGTTGGAACTGAACCTTGAACAGTTTGTCCTAAATTATTTTTATTTTATTTTATTGCCACAAGTCTTTCTTCCACACACGGCATGCCCACTGTTCAATTATATATAAGGGAAGGTTTTACCAATAGTGTGGTGGACCTCACGAAGGGTATGTGGGACATTGCTGGAAGCAAATTAAGGGGAGGCTTCAAAGTGTTGGAATGTAGTTCCGAGAAAGGGTCACATTCTCTCCATCCACATAACTGAAAGCTGTGTCCTGACTTAGCCTCATCCACGGGATGACTTTGCCCCATTGGCCCACCGCCGATCCATTCCCACTGGCTTCTAAGGTCATTCTTTACATTTAAGTTATGGGATCTTCTTTGAATTATTTCCTCTTCTTTATATTTTTTCGTCTTGCTTGGTTCTTCGGGGTCACGCGTGGTGGGTCATACTCTCTAGGGATAATCCGTGTTTGGTGCACTAGATTAAAAAAATCTATGCAAGTTGTTAGTCCCTTCATGGAGTGATTCTATATAGCACAGGTTAAAAGATTTTTTTTTCTTATTCTGTTGGACATCTGCTACTCAAAGACTTCAGCTTATTATCTGCCTGTACACGGAGATTAATTTTTTGTAAAGTAAATGACACAAAGGAAAACGAATTTCCACTTTACCAATGATTTCAAGATATTAATGATTGATTAGTCTGTTGGTTTCCTTCATTTGCCACCGTCCAGTCCTTGGAAATGGAAGGAAAAACTCGGATGGAATGGTTTCTTATTTCCTAGTTTCTTGTCAATCATAGGTGAAGATATCTCAATTTAAGGATTTTGTTACAGTCAGAAATTGCAACTTAGAGCATGTGCCAAGCTCAAAACAAAACTGGCATCCATCCATCCATATTCCCAGAGGTTGCAGATTGGTCTTGTACATATATAGGTCAATGTTGGCTCCATGTGCGACGGTCAGCTCTCCGAGCCTGCAACCTAACATTAGGCATGGGGCCAATTCGGCTCCTTATTCAGCCTAAATTGACTCGGTCCTTGCTCGTCAATCCACGTCTGCTCCTTGTTTTCATAATTGCAATCTATATTAAACACTTCATTTATTTAAAGACAAGGAGAGAGCTGGTTTGAACATGTACATGCTGGTAATCTGCATATGTTTTCTTACACGACTTAATTGGTTTGTTGAATGTTCCAGGCGAGGACCTGCGCACGGGCCATGAACGCCACACTCTTCTTCTCCAGCTCGACGCACGACATAAACGTGAGCAAGATCTTCAAGTTCATCACGGCCAAGTTCTTCAACCTCCATGGACCATAGAGAGGAATCTCACCCTCGGGGAACCCATTATCGATTTCTAAACCCTTATTTGATATCTGAATGCCCATGTTGGTGCCTTTGTACGAAACCAGAGAGCTTTGCGTGCATCGAGATTCTATGTACATAGTGACCGGTGCACGCTTTGGCGATCTCCAAACACAGTGGTGAGGTGAGATATAAAGTGGGTGGTGAGAGATGTGTTTGGAAGTATTGGCTCTGGGAGGAAAATGACAGGACAGTAATTTATATATACAGGGGATTTTGCTTCTTTACTGCATCCCTGACAGTGTCCTCTTGGAATTCCCCACTTCGTTTGCTATTATTTAAACATGGAAAAGGAGAAGGACAACTCAAACGTAAGGATGCAACGTTCGGGTCATATTACTGAGGCATACGATATGCTGTTTTATTTTTTAATCACCCTTTCAGCACCACGACTCCCTAATTATTCCTACTTGGATTTCAATGATCTAATGATAATAGGAAACGCGGTTGATCACATGATTAACAGATAAGCATAATAGAAGAAAAAGAGAGCGGAGAAAATACGAAAGGTTGCGTCTAAATGAGAAACAACTATAGGCATCACATCAGCTAGTAATAACTGTGAGAAGAAAGTGTAGCTGTCACCAGAAGAAAAGATGAGCTGCCTGTGCCTGTGGGCATGGCAGAGTCTCTGCCAATGTCGTGTCTTTATTAATTGCCCTTCTTTTAAGGCAGGTAATAAGTAATCACGAAGCAGGAGCATTGGTGGAAATTATTACACGGATATTAATAGATATGAAAATTATGTTATTATATCCTCAACAACGGATATGAATCCACCTACTCTACTGATAGGATATATGTAATGTTAGAAACACCACTTTGATAAGCTTAAATATGCATTATCAAATGGAGTTAATATAATATACATATATTAAATGTACATGTATCTTAAGAATTATATCAAATTTGATAAAATAAGACATAAAATTAAAATTATATTATATATTGTTAAAAATAAATGTCAGATTATAATTATATACGAAAATGGATTTATGAATACGAAAATATATAGGGTAAAATTGGGCTGCCTTTTGGGGAAGTTATCTTGGGTCATCTTGCTTCATTTTCTTTATTTTTTATTCTTTTTGAAAAAATATTTCTGTGGATTTTCATAACCATATCCGTATATTATATCATTCAAGTTTCATGTGAAATCGAGACTTCTACGGTCTCTATCCAGACGAAGATGATTTCAATAATTTTGCGACTGTTAAAAATTGAGTGTTTGGATGGAGGCTGTAGGAGTCTATGTTTCGTAAGAAACCTAAATGACATAATAGAGATATAATGATGAAAACTCTTAGATTCATTTTACAAAAATAAAAAAAATAAGAAAAATGAAGTAGGGGAAGCCAGTTAGCTCCGTAAGAGGCAACCCATTTTACCCATATGTGTGTGTATATCGATTTTAAAATAGATGCGACTACGGATATCAAAATTTATATGAAACGGATATTCGTTTTGTATCCCCAATACAAATCCAGACTTGGATTAATAATATAATTACCAATTAGCCCTTATTATTAAGGCTTTTAAAAAATAATTGTGTAAGTATTCATATTTAAATGAATATGCACAATGGTAGACAAAAAAATAAAATTTATGGGCATCTTTGGCATTCATCTCCCTTCTCTCCTATCTTTACCTTAATTTTGAAATTTACAACTATACCCTCGTTCCCTCTTATCTATCCTCTTCCTTATATAAGTTTCTGTGTTCACATCGCTACCCTGTTTTTTTATATTTTTACTCATCCTTCTAAATTGTCTCTATTTTACATTAAAAAATATTTTATATATATATTCAATGTCTCATGAGAGGGTTGATCATGTGAGAGCCCAATACTGTGAGAGTGTGAGAGCAATGAGTATGGAACATTAGATTCTGCTCATCACACACTAGTTGATTGGAGGAGGAAAGAGATAGAACATAATCTCATGGTCCAGACTCACTTCTCTCACGCTCTCACATGATCACCCTTTGTCTCACGGTACCTATCCAATCAATCTCCTTTCAGCAAAGTGTGTGATGTTTTCTTCTCTTTAATGATAACAACCATCATCTCGAGTAGATCTCCCATCCACTTTAATGTTCCAAGCATTATGGATTACTTAGAAAGGTGAGAGCGATTTGTAAGTTGCTTAGATCATTAACTGAAATCTTGAGTTTAAACATTTTAAGTGGTTGTTAACGTGTTTATTTGGACGCCAACATTGCATTTTTTTTATGGCCAATTTTTCCTAATAACTACTTGCACCAAGACTCCTGTCGATGTTGCGCTCCTCGCTAACCAGCTCTTTCCATATAAAATAATATTTTTATTTTAAAATTGTACAATAAGTAAAAACATATAAATAAATGTCAACTATCGCATGAGAAAATTGTGCTTAAGATGAATGCTTATAATTGCTATTTGTTAGAGGTGATTTGAAAAGAGTTCGTTCTCTTAATCAATAAGAACTAATTCATGTAAACAATGACTTTTCACTCTGAAATAATTGTGTATTATATTATGAAGATGGAGAGTATCGAATTGGGCCTAATAAAGTGAAAATTCCATCGTGAGGCAAACACATACCTTGGGTCCCAGAAGGATTTGATTCTTACTCAAACCTTGTTACATATGTTAGCCTAATCAAGTTTATACTTCAACAAGTGTAGTCCTAAAGGGATTAAGCCAAGATATATGCAGAGCCAAAAGAGATTGGATCTTAAAGAAAAGAACCATAAGCTAAACTTCAAGAGACATAGTCACAAAGGCATTACACCATGCCTTGCATGGAGTTTGTGAAAGATATGGAAAGATCCTTAAGCGTATCACAGAAGCGTGATGATTGCATCGTATGCAATCAGAGTGACTAGTCGTACTAGTACTCGATGCAACATAATTTAAAAATTTTAACTATGATTAAACTAAATGATCCAAGAACACTTCCCGGATCGTTTCATCTAACCACAAGTAATATGAAGGATTACCTCTTGAAGCGCGATTGCGATCAAGTCTCTAAACCAAGAGACCTCCTGTCTCAAGTCTGATCCGACGAAGGAGATGCTTGCAAGCACCTTGATGAGATGCGTACTCCTCACAATCCGAGTTGAAGATCCAAGCGATGACTCTCCCGATCTCATTACACGAGATCCGATGTCTTCTTCACGAGCGAGGCACACCGAAGGAGACAGAGATTCATGAGTGGTCGAAGAGGTGGCACAATGATGTGGCATCGATGGTGACTCTCTCTAGATCACAAGGTGGACGGCAACTGAGAGAGAGAGAGAGAGATGGGCCATGTGCAATGAGAATGAGAGAGAGAGAGAGACTTGCAAAGTGTTGTAAAAGAAGAGCTAAGGTTGCCTCTTCTTTTATAGTATTTTGGAAGTCCATGGATTTCAATCCATGTGAAACATAAAATCAATGGTTGAGATTGATTTGTGTTTCTATTCAATGACCATAATTTTGTTGTAAAAATACAACAATTAATTTAGATTAAATAATATATATTGAATAATCAATATAATTTAATTTGAACTAAATTAACTTACATAAAGGATTACGAGGGAAGCCACCCACCTCCCTAAAAAGAAAGGGAGGGAGGGATGACCACTCTTGAGACCAAGTCAAGGGTGGCCATTCACCTCCATTGAATGGATTGTGGTGGCTTCTCCAATCCTTCATATTTATTTACAGCAACTTTTGTTGTAAATTAATTCACAAAAAATAGTTCCAAAATTTTGTGAATATTGCAATCATGCCATTAAATAATTGTGAATCATATTCACAATCCAAAATAAAATGTAAATTGTATTTCCAATTAATTTTCAATGTGAATCCAATTCATATCAATAATCGATTTAAAGATACCATTTACAGTAGACTCTCTTTAATATATTATAAATCACATTTATAATATATACATAATATAGATAGCACTATCCACATTATTCACACCCTTGATAAGTAGGTCACATTTAATATCTTGGATCATCATTCTCATGTATTTAAATAATATGAATCGTATTCACATTATTCATGGTAATTAAATCACATTTAATTATCAATATCTCAATGCCCAGATACTTAATTCAACAATGGCATTATTCTTGAATTCTTTCCAGAACAATGCGCTTTCTCCGTGGATACTTGGAGATAAGGATAGGGCAATTGTACGTTCCACATATAATGACTTGGATATTGAGATTGCATCTCAAATACATATCTCGTTGACCTCTCATAGATGCTTTATTAAATCAAGACTGTAGATCTAATCTTCTCATTGCATCTGAATCACATTCAAATCAATGTCCAACACTTGGACTAAGATCAGATCACTTCTCTAATAAGAGGAGTCACTAAAATCCAAACATATTTCATCACTCCCTTGGAATGGAAGCGTCGCGGTTATACAATCGTTAATGATTACATCACCTTCAGATATTCCTAATACATGTATATCCTGCATACTGGAAGACCTAGAGTAAACCCAAAGATATATCAATTTACATTATGATCTTTAGGGTTTTATCATTAAGTTTCTCATTCGATCATTGGGAGTTGGTATCGATCATATGCTTTCCAAAAAGCACATATATATATATATATATACACATATTCTTATCATGCTTCCAAAGCAAGATGACCATGCATGGAATTGGATCGGTCAAAATACCTCATGAGTAAGCTCATGTCTCCCAATTCAGAAGTGAATATGTATGATCCCTTTGAGAGATCGTATTACTCATATGCCCTTGTATGCATACTAGCTCGTCGTTGTATAGACCTTGATTAGGCCATCAACCTATCAGTTTGCCAAATATACATACTCAGACATATAGCAATACATCTGTCTCCAGACAAAGGATGCAGCTTATTGAGTAACCCCAAAATCGATGGTCTTAATTTCCACACAAGGCAGAAACTCAGTCGCTGAACCGACCACACGAAATCCGGGCTAAGTCAACAATTAACCCACACCAACAATCAAACAAAGAAAAGCAAATGTGGAGTTAAAATTTATCATAACTCTACAAAGGATGTGTATAGTGTGCAAGCAATGTAGAGGTCGAACTCAGGGAGCAAGCAGGATAGAACAATGCAATAATGCTCAAAATGTGAAAGTGATCAAATGCCTACAAGTATACAAATTTTTGTGGGTTTTTAATTTTATATATTTTTTTATTTTATTTTTAATTTTATATTTCTATATATTGGTTTTTAATTTCTGATTTTATATTTTCTTTTTATATTTTATATTTTTTAATAATAAAGTGTATATACAATAAAGGAAAAAGAGATATAGTATATATGAAAAATAGGTAAAAATAAGCAAAAATCAGGGAACAAAATATTTTTGGGTTTTTATGTTTTTCAAATGTTTTTGTGTTTTTTTCAAGATTTTCCTATTTTTTTATATTTTTAAAGGCAAATATACTGAAAACAGTGAATAAAATCAAAGACTGAAACTAAAATGAGGATGAAAAATATTAATCAGAGTTCAAAAATCCTCAAACTAATTTTAATTAAAAAATAATAAATCAGAGAAAATTAGAGACTAAAAATATATTTTTAGGATTTTTCTGGAATTTTTGAGATTTTATGAAGTTTTTATGGGTTTTCTAAATTTTAGGGGTTCTACTTTGAATTTTTTAGTGATTTTTGGATTGAAGTGAAAAGACACAGAAACACACAAAAGGTAATTTTTTAGAATTTTTAAAGGGGTTTTAATATTTTTTTGGTATTTTCTAATGCAAACAGTAGCAAAAATACATGTTTTTGAATTTTTATAAATATGAAAATGCAATAAAACTGCAAAATAAAAATGTGGCGTAAAAGAGTAGATAAACATGAACCTAAATTAATTTTTTGGTGATTTTTAGGATTTTATAGATGCATGAAATAAATAGAGACAACAAATAGAAAATACACTACTATTAGGGGTATAAATGTAAATATCCAGAATCTCAGGGGCCAAAGTGCAATTTATCCACAAAATATATAACTATTTAACAAAAATCCAGGACTAAATGCAAACAGCCAAACCCACAAGGGTATTCCTGCAAAAAGCCCACCCATGCACGTGCTATGCACGTGCATGGGGAGGACCTAATTGTAATTAACAAAACCCTAGGGGCTTACTTGCAAATTTTCCAAAAATATTACACTTAATCAAAAAGTTCCTAGACTGAAAAGAAATAACAAAACCTGCAGGGGGTCCCTTGCAAAATACCCACCACTCCATGTGCGTGAGTCACGTGAGGTGACTGGACAAGGACTCGAATGCAAATAAGGAAAGTCTAAGGGTCTAAATGCAAATATTACAAAAGTTTTCAACTGCAAATGAAAGTTTATAAACTAATATTAAATACAGAAATCGGCAGGGGTCAGAGTGCAAAATACCCACACCTAGCGATCCAACGACGTTGGGATCTTCACTTGACACATGGCGCAATGTGGACGCACGATGACGGTTCGGATCGAGAAGCAACGATTCGATCCTTCAAGGTTGATCGGACGGTGGTGGTGCGCGAGGATCCAACAACTGGCGATCGATCTGGAGCGGGGGCCTAATCCAATAGCGCTGGAGGGCGGAGGAAGAACAGGGAAGCAACGCCAATGAGGCGAGCTTCCCCGCTCCAGATCTCGGTCCTCCGGCGTGCTCTGAGATCCAAAAGTGGTCGGCGAGCTTCCTGGGGTCTGTCTCTACGTGCTGGAGGGCTCAGCTTCGTCGGAGAGGCGTCGGTGTACCGCCAGGAGGGCGGCGGAGGAGATGGAGCTCCAGGTGTCTCCGGCGAAGCTCCAAAATGAGCTCCAGGCTCTCTGTAGTGCGCTCTGACCTGCAAAAAGGAGTGAAGGGGCCAAGGGCAAACTGCCTGGGCCCTGTGGAGGTGCGGATGTGTGGAGGTGGACGCATATTCGAAGTGGTCGGAGGTGCGCTCCGGCGAGGTAATCGTGGAGGGTGAACGGATGATCGATGGTCGAATCTAACGATGCTACTCTACTCATAAGGCTACGGGGACTAAGAAATTACAAAAAGAACTAAGGAAGAGGGGATACCTCGATGGCTGGAGCCAGAGGAAGAAGACCTCGACGACGAGCTTCACCGGAGGTGGTGGAGATGCCTCTGGCCGTCCTCGACTCGCCTAACGACAAGGGGTTGGAGCTGTCACCTCCAGGTACCTGTGGAGCGCGAAAGGAAGGAGGAAGGTGGACCAAAAGGGACTCGAATTTTGAATTGAAGGTTTGGGGTTCTATTTGAAGAGTTGACGGATGGCTGTGAAGAACGAGGCGTAGCGGATGCATCGTCGATCCAAAGATCGAGGTTGCACATGGACGGGCATGCCCGTTGATCGATGATCAAAAGTCAAGAAGACACTAACTCGAAATGATGCAAGAGAAAGCCTCGAAAAAATCAAGAAAACTGGTCAAAATGCAGTTCTGACAAAGCTACAGGGGGCGGGTCAGAGAGTTGACCGAGGTCAACTCTCGGACCCTCCTAATTGGTCCACGTGGACCAACTAGGAAAAACCCAGCGAAAAAGATTTAAAAATTCAATTAAAAATATCAAATGATTTTATTAATTTTATTTATTAATGAAAATATCTATTATTTTGTAAATTATTTTATTATTATTATTATTATTTATTTTTATGAGATATAAAAATACAAGTTACCTTTTTAGGCCTATATAGGTATATATATATGTATTTTATTAATTTATTTTTATTTTATATATTTAATTTTATTGTTTTTGTTTATTATTTTATAAATTTATAAAATATTTTTATACACTTAAATATATTTTTATTATATTTTTCTGATGTGTTTTGTACACTTAGTAAAATAAGAGTATCAATTATACATGTATACTTATAGGTCTTATACCTATGTATTATATATAGGTGTTTTATTTTTTTTATTTTATTTAGTTTTTATTATGATTTTAATGTACACATATATTATAAATAATATTTACAAAATTATAAAAATATAAAATTATAAAAATAATGAATAGATAATAAAATGATTATTTTAATCTGTACAAGTATAGAATAGGGGTCCAAAACTCTACTTTCAAACTGTAGCTCCACCAAATACGAAACACCTTCATTAAATAGATTATTTAAAATTATATATAATTAAAGGTGATTTTGCTAGATTCCGAGTTTTTATTTGAGAGATACAGGTCTGGGAAGTTGGGATTCTGGAATCTTATTCAAATCATAACTTTTTATATGTACAATATTATTGAGTGAAATCAATTTTGTATTTTTCTTTATTTAATTATCTTACAACTTTCATGTACAAAGTTTCTTTATTTGAGGTGTAAAAAGTAGAGCCAAAAATAGGTCCCAAAATGAATAAAGAATGAATTTAATAACAAAGAATCCTTATTAGTTTCTGGCCCTTATCTCCCCCTACTTTATTCCTTGTCGACCTAGTCATCGAGATGCATAGGTCTCGGGGTTTCAGGTTATAAAATATTTACAATATTTTATTCTTTTTCTTTTCTTTTCTTTTCTTTATTCTATTATTTTGGCTTTCAAAAACTGTATTTTATACACTATTTACATACACATGCATAAATGCTAAGATGATGGAATTAAGGGTATTTACATGCATTTGCCAGGGTTTTTGAGGACAAAATGATAGAATAAAGATGATGAAATGGATTCATCACCTATATCGTGACAACTTACGACATAGGACTTGGTTATATTGATCTCGCTAAGTCAACACTTTGACCAAACTTATATGACACCTCCGAATTTGTATTCCTATACAAAGGACTTGTATCAAGAGGTCAGTCAGATATCAGCCAAATGAGAAAGGATTGTCATCTCCTACTCATGCTGGAGATCATCTCTTAACAATCATTTGACGGTGCTTGATGAGTCCTCAATCTAACTCTTTAGATATCCATCCAAGCACCAGCCTCTATGATTCAACAATTGAATTAATAATTATATGATCATCAAGATGGCCATGGTACATAACCCTAATTGTAGTAAGGGACCTTATAGCGTATTTATTCATTTAATCTCAGACAGGGAGTGAAAATAAATCAATTACTTTTATTGATATATCAAACATTACAATAACATTTATTGTAGGAATGGTTCACCTCGGGCTCACATTGTTAACAATCTCCCACTAGTCCTTGGAACTATTCAGGTACAATCCTTAAACCCACACTCATTACATGCTGGTCGAAAACTTTTTGTGTCAAAGGTTTGGTAAGCAGATCAACAACATTGTTGATAGAGGCCACCTTGGTGATGACGATGTCACAACGCTTTTGAATCTTCCGAATGATGTGGTACTTCCTTTCCACGTGCTTGTCCTTTTGATGCCATCTAAGCTCCTTCACCTAAGTTAAGGCTCCCGTATTATTGCAGAGTAGTAGGATGGGGGTATTAGGAAGAAACTGCGTCAAGATCCATGATGAACTTGCGCAATCATACCGCCTCCTTTACAACATCCGATGCGACAATGTATTCAGCTTCTGTTATTGAATCGGCCATAGTGTCCTGCTTCTTGCTTCTCCAGTTCACAACACCAACACAAACCTCGATGTCGACTTTCGATCATCAATATCACATTGGAAGTTAGAATCTGTGTATCCCAAGACTTGGAGATCATCATCTCCATAGATCAAGATGTAATCTTACATCTGTCTTAGATACTTGAAGATGTTATTCACTGCATTCCAGTGTTGTTCTCCATAGAATGATTGGTAACGGCTTACTACTCCCATTACATTGCAGATATCTGATCTTGTGCACATTATAGCATACATTAAGCTTCCTACAACTGATGCGTAGGAGCATCCAGGCATGGATTTCTTTTCCTCAACACTTTAAGGAGTCATCCCTTTAGATAGGTGGATACCATGTCTTAAGAGAAGGAAGCCTTTCTTGGAGTTCTCCATATAAAATGACTCCAAGATTTTTTTCAATGTACCCATGTTGTGACAATCCCAAGATCCTCTTTTCTCAATTTCTGAACAGCTTCAGACCAAGATGTCAAAGTCTTCTCCAAGATCTTTCATCTCAAAGGTATGAGATAATCAAATATTAACATTGTTCATCATCCATGTATCATTCCCAATGATAAGGATGTCATCTACATAAAGTACGATGAATACAATGACGCTACCACTAAGCTTCTTGTACACGCATGGTTCATCAGGATTCTGCACAAAATTATGACTCTTTATGGTTTTGTCAAATCTGGTGTTCCAGCTACGAGAAGCTTGTTTGAGCCCATAGATGGATTTCTTTAGCTTGCATACTTTACATTTCTCAGTTATGAAGTCCTGTGGCTGCTCCATATAGATATCTTCTTTGAGGTTCCATCGAGAAAAACTATCTTAACGTCCATCTGCTAGATGTCATAGTCAAGATATGCATCTATAGCTAGCAGTTCCCTGGTGGACTTAAGTATAGCGACAAGAGAGAATGTCTCATCGTAGTCGATATATTCTCTCTGTGTGTAGCCCTTGGCTACGCGTCGTGCTTTGAAAGTCTCTACTTTCCCATCGTGTCCCCTCTTTCTCTCGAAGATCCATTTACACCCAATGGGTTTTACCCTTTAGGTAGATCCTCTAGTGTCCATACATCATTATGCATGGAGTCTATTTCAAACTTCATTGCTAGCATCCATCTATCCATGTCATGAGCCACGAGTGCTTCATCAAATGAAACTAGATCATTGTCAGTTTTACCTGACACATGGAATATATACCTTTTGGGTGGTGTAACCACCCTTGAACTCCTTCGAAGAAGTACGGGTTTTGCATCTTTTTATTTACTTCCTTGGTTTCTGATTTAGGAAACATAGTATCCTCATGGAATTCAATGAGTTCCTTTACTTCATTTTTATCTTGACTCTTAAGGAAATCATCGTCCATAAATTTTACATCCCTAAAGATGAAGATCTTTTGAATCTCAGGGTCATAAAGTTAGTATCCAATACTATCTTTAACATATCCAATGAAGTAGCACTCACGAGTGCGAGATTCTAGCTTACTTGTGTACACGTTCTTCGCATGAACCAAGTAATCCTAAATCCTTAAGTGATCAACACTAGGTTTGGTTGTGTATCAAATCTCATGAGGAATCTTAGGCATAGATTTGCTAGGAATTTTTTTCAGGATATATATTGCAGTATCTACTGCATATCCTCAGAAACTAAGTGGTAAATGTGCTTTACACATCATTGACGAACCATATCCATGATGGTCCTATTGCATCTTTTAGCAACACCATTAAGTTAGAGTTCCAGGGGGGAGTGAGATTAGAGACAATTCTTCTCTTTCTAAGATATTCCTTGAATTCATCTGAGAGGTACTTGTCACCTCAGTTAGATCGAATCTGTTTAATCTTCCTATCGGTTTGGTTCTCAACCAAAGCCAAGAATCTTTGAACTTTTCAAAGGCTTTAGATTTATGATGTAATATGAAGATAAACCCGTATCGTGAATGATCATCAATAAATGTCAAATAATATCTATATCCATTTCGGGTCGTGGTACTGAAGAGACCATATACATCAGTATGTATTAGGTCAAGAATACTTTCGCATCTTGTAACATTGTTATGGAAAGGCATCCTAGTTATTTTACCTCGAATACAATGTCTGCATGTAGGCAAAGATAGAACCTATAGAAAATCTAAGGGCTCATCTTTTATCAATCTATTGATCCTATCAACAAACAAATGACCAAACCTTTGATGCCAAATCACATTTGAATGATTTCCATCCTCCCTGATTCTTTTAGGATTTTTATTAGTGGTAGTAACATTCATATCATTTTCATCAATACACAATTTATAAAATCCACCAGAAGTCAGAACACCGTCTGTAATATATTTATCGTAATGACTTGTGACAAGTTTATTACATAACATAAACGAATATCCACTTCTAACTAATTTAGATACATATATTAAGTTCCTTATGACATCTGGAATATAAAGACATTCTTTAAGTACTAGGACTCTTCCACTATATAATGGTAGTTTGCAGGTTCCGACATCGGCTGTTACAACAGTTGCATCATATCCAATCTAGATGACTATCTCCTCTTCATATAGACTTTTAGTTTCCTGAAATAGATGCAACAAATTAAATATAAGAACAAAAATACCAGAATCGATGACCCAACTAACTTCTCGTCCTACAAGAAAGTTGGTTTCAATGATGGAAGTAGAATTCATACCTGTTGGGGCTTTACCTTTGTCAGCAAACTTCAGGTAATCTGGGCAGTTACGCTTCGAGTACCTCGTCTTCTTGCAGTGATGACAGACATCAGTTTTCTTTGATGTCACTAGTGCGATATCAGTAGAAGATGAGCTAACACGTTGACTCTTCTTCTTTCTCTTCTGGGCTGGACCCTTCCAAGATCCTTTCTTTCGACTGCACTTCCCCTTGACCTGTGCAACCATTGCAATGCCAGATGGATTGTCTTTCTTCATTATATCTTCTGCATACTTTAATGAAGCCAATAACTCAGCGTTAAACCAATTCACCTTGTTCATGTGGAATAACACCACAAAGTTATTGAAAGACTTAAGGAGCGATAGCAGAATGAACTCGGATTGCATTTTTGCATCCATATTAGCCTCAAGAGTTTCCAGTTCCGAGAGGTACCCAAACATTTAAGTATGTCTTCTCTCATCGAAGTCACTTCCTGCATTTTGTAGTGAATAAGCTCTTTCATAATGTTATAACGCTGAGTGCGGTTGACATAATCGAATATTTCCTTGAGATTCAACATTATATCCTTACTGGTATCCATCTCCACATTTTGCTTCTGAATCACATTGAAGAGAGATCTCAGAATATAACACCTGACCAATGTATGATCTTCATCAAAATTTTCATTGTATTGAATTTATTCCGGTTTCTTAGGGTTTTCATGCTTGTCCTTGGACAATACATGGGATATGCTCTCCGCATATAGAACTAGATCCAAATTACGGATCCAATCTGACTAATTTGGTTTGATCAATTGGTTGACCTCCAGAAGCCTACTGAGTGGGTTCATGGACTTCATTGTCTGAAATTAAGAATGCACTGTATTATAACATATATATATTCAAAATTAAATTATCTGATTAAGTAATTTTTAATCAAATTAGTCTTGCCTTTTCAACTCTGAAAGTTCATTCCCTTAATCACTTTCAAAGTAAGAGATATATTTATCACTATATCTCTAGCAAGAAATGTGATCTCCTTTTCTACTTAGTTACATCTCAATAATTTGAGAAATTATAATTGGGTAAAAAGAAGCGAGAACACATTCTGCCTTGCAAGTCCACTTGTATTTCTTGATTCGGACTTTAACAACCAGACCTACAACCCCTAAGGCGATGTTGACCCGTCGTTAATTAAACCAACCGTCAACATGATTAGAACTTGTCATGTGCAATCCAATATCATCCCAATAATGCGAGGAACCGATATTGGGACCACTACGCATATGACCTCACTCTTTCGAGAAGTAAAGAGCCTGATCTAGACACGCTTGTACGCATGAGATGTCACTTCGGACATGCATCTCCTGCATACAATTCTTGGAGAGACTAAACCCTTTGCCTTGATGAGAGACCATGGATGCCACTTATGTGATCATCCACTTCATATTCAAATTTTAATTAATTATTATGAATCATATTCACATAATTAATTCTTTCAAGGGAAATACTACTCTATTCATAATAGAATGTTATTAATTGGATATAATTTATTTAATCTTATTATATCAATTATCAATCTAATTTAATCAACCAACAAACTATCTTGATTGATACTTGAAAAGATGGTATAATCTAAACATAATTAGAAAAATACATCATGATCTATTCAAACATTATCCTTTCCTTACATGTTGTCATGACCAGTACACACAGGATGTGGAACAGAACGCTCGCAGAGCAACCCGCTACCCCATCGATCCTCGACTAGACACCATATCTGCCTTAGGTCAGGATAATGTGATTTGATCATTTGTATTTGAGATGATAATCGGTCTTTAAACCGAAGTTGTATCATATAATATTTATCAAAACCTTTTTGATTGACATTATAAGGAGTTTTTCTAAACAAATATCCAATCCTATTTATGTAACAATGTTTTACATGTAGAGACTGTCCTACAACTATTGTAGGATAAACTATTGTTTTCATGAAACATTCATTCAATGGTCTATGATGATTAATCAATTATTTTCATAATTACCAGGCATCATATTCAATCAAGGCAACTTTACAATTTCCATGATTTCTATTGAATTATAAACACATTAAGTAAAGAGGTCCGATGATCTAATCATCTTCCGATCCATCTCCACTAAATATGGAATATCAAGGGTAAACAGACTTGGAATCGCGCGAAATAAATTCGAGTGATTTTCTAGTTTGATTCTCTACTTTATCCAAGTATTTATTTCACATTTCATGACGATAAAAAATAAGCAAAAGCAATTTTCTTACAGATCTATGAATACATGCAAAATAATTTTTCGTAACGGGAACTATTCTTATCATTTTCATGCACTTTTGATACCAATTAATGGTTACTGTTTTTGGGGCATACTTAAACATTCTAAATACATTTAATTAACCAAAAAATACGTCCAACAATGCACAAACAATAGGTTTTTAATTAATCAAACTGATTCGAATATTGCATCCAATGCAAAACCAATGATTCCCGCGCATCCGAAACTTGAACCTTGATCGTCAAGGGTTTTGGTTCATATGCAAAACCTCAACCTGGATCTGATAACATTTAAAGGATATAGAAAGATCCTTAAGTGCATCACATACATGTGATGATCACATGGTATATGATCGGAGTGACTAGTCACACTAGTTGCTCGGTGCAGCGGAATTTAAAAATTTTAAATGTGATGAAACCACATGATCCACGAACACTTCTCGGATCGTTTTATCTAACCACAAGTAATATGAAGGATCACCTCTTGAAGTGTGATTGCAATCAAGTCTATAAACCAAGAGACCTCTTGTCTCAAGTCCGATCTGACGAAGGAGATGCTTGCGAACATGTTTATGAGACACGTACTGCTCACAATCTGAGTTGAAGATCCAAGTAGCAAATCTCCTGATCTTGCCACACGAGATCCGATGTCTTCTTCATGAGCGAGGTACATCAAAGGATATGGAGATTCACGAGTGATCGAAGCAATGACATAATGACATAGCATTGACGAAGATTCTCTCTAGGGCACAAGGTGGATGGCCACTAAGAGAGAGAGAGAGAGAGAGAGAGAGATGGGATGTGTACAAGGAGAATGAGAGAGAGATAGATAGACTTGTAAAGTGTTGTAAAAGAAGAGCTAGGGTTGCCTCTTCTTTTATAATATTTTGGGAGTCCATGGATTCTAATCCATGTGAAACACCAAATCAATGGTTGAGATTGATTTGTGTTTCTATTCATTGGTCATGATTTTGTTTTAAAAATATAAACACAACAATAATTAATTTAGATTAAATAAAATATATATTGAATACTCAACATAATTTAGTTTGAACCAAATTAACTTGCATAAAAGGACTAGTAGGGAAGCCAACCTAAAAAGGGGGGACGACCGCCCTTGAGACCAAGTCAAGGGTGGCCATCCACCTCCATTGAATGGATGGTGGTGGCTTCTCCAATCCTTCATATTTATTTACAACAACTTCTGTTGTAAATTAATTCACAAAAAATAATTCTAAATTAATTTTATGAGTATTGCAATCATGGCATTAAATAATTGTGAATTCATAACTCAAAATAAAATGTAAATTGTATTTCCAATTAATTTTCAATTTAAATACAATTCACATCAATAATCAATTTGAAGATACCATTTACAATAGACTCTCTCTAATATATTATAAATCACATTTATAATATATATAAATAATATGGATAGCACTATCCACATTATTCACATCCTTGATAATTAAAGCACGTTTAATTATCTCGATTCTCATGTATTTAAATAATATGAATCGCATTCATATTATTCATGATAATTAAATCACATTTAATTATCAACATCTCAATTCTCAAATACTTAATTCAACAATGGAATTATTATTGAACTCTTTCCAGAACAATGCGCTTTCTCAGCGGATACTTGGAGATAAGGATAGGGCGCTTGTATGTTCTACGTATAGTGACTTGGATATTGAGATGACATCTCAAATCCAAATCTCGTTGACCTCTCATATATGCTTGATTATATCAAGGTCGTATCTAATCTTCTCATTGCATCTGATCACATTCAGATCAATATCCAATACTTGGACTAAGATCATACCACTTCTCTAATAAGAGGAGTCACTAAAATTCAGATATGTTTCATCACTCCCTAGGAATGAAGCGTCATGGTTATACAATTGTTAATGATCACATCACCATCAGGTATTCCTAAAACTTGTACATCCTATATATTGGAAGACCTAGAATAAATCCAAAGATATAGATCAATTTACACTGTGATCTTTAGGGTTTTATCATTAAGTTTATCATTCGGTCATTAGGAGTTGGTATCGATCATATGCTTTTCAAAAGCATATATCATACCTACAAATTCTTATCATGCTTCCAAAGCAAGAAGACCATGCATGGAATTTGATCGATCCCGACACGTCATGAGTGAGCTCATGTCTTCCAATTCAGGAGTGAATATGTTTGATCCCTTTGAGAGATCGTATTATTCATATGCCCTTGTATGTACATCAGCTCACCGGTGTATAAACCTTGATTAGGCCATCAACCTATTGGTTTGCTAAATCTACATACTCAGACATATACCAATATACCTCTCTTCGGTCAGAGGATGCATGCCTGTATCGCGACAGCTTACGACATAAAACTTGGTTATCTCAACCTTGCTAAGTCAACTCTTCGATCTAACTTATCCGACTCCTCTGAATCTCTATTCCTATACAGAGGACATTTATCAAGAGGTCGGTCAGATATCAATCAAATGAGAAAGGATTGCCATCTCCTACTCAGGTTGGAGATCATTTCTCAACAATCATTTGATGATGCTTGATTAATCCCCTATCTAACTCTTTAGATATTCATCCAAGCTCCAACGTCTACGATTCAACAATTGAATCAACAATTGTATGATCATCAAGATGGCCATGGTACATAACCGTAATTGTACAAAGGGACCTTATAGTACCCCTGTGAATAGTAAACTGTGAGGAGGGGGTACCCCTGTGAATAGTACCCCAACCCAACCCAACCATGTCCAACCCTGCAACCAAACGAACCCATGGCTTGTTTGGTTGTTGGGTTGGACTGGGTTGGGTTGGGCTGGGTTGGGGTGGGTGAATAGTAATCTGTGAGGAGGAAGTACCCTTGTGAATAGTAACAGGGTTGGGCCAACCCTGCCCAACCCTGCAACCAAACAGGCTAGTGCATTCATTCATTTAATCTCAGAAAGGGAGTGAAAATAAACCAATAACTTTTATTGATATATCAAACATTACAATAACATTTATTGCAGGAATGGTTCGCCTCGAGCTCATATTGCAAACAGTTTGATCTAAGAAATATTATACTATGTGGGGCCCATTGGTTAAGGAATAAGGGAAAGGGATGTAAGGAAGGATAGGGATAGATAGGACATTATTTCTGTTCAGTTAGATGGAGAGGATGAGGAGAGATAAGTTGTAGTTATTTGTTATTATCTGTCCGGTGGAGGGAGATGATAAAAGTGATAAGGGGGTTATGTGTGATAAGATTATGAGATAAGTGATAGTTATTTGTATTTTTTTTTGTCGGAAGAGACATATGATGGAGGAATAGCGGGGAAACCTTATTCCTCATTTTGGCTCTAGGAACAAAATGATGACCGTCCATGAAGGGAGAGGAATGAGGAGGTATATCACTCCTTATTCCTCAAACGAACAACCCATGAAGATCTAAGAGTGGGGTGGAGGTCCATATTTCAAGAGCAAGATACATGAAGCCAAGTACTTAGCTCACTAAGGTCCATGGAGTTGCATCGAGGTCAAGGGAATGGTGTTAATAAACCCTTGATTCATTGCACTAACATGTGTTAACTATCTTGAGCGATTGTTGACTTATTTTTATGTTATTGTGTTATCTTTGCATTGGTTGTTTTTGAGTTGGTTGTTAATTTTTTGGCATTATATCTTGTTCTTAGGACTGGTCGTTACATTTCATATACGTATAGCTCCTAAGGTTCACCATACTCTTCTTCCTACCCTCAACCGAACCCGGAGTGGAACCCTTTAAATCACCTTGAAACCCAAGCATAACGCATAACGCATAACGCATAATCCATATCCTCTCCTACAGCAAGATTTGAACCGATCCTAAATCCTACTCCAAGATTTGAACCAATCTTAAATCTAAATCCCTATGTACCTACACTGAACCTGAGCATATCGCTATTTGATTCTTTTTGCATTAACATAAACCCAAACCAAAACCAAAACCTAACCCTCTCCCGTATTTAAGCCAATCACCCCTACCCAATCACATCCCAAACCTAAATCTCACATACTGTATTCCCAACCAAAACTTGCACTTCCTCAATTAAATTAAACAAGAGCAAAAAAATGATATATTTGCAGAACACCAAATTCCTAGCCCAAAAGCACCAAGAGCATACCTCAACCACCTCCTACTACCCTTGAAAACCCTAGAAACAGCTTAAATTGCCCTTTCCTTGCACTAAACCACCATCTTCGTAACTAGAGACACTTTTCTCTCCTTCAAAACCCTAAAACCACCTTTTTTCCTCCTTGAACTCTATGCTTAATTCTCTAAAACCACTCCAAGTAACCCAATACCGATCTTAACCTAATATAAACCATCAACAAGCCAATCCTAAACTCACCATTCATCAACCATAACCAAATAATGATATTTAGGACCCATTTATAATTCATAAATTTTAAGGACCTAATTCTATTTGAGCGTATTTTGTTACCTTTCTCAAAACAATCTGGTCATGTGCGCAGGTAATGTTAGATGCCCATCTAAATCAGACGAGTTAGGTTAAAGAGTTAACTTAGCGAAATCGAAATACTAATACATGTATCTTAGATTGTCTTGTGATGGGAATTCAACCTTGACCAGACCAATAGATCGATGACCCGATGAGGTCTATATATTGAAAAGATATTGCGCATGTAAGGATATATGGGATGCATGATCTTTTTTCTAAGGAATAACACATGTTTATACTCAATTAATTAGAAGACAAGAGCTCACCTATGAGATGTCAGAGATAATATCAAATTTGGTTGGTGATCATTCTATTTAGGAAGCTTGATAAAAATTCTTGGGATATTAATATACACTTTTGGAAAGCATATAATTGATATTATCTCTCTATAGTAAATTAAGAAATCTTCTGGTTAATCTTGAAAGAAGATAAATAGATATGAGAGCATATACTTTGAGTTATCCAGGTCTTCAACGTGTAGGATGCATGAATATTGGGAATTCTCGAGGTTGATGTGATCGTAATTGCTTATATACCATGACTCTTGCATTTTAAGGGAACGATAAAATATGATAGATTTTAGTGACTCCACTTAGAGATAGAATGTATAAATTGGATTAAATATCAGCTTGTCAAACCAAATCAAATTTAGATATTGGTCGTGAAGAGTTCTGGTCGATTAGCTATTCGGTTCAATGTATAATCATTAATCATTTATCTTAAGTAACTAAATACATGATTTGTTCTAAAATCAAGTCACCATATACAGTGTCCCTATTAAATATCCAAATATTCACAATTATCGCCCAGTTCTGGAGAAGTCTTAATTTCATCAGGAGATTCCTCATCCTCGAATGATACTACCAAAAATTTTGGATATTTGAATGGTGATATAGGATATTCAGTTATCACAAAATTTTGAAACAATCATGGGAATCCTTGTCCGTGAATGATACTACCAAAGATTTGGATATTTGAATGGTGATCTAGGATATTCACTTATTACATAAACCAATCATGGGAATTGGATTCTCATAGATCGCAGATCGCGCTATCAAGTATGTCACTATCCAGGTAATATGAGTTAGGATAACACTATTGAAATATTCATGTGCCACCGACTCAAGGGTCAGGTTTATGAATATGATTTACATGTTTAAGATTAATGTGAATTTAATTCAATTTTTTTTTGGATGAATCCAATCCATCTATTTCAATATTCAATTAAGGAATTTGGATATTTGAATTGGATAACTAAACTGAAGACAATTTCAAAATTAAAAAACGAAAAAGAGCGGGAGTTCCTCAACTTAGTGGCCACCACTCCCACACCCACACATATAAAAACACACACATACATGTGTATGTATGCATGCATGTATGTATGTGAGTGTGTGTGCATGTATGCGTGCATCAGAATATTTTTCATTTAGAATGAATTTAGTTAATGGTTGATTATGTGAACCTTTCGTACTTGAGGTTGAATGTCTCGATCTTTGTCAATTAATTAATAACTCCTACACATGAATATTTAAAACTTGGATCGGTTGGGGCAGGGCTATTACACTGCTCCAACATGGAATCTTAATTTCTTGAGATGAGAGTTGGAATATTTGATCTTCTTAATCTCCCTAACATGTCTAACAATATCCTATGTTAACTGAGCAATCTTCTTCTTTGCATAAATAGACTCCTGCTGGCCTTGATCATGTACTTTTGGGCATGACTAATGAAATATGGCACACTCTGGCGAAACGGAGAGCTAGATAGACCTACTATACTATGAATGTAGATCTGGGATTTTCGAGCCATGGTTTGATGATACCAAAGATAATTATTTTTATTAAATAATTCTAAAATTTCAGGAGGAATTGTCCATGATTTGGGGATACAACTAAGATGGAATGTGTAACGACTTAATGATGATCAAAGTCTTGGACAACTTTAGTCTATGAAAAAGAAGCCATAATTAAAGTTTTGTCATACAAACTTTGTAATGTTTGTATTTATTTCATATTTCTAAGATAGAATCATTCATAAAAAGTCTTTGAAAAATATATACATCATTAGACGCAACCACCATTACTATCCATCCTTAAGCTTGATAAAATTTAAATCTACATCCATCGATTTAAGATTAGTAAATACTCAGAAGATCTGAAGTTGTCATGTCAAGATCAACTATGTTTTTCAACCAGTATTCAAAAGGTATTTGTACACCTAGTATCTATACCAACATATTTCTATCTATGGTTAAAAGGCCATTTCAAGGTTGTGTTTTGGGTTGACACATCTTTAGAAATAATGTAATTAGTCTTTAAACTTTCTTTCGTTATATAGAAACCATATCTACGAGTAAACTTAAATTAATTCTAGTTCATCCTTTCTCATTGAATGAAAGTTTCTTATATTTTCAAACTTTAAATGATATACTCTCCTTTGTAGTGTTATATCCTACCATCGGTGCCAATCAAAGTGCTTTCTTTCTTGTTATTTTTGGGTCCTTTCTTATTTATTAGCCTTCCTACTGCTAGAAAAGGGAAGTTAATGTTCTTATACAAGATAATTATCAACTCATTTCTTGGGTACCATTGAAGAAAAAAGATATAGAGAAGCTATGTTCTTATATACTGATCAACCAATGCATTTGGATTCTGACATGGTTAGTTTTCATGTTATTGCTTGATTTGTTGAAGGCTAAATAGTTTTGTTGTATGTTGTTTTTATCTTGGGTTATTAGACATTCTCAGTAAAGTATTTTCTTTCGATGTGGAGGAAGAATTCTTATTATTTTATTAAGCTACGCGCTTATTATACTGAGACTTTGGCTCCACTTAAAGTAGTTGTTTTAATAGAGTATTTATAAGTTCTACGTTGTCCAAGATAGAAAATGCAATCATTAAGTAGAGTAGACATGCACGATTCTTTGTATTTATTACCATACTTATCTGCAGTTGATTGTTATTGATTTATTTTTGAAATTTTAATTGTGTTATTCATCATCGTATTTGGTTTTTATTTTGGTATCGAAATAATAAATGTTGGTTGGGGAATAAAAATATTCATCTACGCTCATAGTTCTTTAGACTTCGATGCTTCTTCCGAGGGCTGGTCAACCAACCGACTTTCTATTCTGATGAAACATGACACGCTCAACACATTCATTAGAAGAGGAAGATGACAATCTATTGCAAGCATGATGCACGCGCGACGACATGGTACATACATAAAAGACGTATGAAGAAGATGAATGAGAAGGGCATCCGTTGAAAAATAAATAAATAAATTTTTGGGTTGTTTACGGTTATGCCCTCTCTTAAATTTTGCAAATATTAATTATCCTTCTCCCATTTTGGAATATCAGTTGTAACCCTGCCTTCTTCCATCGTTATCACTTATGCCCTTCCATTCACTACAAGAAAAGTATCATTTAACTAGCACTGAATTGCGACTACTAGTAGTGGGAATGTGATCGCAATAGAAAATGCGAGCACTTTCCCAAAACTAGTGGTCGCGTAGATAATATGTGACCATAAAATTGAGTCGGGTGATTTGGCGCCTCATGCGACCACATTGTGGTTGCATAGCCTGCTAAATTGAGCGCTCGTTTAGAACAGAACCTCATTTCTTACTCTCCAAGCCCGACTTCCTCCCTCTCAAATCCCTAGCTTCGCCCGACCTACTCCCTCTCCGATACCGTCTCCTCCTCCCTTCACCCAAACCTACCCTTTCCTCCTCTTTTGAACTTCTCCTCCTCTCCTACATCCTCATTTCCGATGCCATCTCCTCTCGACCTTCAAGCCCTTGGAGAGAATCCCTTCCTCCTCCATCTCCGTCCACCGACGAGCGTCTCCCCCATCTTATCTCATGTCATTAGATATACTTCTCGTCTTTTAATTTTGTCATATATCAGATTAGTTTTTGTTTCGAGTAATGGTCGTATTTGAGTATGTTTGTTAAATTCAAATGCATTGTAAGTGTTGTTGAAATGTCTAAGAGGTTATCTTACCAGATTAAATTAAATATATTTTGAAGTATGTTTTTTAGTATGTGTGATAACCAGATCCGACCACCGATCAAAAAGAGTCGGTTGTAGCAACCACTGAATCAGATTCGATATATCAAACAAAGGAACACCAAAATCAGGAGAGAGAGAGAGAGAGAAAGAAGGAGAAACTAAACAAAATCGACTTCTCGCCTAATTTTAGTGCTTTACTAAATATTTAACTAGATAAGTGTTCTTGGGTCGAACTCAAGGAGACAGAAAGAGCGCTCGAATTTTTCGAGTAAAGAAATAATTTTGTGATTCTTTATCTCTTCTTTTCTTTGACGAGAAAAACTTTTTGATCGGTTTTAATTTTTATTATTTTTTATTTGATTTTTAATTTTTTGTTTTTATTTTATTTTTCAAAATGACATTTTTTTCAACAATTGATCTACACTATAGTATATAGGCATGATAGTAAAAATATAGTGATACTATATAATAGATGAATCGCTCGAGAAACAGGCTCGGAAAAGAACTTAAAATGATTCGAAAATCGAAGAACAAAATCCTAACAAAAATGTGTTAAAACTCTTTGAAATTTGATTCAAAATAAAATGGAGAAAATACTATGCTCAGAATAATGTCCAAAATAATCTACAATGTTTAAGATAGTCCAATGTTCAATGTGTAAAGAAATACAATAAAAGAAATGACCTTTCTTTCAATTAGGTCCTTGACCAGGGACCTAAATACAAGAAAAATCTAGAATTCTTACACTTAGGTCCCTACGTGGGGACCTAAATATCAATATGAAACTTCTGGAGGTGGGAGAAGAATATGGAGAGTTCGAGGATGACTTAGCAATTTTTTCACCGCTTGGCTCTTGACAATCATGATTATAATCTGAGGCTTGATCTGGGCTATCGCTTACGACACGCATCACAAGACTGCAACGCGAGTTCTTCCCTTTGTTCCTCCCCCATTCTGGATAGGACATCGAAGATCTTCGTCTACGATCGATTTCCGATGTCGAGCGGCGATGGCTATCCTCTTGCAGGACTAGAAGAGGGTCTCCTACCCCTCCGAGCTCGCATGCACCGGGGCTTTGTTGAAGAAGGCGGTTGCGACGAAGGCTCTAAGGCCCCGTTCGGCAGCCGGTTTACCGGCGGGTTAGGGGGGTTTACCCCCCTTAACCCACATTCCCTCTCTCTTCGTGGGCCCCACTTTATTCCTTTTTTTAAAAAATTAAATAATCTAATTTTACATCATCAATCCTATCAAAAAATAATATATTATACCATCATATCATATAAAAATTATAAACTACTCCACTTCTACTCACTTTTCCAAACTTCAATACAATCATATCACAATAACTACTCACTTTTTCAAATTCCAATACAATCATATCACCCCAAACCCACTTTTAACCCACCCCAAGTTTAACCCTCTATCCAAACACCAAAATAAAAAAACGGGTTACCCTCTACCAGTTTAACCCACCTTAACCCGCCAACCAAACACACCCTAAGGAAAGGTGGCGTCAAGGGTTTGAAGCTCAACCAAGAATGATGCTATTATCGATCGATGGCGAAGATATGATACTCAAATAATAATGAATAATATGGATTCTCCAAATGACGATAGGACCTGCAAGTAAAATTTAGATGCTCGATTTCAAAAGGAAATCGGCCCAAGGTTATACTCATGCGATCCTATACGAGTCCCAGAATGGTGGATTTCAGAACAAAATTTTGTCAATTTGTGGTGGAATTGAATGGGGGTTTTGATTGTGGATCAAAGAGTGAAGATTAAGAAAACTAATGATGTGATTAAGTGAATAATAAATGCACAAGTTTCGAGAAATCAAAGGATATGGAATGGGGTTCACATGGGATTGAAGGTTTCAGACCCTCGATGATGGCTTCGACGGCCGATGATGACGGAGCTCTACACGATGACGGAGGTTGTGATGCAAGGCCAGTTGACCTTGGAATACTCCTCCGACTATCAGCCTTCCGCACGGGTCAGCCACCTAGCCATGTCACGACCGGAGGTGGGTGGCGCAAGGTGGAGAAGTGGGGTAGTCGGACGGTTTATTTCTGGTTAGGGAGAGTTAGGTTGGAACCGTGGAAGTTTAGATCAATAAATAGGGGAATCGATGGAGGGCTAGAGATGATCTGATGGCTAGCGTCAATCTAGGTTATTATGTGAATAAGATGGATGGTTGATATTGTATAATTTGTGGAAGATGAAGATGACATAATTAGGTGAAGGTGCTAGTTCCAACAGACTCCAACCAACAACCTTCTTGAAAAAGAAGGATGTGGTGCTGACACTTGTCAGCACCATAGTGGCCAAAAAAATAAATTTTGTTAGTAATTAAATAATAAATAATAAATGATATTATTTTTAATAAGAATATAAATGTGAAATATAAATAATTAATTTATCTAAATTATAGAATAATTTATTTTTATAAATAATGTATATTTTATAAATTATGAATATAATTTAATATATGGCATACTTAATAAATAAGTATTGTATTTTTAATTCAATAATTTAATAAATAATATTCCATTGTTATATTTTTAATTAATATAATAATAAATAAAAGTAGTGTAAATTTTGAGGGATTTTAATAAATTAATTTATACAAATTATAAATACAGGTATATCTTACACATTTCAAATTCATCTATAATTTAGGATTTTTGAATCACTTAAAATATTAAATAAGAGTTTTAAATTCTGAAATAATTTATAGATAAATTACAAGATCAAGAAATTATTAAAAATTATAAATCAATGATACCATAAATAGTATGTTCAAAATAAAATAAATAACTCAGAAACCCAATTGTCGTTAGGTCTCAAAACGGACTTTTTGCAAACGGATTCTGATTTTAGTGAAATCACTTTCATTGATTAGATAATATATAGATATTTACAATCTGCCCCTTTTTATTTTCTTTCTTTTTATTCTTTTATTTATTTACATGTTTTAATGCATAAAATTGTATTTTTATTCATGAATGATGTTTTTATAAGAAATGATATTTAATGCGTATTTACATGCATTTGTTAAGGGTTTTAAGACAAAAATACACAAGAAGTGTTAATGAATCATGGATTCATCAACCTCCTATACTTAAACTTTGTTATTCCCTTAGCAAACATTTATTTAAAAAAATAAAGAAAAAGAAATTGTAACGTCCCGAGCTTAGGTCCCTGGTCCGTTATCGAGGAAAACAGGCCCTGACAACTTGTTGGATACGTGCCCAAATGGATCCGTTGACAACCACCCAAAATACTTAAGCCCAAGTTGTCAAGTAGTAATCCCCACCACTTATAAACCACACTAACACTTCGTGAGTTTTAGATGTGGTACTATATTTGGGGATATGGGTGTTGCAACCTCTCCCACTTATATTCGCAACGTTCTCGTTGTGACATGGCCCATCACTTATTCCCAGTGATAGTGGCGGCTGCACGCTCCGGGTAGCCATTTCCTCCTATCTTTTTGTAGGGGTGGCACCACCTCTCGGGTATCCCTTTCCACTATCAGAGGGAAATTGGCTACCCGGAGCGTGCAGTCGCCACTGTCACTGGGAATAAGTGATGGGCCATGTCGCAACGAGGACGTTGTGAATATAAGTGGGGGGGGGTTGTAATACCCATACCCCTAAATTTTACCACATCTAAAACTCACGAAGTGTGAGTTTGGTTTATAAGTGATGGGGATTACTGCTTGACAACTTGGGCTTAAGCATTTTGGGTGGTTGTTAACGGATCCATTTGGGACTGTATCCAACAAGTTGTCAGGGCCAGTTTTCCTCGATAAAGGACCGTGGACCTATGCATGGGACGTTACAAATGGTATCAGAGCAAATTCCCTCTGATAGTGGAAAGGGCTACCCGAAGGGACCTAAGCCGGGAGCATGTAGCTGTCACTGTCACTGGGAATAAGTGATGGGCCATCAACTAGGACGTTACGAATAAAAGTGGGGGAGGTTGTAACACATATACCCCCAAAGATAGTCCCACATCTAAAAGTCACAAAGTGTGAGAGTGGGTTATAAGTGGTGGGGATTACTACTTGAAAACTTGAGCTTAAGCATTTTAGGTAGTTGTCAATGGGTCCATTTGGGCCCGAACCCAACAAGTTGTCAGGTCATGTTTTCCTCGATAACTGATCGGGGACCTAAGCCCGAGATGTTACAAAAGAATAAATTTGTTTTCCTAAATCAATTCATGAGAACAGACAAAGGACCAAGCTTGGTCGGGCCTTAAATAATTTGTCGGAGCCTTAACTAGGATTAGGATTTTAATCCCAACAGTCCCGAAGTTCCATAAATCCTTATTTAGATTCACCTCAACAGCCAGCTCAGATCCACTTATCCATATCTCTAACTCTATCAACTTTGAATTCAATTTGTACGGTGTGTGAATTGTGTTAGCTCTTCCTTCTTGAAAAAGCAAAGAAACCATCCATCCTAATAATACACTCTCATTGATTCCTCATCTAGCTACTCTTTCCTCGAGGAGGGGGCATTTCCTTCTAAGGTCAGGTCATGATGTGTCCACAATTGAATATAGAGAGAATATATATGAATGAGAAAAGAACTAGAATGTGACCAGTATAGTCACATCTCCTTGTGAAGCTCAGCCGGTGTAGCTAAGACTCCACTAAGATGTGCATGCTTTAAAAGCTTGGACCATTATGGTCATATTTGTATTTGGTGGCTGGCTTCTTTTGGTAGTATTTGTAATGTTGCTTGCACCGCATCAATCTTTTCTGCCCTGAAAAATATAACACATTTTAATTCTGTCCATTTTTTGAGGTCTTGGAAAAATTGTGCCAACAAATCCTTCCCTCATCCGAGGTTTTATTTCAACCACACAACTCCCGTCTTTAGAGGTCCACGCCACTAGACAAGGATGGAAATGCATCATTAAAATGAATTCCCCTTTGCAACCCCATGCAAGTCAAGCTAAGTGCAAAGTGCATGTGTCTAAAATTGGTTCACCGTTGGAGAGTTAAATGGATGACATCAAGTGTTCTACTTTGGAAATTTTAAGTTGAATTCTGAACATGGTCTCATGGAATCCAAAGATTTAAGTCATGGACCTGAAGAGTCTAAATTCCAGTTCCTAACTAGGCTCCTTATAATGAATGTCAAAGGCCATAATCAAGCTCCATCCATTTGTATATTCCCAATCTTTGATTCGAGAAATCAAACTTATTCTGAAAAGTGGTAATGCAAGTGCAATCATTTTTTTGTAAAGTACATTTTTCTCTAAATTTTACTCATTTTTATGGATTTTAATGATTTTTTAATTTTTATGAATTTTAGGACTTTGTATTTTTATGGATTTTTCAATTTTTTTATAAATAAGGATATTTAAAGAATTTTACAAGATAAATTAACAATATTTTATTTGGATTAAATAATTAATGTATTTTACAAATTTTATATACAAGAATTTTAAAGATTAAGATATTCATACATATTTTAATAAACAAGATTTTAAATAAATATTATGCATATTAAATAAATAATTTAAATACTAATTTTAAATTAAGAATTTTAAATAAGAATTTTACAAATATTTTAATTATTTACAAGGATTTATAAATAACAAATAAATAGATTTTAAATGAAATTAACCCTTATCCATTTGTTATGGATCTTATAGATATATAAATAACATAAAAGTACACATTATGTACGCAAGTATATATAGAATATATACACACCCCCTATACTTAGCTTGTAATATGTCCTCATAGCGTTAAAAGAGAAAAAGGAAGACATAACTCATGCTAAGTAAAAGTGGGTGAAAAAATAAAAAAATTAGAAGCCAGTCGCCCTCCTATACCTACGATCTATTCATAGTAAGTGCATTGGAAGATAAAAATGATGTGACTGGGGGCAATGAATATACAAACGGAGGAATAAAAGAAAAAGAAAGGAAATCACTCTGTCCCCTTAAGTATATAAAATAATATGGCCAAAAATTAAGGACCAATGATTGGTGTAAAAGAAAGGAAAAACAAAAGAAAAGTAAAATAGATCAAAATGAAATTGCAAATCAATGGACAATCGGTCCCCCTATACTTAGTATCATGTATCCTAAGTATAAAGATGAGCAAAAATAGGGACGATTGATATCTAAGAAGTATATACAAGTGATGGTGTATTCCAAATATTGAATGGCTCACAGGTCTTTGTACATGACAAAATGAAGTGGAAGAGTAGACATGATCCTACACATAGTAGATCACTTCAACCTGGGTCGTACAGAATCATATGCTGTGCAAATGCATATTGATCCCTAGTTGTCCAAGTAGAGCTGCCTATGTAAGTGAACATTATATGTGGCATAGGTCTCTTTACTGTATATGTCTATGGAGACGGATTACAGAAGGTATCTATACATGTATCCATCACACCATCCGACTCTCTAAACTGAGTAGATCTCATGGTCTCTAAAATGTAATCAACTGACCCCCGTGCTGGAATATATGTACTCTCAATCTGCGGCATTGAGATATCTACTGTAACTGACTGCTCATCTGGTTCTGAAATGATTTTTGTATCTGCATGTGAATAGTTGTCTGAAGAACTAGGTACCATATGATCTACCCTATCCTCCTGTAGGATATCATGTGTATCAAAATAAATGCTCTCAAGATCAAGAGATCATGTCTCATCTATGTGCTGACAATCATCTGCAAGGCCGGTGTCCTCTGATGTGAATGACAATACTGATTTGGGGCTTCTATATCCTCTCACCCTCTCAATGTATACCACTCTATTGTCTGTATGAAATGATACTCTTTTATAATCATAATCAAAGAGGCCCTTCACAGCTTGCAATAAAGTAGAAGAGTAGGTTTGAGTTTTAAAATCATTTAATGATCATGAAAAATATCCTAATTAATTTATCAATTTTATGTTGTAGTCGGACACATAGGGATCGGTCAAAACTAACCGCACGAATAATTAATTTAATCGATTTAAGCAGTGAGTGGTTATGTATTTATTTAACCCGGATAAGCCCGAGGGCCGACTCAAGGAGGCAATGCAATTTTTTTCAATATTTTTTATGCAGCATGAATGAAACTAGAAAATATGAATGAATTATGTTCTTAAGCAAAACAATCAACTTAGCCCATATAATTTTTAATTCAAAATTAGATCAAATTAGGCAAGGTTATTTTTCCTGTAAACCTAATTCAATGAAGTACACAAAATGTATTTTTTTGGAATTTTTGGGGTTGAAATAAACCGATGAAAAGTGACTATTTTATAGGTTTTTATGCAATTTTGTGAACAATGAAAAAGTTAGGAAACATGGACAAAAAATCAAATATGATGAAATGAGCATGCACTATTTTTTTTAGAATGTTCTGTAAATGTTTGATTTTAATGAAATTTTTACTAAAACAAAGTGAATCTATGCAATTAATTCCTCATAAATCCATAATACAAATACACACCAAATCAAAACTATCTCAAATAGATCTATCAATATGCAATACATGAAAATTGAGTTTGCAGAAAAATATTATATGTGGATCAAATTAAAAATCAATTAAAAAATCACTCAATAATGTAGTCCAAGAACAAGACACCTCCAATTTAGTGCAAATCGAAAACAAGTTAAAGCACAATTAAACGCACAATCCTTGAATTTTGAGATTTTTTGGAGCAAGCAGTGACTCAATAAATTTCAGAGCACAAATGGTCAATGAATTTCAATCTCTAAATATTAATAAATCATCCAAAGCTCGCAAAATTATGAATAAATAATCACAAGATGTAGAATTAATAGTGGAACAACTTGTAATTTTTAGAATTTAAAAATAATGAGAAAAATATTCAAAAATTAAACTCAAAGGGAAGGGTTTGTCTGTAAATCCAAAAATAAAAATTCAACAAGAAAATGTTGTGCCCAAGGGCACTTCTTTAATTGCATGTACCTTCGGAGGTACTGGACGTAACTTTTCCAAAAGATAAAAAAAATTAACTTCTTCTTCCATGTTGGACACCCACGACTAGGGCAGTGATGGGGCACAGCTAGAGTGGAGGTAGAGTCATGGACGATGACGGGATTGCAAGAAATAATTAACTTCTTCTTCCCTGTTGGACACCCACGACTAGGGCAGTGATGGGGCACAGCTAGAGTGGAGGTAGAGTCATGGACGATGACGGGATTGCAAGTGCGACGGACGGATGGAGGGGAGAGCAGCTACACACGGTGATGGATCAGTGGTGCATGGGGATGCACCATGTGTGGGGCGGCGTTGGTGGTGGGCGGAGAGGGCAACAACCACGCACGGTGGAGGAGGGCATGGCCATTGCCGCTATGTGCATGAGGAACACGGGGCGGCTAGGGTGCATGGACAGCTGGAGAGGAAGGTGGAAGTCGCTAGAGGATGGGGGAGGGCATGGAGCTGCAGCTGGAGGGGCGAGCAGATGCGCGGGTGCGCATGTGCGGTGATAGAGAGGCGTTGGAGGTGGAGCCGACGAGGGGGGGCAAGGATGAGGTGGGCATGCAACAGCTGGGGCTACGACAGCCTGCTGTTGGGAACGGTTGCATGCAGTTGTAGGGCGAACAACGACGTGTGGGTTGCGCAAGCAGTGGCAGAGGTGCACGAGGGGTGGCGTGTGTAGCTGCTCGTGCGTTGTTGTTTTTTATTTTTATTTTCGTATTCGTTTTTTTTTCACAGCATGAGATAAAAATGGGACAGAAGGGTATAGAGAAACAAAAATGTAAAATCAAAAAGAAAAAGATAGGACTAGAAAGAAGAAGAGGGGAAGATGAATAAGAAGAAAGATCTTTACCTTGAGTTAAGCATGGAGGTGGGTGGATCTACGCTCCATGTTGGTCATCACTTCAAGAGCTCGGCAAAAGAAGCTCAAAGCTTAGAATCAGGCTTGCAAGGTTGCTGCTGCGTGGTTGCAGCACCACGTATCTCATTTGATCCTCATAGTCGCTCAACTTGATGCGTTGACACTGTCACAAGTAAGGCATCAAGGGGCTGAAGACTATTCTCAAAATGGTGGATGATGGAAAATGGAGAGGAGAAGAGGATTAAGAAGGAATAAGAAGTGGGGGGTTACAAAGGAGTTAGAGAATATGAAAAGACATGGGAGTTAAAGGGAAACCAATAAGTAAAAAATAAAAGAGAATAAAAGTAGGTTACATAAATAAAATAAAGAGAAGATAAAAATAAATAGAAAATTTACAAAAGTGTCAACATGGAAAATGTAGATCTTGAAATCAAAACAAAACAAAATAAACAAAAATTATTTTGATTGCATTTTAAATAATTAAAACATAAATTTATAGCTTCTCTATTTCTTGCATTTTTACAGAGTCACATTGCATTATTTCAATGGCAAAATAATTTATTTTACTTTTTGTAATTATGTAATTAATTAAAGTTTATAAAAAAAATATTAGAAAAAGAAAGAAATAAAAATGGGTTAAATTTGTACATAAAATGACAGTATCAAGTTAGTGAATATATACAGTATACAATTAGGTCCCAAAACCAACATTTTGCAAACGAGTTCCTATTTTAAAAATTTTACTTTCATTAGATAGATGATTTTATAGCTTGAACTTTAAAAGTGAATTTGGTGAATTTGGAGTTCATGCGGAGTGAGAATTTTGCCGAGAAGTTGGACTTTACGGCTTTTTCGGTTCAATATCTAAAAGAATGTATTCAAGGTAAAAATTTATTATATTTTTGTATTTTTATACACATTTTTATGTACAAGTTAGAATAAGAATTAAGTCAAAAGGAGTTAGTATGAATTTATTAAAAATCAAGGAATTTTGGGTATTTACATGAGATTATTTACAAATAATTTTCAACACTTTATTTTTTATTTTTATTTTTGTGATTTTTTTATTTATTTTGTGAACTTATTTATAAGATAATTAGTTTAGTTTATTAAGAGTTATATTTTGTTAATATATTGAATTTAGGGACATTCAGGGAGTTAAGCTAATATCAATATATTAAGACAATGAATAACATATTCATCACCCCCTTATACTTAAACTTTGCTAGTCCTCGTGCAAATAAAGAATGAATAAGTAAGATTAATCCCTGACTATGCATGTGAATGTACAAGACTTGATCCATTGAAGAAGTCTCGATTTTAGTGACCCTAAAATTCTAAGTTGAACCAAGCTCTAATCAAAAGGTATCCAACTTCCCTAATCACGAGACTCTCTTTGTATACATATAGTACAAGGATATGACACTAAGTGTGGACTGCAGTTACAAGATTAGATTCAAAGCGTCACCCAAAGTTCTAGTCCACAAGATTCTCCTAAGAACCCAATCCTCAACAGTAGGGAGAAAATCATTTATTGCATTCAATTCATCATATCTTTAGTTGTCAATCTTAAAAGTGAATATGGAAGACCAATTGATGGAGGGCATAGGATGGTGTCTTTTCTTATCTCCCTGTCATTGGAACAAGGATCCTCTCAAGTGCCTTATTACATGACACATATAGTTTTGGTGTTGATTAATGTGTCAATCAAGAGTTTTTGAGTCACTGGTACTTATTTTCCTAGGAGTACACCAGTGATGAACCTCGGTTTCATCATGATAATTTCCATATATTAATCCCCTAGCTTAAAGCTTTGTCAATAAAAACCAGAGTAAATATTATATATATCTTCACTTTAAATTATATTAAAAATACAAAAAAATTATAAAAACAAAAATTGCAGTGTTTTTATACCTTTAAAAACACTCTCAAATATATTTCTCCCTCTGTTAGACTTCTTTTGTGTTTTTGGTCAACGTTAAACTTGTAGATCTCCTCAAGATCTACAACTTTCATGTTTTGAGTTTTTCCAAATTCGTCCTCTTTCTATTTCTTCTTGATTTTTATTTTATTTTTATATTACAAATAATCCCATTGGGCCACGTGGCTCCTTCTGGTTGAGCCACGCAGCCCACTGCCCTTGCACCAGCCGCCTTCCTCCTAGGCCGTCCGATCTTCTTTACACGCCTCCATCTCAGCCGCTTATTTTCCTTCCATCCTCCGCCATTTGATCTACCTTCAAATTTCATCTAGAGCGTTCACCCCTACTCGTTCCGCAACCATTGGATCACTAGATCCAATGGCCATCTGCGCCTTGTTCATAGTTGCACGATGTGCCCTAATCGATTAGATCAGGGTCGCTCCATCGCGCCCAAATGTCAACTGTTGGATCGCAAGATCCAACAGTCAAGCTTCCGGCCATCCTCTCTATCCATGATATCCTCTTCATGCACATCGCCCCCTTCCTATTTCCCCGACCTCAATAGCCACGCCAATTCCAAGCCACAACCCCCGTCATCCTCGCACGCCACCTAAAATCGGTCCTCCCCTCTCAGTCCGGTCAATGCGAGCCCACAAAGTCCTCCATCCCACAACCTGCACCTCGACCCTTCCTCCTTCAAATAAGCCATCGTCGCCCACATTTCACCCCGTCCACCTTTACAAGGGCCACGACCCAGCGCCTCTCCATATCCCCGTGATAGGGGGAGTTCAGATCAACGATGCAAAGACTATCACGAGCTCCGGTGTCGAACCTTGGCCATGGTAGGCCATGCTCCGGCCTTAACACGTCAGCAAGTTGCTCCACATGGTTGGGGGAGTCCAGCGATGACCAGAGCACCCACCGGTGCTCAGCCCAAGCCGTCCTCCTCCACCTCAATCTCCAGGCGAGTCTTCTCTCTTTCTTTCTTATTTCTCGTAATTAATTAGGTGCTCACAAGTTCATTCACCTTCAATTCACCACTGCACGAGCTTCACCTCGCCTCGCTTATCCTCACGCTACCCCCTAGATCATCATCTCCTCTTCTCCGTCACATGACCACCTCCGCTCTACCTCCTCTCCAGTTCGCTGGAAACGAAGCTTAGGTCAACCATTCATTCGCACGCAAGGGACCCCCCTCCATTCACCTCGCATCACGCATGCATACTTCGGCTAGAACTGACATCTGCAGGTCTTCTACTTTAATGATCGGAACCTTCGTTGAAGATGAATTCAAAGACTTAATCTCCGATGGGCTCGCGCTGCCACGATGATCTTGACCACCCCGGTTGCTCCCAAACGTCGGAGCTTCATCATCGACACCTTTGGATCCTTCCCCGAGTATCTAATGTCCAACCACGACCATGCAGAGCTTTTAACCTATCTCCAAGTTTGTCGCAGGAGGTGGCAGTGTTGAAGAACAAGGGTGTATAGGTGCCATCTGATCTTCATAATCGGATGGTCTACAGGACACAATGTGTCCGCGCCCGAGCCTCCACTTCCACCCTACAGGATCGAGGCGTTCGAGCCAAGCCAGAGTACCACGTGATGACACGTGGCCCGATCCTTTAGACATGCGTCGAGCCTCGCACCTGAGCCCGAGCCTTCGTCCGAGCCTAGCCTCACCATGTGATGTCTGGGAAAATTATAGTGGTGCCCTACCTATTTCTCCATATTATAGATAGGTCCTCCGAGAACGTGCCTAGCATGCGTGCCTAGCACTATTTGCATTCGAGCCCCTCCAGGTTTTAATAATTGCAATATAGTCCCCCGCATGCATGGTTAATTTATAGGGAAGGCCTCACACTTAATTTTAATAGCATTTATGTCCTTCCAGAGATCTGTTTGTAATGCTTATTTATTTATTTTGCAGTTTTCTTTATGTTTATGCCCCTGGTCTCTTTTGCGAATATCTTGAGCATATGATCTCCATTTTAGTTGATTTCAGTTTCATTTCGAAGCTTGCTTCATTATCTATCGATTGGCATTATTTGTTCTCTGTTTTGACACTTAAATTTAGATGATAAATTCTAGAAAGGTAGTGTCCCATGTTGAATGAATTTTAATGTCATTTGCTCGTTCATTGATTAAGCTTGCTTCATGATTTGATCCTAGAATTAATCGCATATCTTTATGATTCAATTATATTATTCATGTTGGGAATATTTGCATATTTGCATATATTTACACTTGTATCAGGTTGTATCGTAAAAACTAAATAAAAAGTGTCTTCATCTGTCTGCATCATGTGTCCTTGTGTGTTGGCCTATCAGTTATTTATTCATCACTTAATCTGAGTATTGAGAATCTGAGTAACCACTTAAGAGGCTCATGCAGTTGGGCAAAATCGCCATATTAATAATGTCGAATTAACATTTGAGTTTCATTGCAGTCGGGCAAAATCGGATCGATAAAAAACCACTTCATCAACTTTTTCAATTAAACATAAGAGATCATATTTATTTACTTGGGCAAGCCCAAGGTTGAACTTAGGGGTGCGAGCCTCTTAATTGGTTACTTGGATTCTTAATACTCAGATTAAGTGATGAATAAATAACTGATAGGCCAACACACAATGACACATGATGCAGACAGATGGAGACACTTGTTATTTAGTTTTTTATGATGTAACCTGATACAAGAATAAATACATGCAAATATGCAAATATGCCCTACATGAATAAGATAATTGAGCCATAAAGATATGCGATTAAAATTAATAAAATCATTTACTATTATTAATTAATTATTTTCGAATAAAATGGTCTGTTTTGCCCTCTAATGTCCTACGTGGACCAATCCAGGCACCCCGATTATTGACCTCAGTTAACTCAGCCCCCAATGCCTTTGACTCACCAAGCGTATCTTTTCCCTGCATTTTTGCCACTTTTCCTGCTTGATCCGTCGAACCTTTTCATCGTTTCTCCATGCCACGATCTACCTCAATCATCATTGATCTTCGCCTAATCCATGGATCCATTGTACAAAGGCCAAATCTCTCCCAAACCCAAGGTCAATAAGGATCGCTGCTTTATCTATAAATAAAAATCTCCGCTCCTCCTTTGCCACTTGATCCCTCTTGGAGCGTTAGATTCCATCCTTGCGTGAGTGTCGGAGGCCAGGTGACAGCTGAGACCATCCCTGTGCTTGGAGAGCATCAGAGCAAGGAGGAGAGGTGATCCCCAGTGGAGCTCTGGCATGCCCTGCTCCCTGCCCACGAGCATGTATACGAGCTGCATTTTTCATTCCATTAGATAGATTTCTTTCCAGTTATTCATTTCCTGCATTTTATTTCACGTTTTAGTTAATGATTTAGTGTAGGTTAGCTTAGTCACCTCGCTGGAGCTCTAGAGATCCGACCACTGTTCCACTACTCATAACCGTCATTTCCGACTTCACCTTCCACTCCATCCCGATCCCCATCATGTTCTTCATCAAAATGACCCATCTGGACCACCTGATTGTGCTTCAATTGGCGACATGAGGTTCCTCCACCGCCGTTCGCAGGAACGTCACCACCCACTTTCACCCTCATGCATTTTAGCTTCAATCCAAGTCGAGGCAAATTGCCTCGAGCCCTAGAATGTCTTCGTGTAGGTTCCACGTTCAAATGACCCCTCATGGGTCGCATTCCAATCTGGACGAGGTTCCCCAGATGCCCTAACTTCGACTGAGATCCAGGACCCCAACATTGGGTCCTGGACCTTTCTGAGGGCACCCCTAGCTGCGGAAGACCTCCCTGGACATGTAGAGTCCAAGATCGTCAAAGAAGACCGTCAGATGGAGGGGGAATCAAGGATCGAATCTCAGAGGCAGGGACCTTTTTCACTATTCTTCGAGCGAAGCAGTATCCATTGGATCACTGTCTGCTTCGTCCATCCAATGGAATCCCAGATGCAATCTCAACCGCATATAGGCGAAGCGGTAGCCTATCTACCCTCCACGTGCGACCACATGTTTAAGTGAGACGATCAACGCCGTTCGATGGCGCACGTATATGGGTAAATTGCATATCTTTCCCAGCCATTTCTGTATTTATTTATTAGTTCTGTAAATAAAATACATAACGTAAATAAATGTGGATATTTTACATAGAGGCCTTTGGTGTTTATGGATATTACAACTAGGTCCAGTCCTGCTCCCGTGAGCTGGGAAAATTGCATGTATACGCTTACAGGTTCCTGTATTTTTTTAGTCCATTAAATTTAAATATACATTGTATTCTAGGAAAATTGCACATGCACCCCTGATATTTATTTTAATTGCAAATATGCCCATCCCAATTCATGTATTTTTTGCGCTTGAATTTCATTTATTAAAAATAGCACCATGCTCCAAAAATTATGCAAAAATAGGGTTAGGTTCATGCCACATGTATTTCTGCGCCTTATTTTTATTTTGGCAATTTTGACATTTTAATTATTTATGAAAAATCAAAATAAGCATATTTTATCCCTGTTTAACTTAGAAATACCAAAAAATAGAAAAACATTTTGAAAAATTCTCAAAAAGCATATTATCATATTTTATGACTACAGACCAAAAATTCCTAAAAATAGATAAAGAAAAACCCAAAAAATTAAAAAGCTCCAAAGTCTAGTAAAAAATTATAACATTTTCAAAAGCCTCAAAAATATTTATTTTTGCTTCTTAATTTTCTTTATATTAATATCTATATATTAAAATTGATTTGAAGAATTGTGGATTTTATTTACTATTTTTAATCTTCAATTCAATTCTGTTTATTTACTTGATCCTTGATTTGGGATATTTTTTATTTTAAAAATATATAAAAATATACAAAATTACAAAAATTATAAAAACATTAGAAAAATTTATAGAATCCAAAAACATTTTATTCCTTATATTTTATTTATTTTATTTAGTATATATGCTTATATAACCTTATATTGTATATATAGCCTTCTATAGCCCTATATTACATAATTAACTACAAAAAAAAGAAAATTTTAGAAATATAAGAAAATATAAAAAAGATTACTAAAATTTATTAATACTTATATATATGTATATGTATGCAGATCAATATTTGTAGCAATTATATGTCTATATTTCCTATGTGTGTGTATATGTATACATGTATAATCTAATATATATATATATACACACATACATGCATACATACATACATATATATATATATATATATATATATTATTAGGGGGCATTTCAAATAGGATGCATCCTTCCTGACTTAAGGAAGGCCACCATCTTCTTGTAGAAAACACGAGCACTTTAGTAGAATGTGTATACAGTTTGTATTATAGTTGCACATTATAAATATAAAACCACATACAAAACTGCATATTATAATACAAACATTAAAACTGCACATTGTAATACAATATGTATACGTATTCTACTAAAGTCGTCATGTTTTATACAAAAAAGGGGCTGGCCTTCCAGAACTCAGGAAGGACCAAGTCCTATTTGAAAGAAATCAATTATTATTATTAAATATACCTATATATTCATTATTAATTTCATTAGATGTGTAATTAAATAAAAAACCCACATAATGAATAAAGATACACATGTACATAAGATACATTGATTAGAAATAATCATAGGCTGCCTGACTTGCTCCTTGTGGTTCGACCTCTACATGCTTACATGCTATACATCCTGTGTTGTAGAGAATAATAAAGTTTAACTCCACATTTTTGCTATTCATTGATTAATTAATATTGTGGGTTAATTGTTAATTGACTTGGGTTTCTTGAGCGGTCAATGCATCGACTGCGGTCTCTCCTTGTGAGTTCGCGCGACCCTCGAGAAATCTCAGTCATCATATATGACCCACCGAACTTTGGAGTCACAAACTTTTATTTTGGAGGATTGATCCTTGAATATCGCTTCTGCGATTATGGGCTTCTTGGGAACTAGGGTCGTTGTGATCCCATGTGTGTTCAAGCTGAGGTGGTTTATTAAGGTACTAGACTTGATTTGGGCTTCTAGACTTTAATGGTTAACGGTGGAGCATCTTCAGATTAAGCGAATTGAAAAAAAAAGGATTCCATATGATGCATCATCATCTTTACTGCTAAAAATAAAAGGACCACAATTAGTATATATTTTGATTATTTATGGATTTGATATTAATGCATAATATAATTTCATTTGGAATGTATTATTTACTAGATGGGCACACCATGTAGATATTATGGTATTACACGAAATCACACAAAACCTCATTCACACATGTGCATCCTTCCACACTAGGTTATGTGTGGCCCTGCCTAATGGGAGGCGTGTACAACATATTTTTGGGGAGTGATACCCTCATTATGTGTTATATATTTTTTATTTTTTCGTAACTGTGGGGATCTTAGCTTTCAAGCTAAGAAATGCCCCTCATGACATCATGCTACTCTTGATGTCTGTTTGCAGGTACATAGGTAGGGGTAGGATAGGTTAGGACAATATACCAAATTGGTGCCTATCAAAATCAAATTTTCTCAAGTGTTGTTTCATTCGAGCAGTATCGCTAACATAGTTCAACATCTTATAAAATTTCCAGGATAATTGAACAACCTAAAAAATGCGAGAGAAAAAGAGAACAAATTCCAAATACTCGATCGGGGATATGGGAATATATTCAAGTGTGTGAGGAATAAATGTATGCATACGGATCGGTATGGGCATGCATGGGGTAAGGGTATGAACTATTGTTGATTGGATTGATTTTGTTGTAGTATAGAATGGAGGTGGATGAGGGGATTGGGACTCCTTTTTCAAACGAGCTATTCCTGAGTGGCACCTTTCTAGTGATTGATTTCGATTAATGTTTCACATATCGCATGTTTTCGATCTCCGCAGATTTATTCTTAAACATGTGAACACATCTATCTTGATGATGATTGTCCATATCTTGAAGTTCAACTGGCATTATGACACTATACTTGAATGAGCAGCTACTACGGTGGCGTAGATTAATCGACATATGCAACAACAATTGATCTATGAGGAAGTTGACATCTGAGCAGAGTTTTTATACCCAGATTTTTTTTCATTTTTGTCCTTAAAAATTGGTTGTGTTCATTTTATTATATCAACTTTTCTGGTATATGTGGGTATTATAAAATGTTCTTGTTGATGGTTTTCTGATTGACTAATACATATAGATCTTGGGGGTTATAGGAATGACTAGCGGTGTCCACATTGTGGAAGAAAAATCCACCGAGCTTTGGGTGAAGAAGTGGGCATTAGATATGGAATGAGTGCTTTCTGCATCTCTTCAACAATTGTAATTTTTAGTCATTTTTACAAGTGGTTTGTGTCCATTGATCCCATCTCCGAGCATTTCGCTTCCGTGGTATGAAATTATTGCAACAAAATCCAGTAAAATGATGATAAAGGGAAATCTATGATGAACAAGTAAAATGTTATCGAGGACTTTTGTTTCATTTGCAAGGACGAAGGACATCTCAGAGAATGCAAATTATGGGTGAGAATCATAGTTTAAAAATCCAATGACGAGTGGTATTATCACCTGTAATCACAGTTGGATTGCTAAACTATGATTCTCACCCATAATCACACACTCTGAGATGCCTCCCATCCTTGCAAATGAAACAAAAGTCCTCGGCAACCTTTTTCTTTTTCATCATCTTCAGCCTTTTCATACACTAGAAATGAAATGCTCGGAGACGAGATCAATAAACATATACCACTTGCGAAAATGACTCAAAGATTGCAATCATTGAAGAGATGTAGAATGCACTCATCCATAACCGATGTCCACCTCTTCATGCGAAGCTCGACTGGTTCTTCTTCCATGACGTGAACAGTGTTATCCAAACTAAGACAATCGTCAAGAAAGTTATCGCGAGCCTATGCTTATATGGGTTAGTCAATCCTAAAACAAGAATACTATAGAGCTTTCACTATTGCTTAGTAAGGGAGAATCAACCAGAGGGAACAACAACGAAGATCCTTATCTATACTTCTAAAGGGGTTATTATGAGGGAATACTATTTTAATTAATGACTTTTTCTGGACAAAGTTTTACATATCATATGTTTTGGTTCACTGCAGATTTCGAGCTGAACATGTGAACACACGTACTGCGATGATGATTGCTCACATTCTCGAAGATCAACCGATGCAGCACCGGACTTAGAAGAGTAGTTACTATAGTGACATGGTTTAACTGACGGATGCGATAATAATCGATCTATGAGGAAATTGTCATCTGAGCAAAGATTTTTACGCACCATATTTTTCATTTTTGTCCTTAAAATTATGAAGAATATGGATATGCATATGGGAATCCATGGTAGGATGTGGGTAGCGAAGTATGATTTGATGAATTTGTTCAGGTATGTAAACATTGGGTATGTATAAAGTTAAGCATGCATAAGGTATGTGGGCATGAATGTGTGTTAGGAACATGTGTATGCATGTAGGTGTATAGGGAGCAATGTGAACATGATTGTAAGAGTGTATGAGTGTATTTGGGAATGTATTAAAGTATGTGAGGATTTGTGGGTATGCATGTAGGTGTGTAAGAGTATATGGTGCAATGTATGCTTGTGTTTGGAAATGTGTGCAAGTGTCTGAGGAATATGGGTATGCATATGCTAATCTATGGTACAATACAATGTGTGGAAATCCATAGTAGAGTCTATGGCGCAATGTGTGATTTTTTTTTCATTTTTATCCTAATATACATGTTCTGTTGATTTTATTATTAATTAACTTTTTCTGTGACTTTTCGTAATTTGGACTTGTGGAAAGATGAGGCCTCGTGGGGCAATGCCCAAAGACGATGGTTACACTTCTTCTTGTAATAAAGAAAATGAGACATTTCATCATAATGAAATTCCCAACATTACAGAGCCCGTTTCAAACATATATAGTTTCAACACAAATCATGATTATTATTATGGTGATCGTAAGGATCCTTACTTTGATTTATTCCTCAACCATCTGCGAGAAGATGGAAATCATATATAGTAGAGATGTCGGATCTTAAAAATGGCTTGATGATCCTTGTGAAATATGAAAAAGATGATTGGAGTGACGATGACGATGTCGATGATGATAATGAAGATGAGGAGCAATCTAGAGTCTCGATGCAGCGGTCGGTTCATCACATAGTCGTCATCTGCGGGAGGGATGTCAATGTAGAGAGAAAAGAGATGGAGATGCAATGCTAAAGAAGGAATGAAAATGGGAAGAACATCCTTCATCGAGGGAAGAAGTGAATAATTTGAAACTCAATGGCTTGTAGTGTAATTTATATTTTAATATTCACAACTTTTTATCATTAAATTATCTATCTAAGTTCAAATATTCTTGCGATATATTGCATGGTGGTGTATGTGAATGTGGAACACCTTGTGATGCTTGAATGCAAATGTAGATATACTTGTGATTCTTGATTGTGAATGCTGTTATATATATATAATGCTTGATTGTGAGTGTAGATTATATGAAATTAGTGTATTGTACATGCACAATTTTTACATGCTTTTACAGGTATAAGTAATTTTGAGGGAGGCGTAAAACTAAATCATGTAATAATTTTGTTATTCCGATTGTTTATGCTTATTACGGCAATAATGCGAGCAGAATGGAATTATATTCGTGCTCGCATTATCTGTAATTTCTTGAAGCGATTAGTGTCAATTAGTTGAACCAAACAAAGGTTTATTCAAACCATGGTGTGGTTAAGGAATGACTTATTGCATCTATCCCCTACAATTGTAGAAAATGAAAGCAATTGTGCTCTCAATCTGGAGCAAAAGGGTTGACATGCCCTAAGGGGCTTGGCTACGACGACGACAGCGGCGGCTAGCGAATATTGACGAGCTCCTACGAACCAAGCTCTTGTGGTCTTCGATGGTCTTCTTCTCTCGCAACCAACATCACCTCCTGTGACATGCTCTCTCATTCTGGAACAAAGGACCCTCTTTTCTAGCAGTCTTTGTTGTAGATGAGAAGGTGTGGAGAAGGGGCATGATGGGGGCTTGGGAAGGCAGAGGAATGAGTAGGATGGGGGCTCAAGGGGCAGAGGAGTTTGTGGTTGAGACCTTGGAGGTGGAGGAGGAAGGGTGGACGAGGGATGGAAGAGGACTTGAATGGAGGAGGTGGCATGGGAGGGGGAGGAATGACTATTGACTGCGAAGGGAGGACGAGGACTCAAGCAAAGGAGGAGGGGCAGATTCGATAAGGGCTGGGGGGGGGGGGGAGTTGGGATGTCATGTGGTGGTGAGGAGTGGGGGCAGGGTGGAGGGGATGTGGCAGATGGGGGCAGAGGAGATCTTGGTGGATAAGGAGGAGGTTGGGGCGAAGGAGGTCAGAGTATATGATCTTAGACGAAGGAGCTTGGAGCGGGAGTAGGTCGGGGCTATGGGGAGGGAAGGAGTAGCTTGGAACGGGAGTAGGCCAGGGCAACGAGGAGGGAAAGAGCTGGAGAGATGGGTTTGTGTACGAAGAAAGAAAGAAATGGGATGAAATGATAAATTTCATATGTACCCTTCATTTTCTTTACAAATAGACCTTGTGCCCATAAGTTAACATTTGTCACCGGAGAAAACTACAAGGAGGTAGGGACAAAATTGTTATTAAAAAAGGAGCGGAGCATAAATGATAATGCAAAAAGTTGAGAAACCTCAACAAGGTAGTTTCCTTCACATTTTTTGATTTTTTCCTCTAAACGATCAACTATAATAGTTTGACTAATGAATGTTGACGACGTGGATTCATGGTGTAAGCAAAGATTGAAAGAGTCGTGATTTAAATCCAAAGATTATATGGGTTGTGGTGTAACTTAACAAGATTACATGGATTAAGGTGTAAATATCCATTTGGGATACAAAGATATCCTCTTGCCCAAAAGTTCCGATATAAATTTCCGTACCGAGAAGGCGGATCCTCACTCGGATCCTAAACCCACCCAACGCTACATCGCTCCCGCATAGAGCAGCAGAGCTCCCGTTCATGGCGTCCAGCGGCGCCGTGTTTCTGGCGGCGCCCTTCTCTAAGTCCGTCGCCCGCTCGCTGTGCCATTCGAGTGGGGTGTCGCCCCTTCTTGCTCGCTCATTCGCCGCCGCTCGCCTTAGACCCAGAGCTCACGCGAAGGCGAGGGCCTTCCAACCCAAAAGCACCGCCCTTGCTCGCTCTCCCCAGCCTCACGTCGCGACATCCGTCTACTTCCCCTTAGATACTGGGTAATTGTTTCTAAGCGCCTCCAACTATTGCTATGCAACATCTCATGAGGTATATAAAATATAATGAGATAAGTAATAGAATATAATGAGATAAGTAATAAGTGAGGTTTGCCTATAGTTCTTGTTCGGTTAATTTGAACGTAATAGATGATGCAATTACAATGTAACCACTTATCCTATGATAATTTATCCTGGGACAGTTTATTTATCTCAGGATATAGAAATGATATCCTGCCTCCAAATATGACCTTGTTCAGTTACATGGTGGCTGCAAGTATATATAATCTCGTTTACAAAGCACATCGATTACACAAGCACAAAATGTTACATTGTGTCCCAGAATCTAATGTTCGGTAATGCACAGTGAGAGATCAAGATATCTAACTATGTTCTACCTGACAAACTTGTGAACCAATCTAACTATAATGAATTCGATTATGACACCAAGTGATAGATTGCATACTTATCAAACACAACCCAGATCCATGTTTAGGGACGGAACGGAAATTTTTAGAGGGGGCACAATGTTAAAAAAATGTCTATCAATTATGATACTATCATATTCATTCTATAACAGTAATGTGTTGTGAAGGATAAATTATATCATCTATATCTTTCACGTAAATATTAGTCCGTTTCGAACTTACTTTTGTTAATCAATTTATTGACATCGCATATGTTCCACGTTGTCGAGATTTTTGTTGTGGTATTTATATCCTTTTATACAACAACAACAACAAAGCCTTTTCCTACATTAAGTAGGATCGGCTACATGGATTCTTTGCCTCCATTCAGATCTATATTGGCTCATTCTCGGGCTTAGATCCCAAAAATTAAGATTCCTTCAGATAGTCGTATTCCAACACTTCTTGGGCCCTCCTCACCCTCTCTTAGTCGGCTCAATATTCCAAAACTCGCATCTCCTAACTGGTGCATCACCCGACCTCCTTTGCAAATGACCAAACCACCTTAAGCATTTTTTCACATCTTATCCTTGACCGGAGATACACAAACTTTTCTTTTGATTGTATCATTCGGAATCCGATCTTTACCATGTATGTCCACACATCTACCTTAGCATTTTCACTACTGCCATTCTCTGCACATGTCTATGGCACATATGTCAACATTCAGATCCACAGAGCATAGTAGGTCTCACGGTTGCTTTGTAAAAATTTTCTTTGATTTTCAAAGGAATTTTCTTATCACACAGAACAATAGAGGCTCCTCTCTGCTTTAGCCAACCTGCGTTTATTCTATTAGTAACATATCCATCAGTTTTCCCATCATGTTTCAAAATAGATCGCACGTATCTAAAAAAATCTTTCTTCTGAATGTTGTTGTCACCGATCTTCACCTCGATTCCTTCATCATTGCTTCCATCAAAAGTCCACTCCATATATTCACTCTTAGCCCTACTTATACAAAATCCTTTAGTCTTTAATGCATGTCTCCAGAGCTCAAGCTTCTCAGTTACTCCATCTCTAGTCTCATCAATCAACACAATATCATCAACGAATAACATACACCAAGGTATCTCATCTTGAATGTGACTAGTCAACTCATCCATAATCAAAGTAAAAAGGAATGGACTCAAAGCTGAACCTTGATGCAGAACAATGTTGATGTCAAACTATTCCTAGACTAGATCCTTACACAAGCTGATGCCTTATCATACATATCCTTTATGAGGTTAATGTATAGGATACGTACTTGTCTCTTCTCCAAAACTCTCCACAATATCTCCAGTGGGACATAGTCATAAGCCTTCTCCAAATCAATAAAAGTCATATGAAGGTTCTTTCTTTTAGCTCTATAAATCTCCACTGTTCTCCTCAGCAAAAGGATGATTTTAATAGTTGAGCGACCTGGTATGAATCTGAATTGATTTTCTTTTACTTTGGAAACTTGCTAAACTATCTTTCTATCACACATTCTCAAATTTTCATAGTATGACTCATTAGCTTGATACGTCTGTAACTCACACAAATTTGAATGTCTCCTTTGTTCTTGTAAAGAGGCACCACAATACTTCTCCTCCATTCTTCATGCATTTTCTTACTTTGTCAAATAACATTGAATACATTTGACATATTTTAATATTTTCAAATGTAATTTTTAAACATGATGTTTTAATTTTGATTACTTACGCCATACACTACACATGTTTTGAATTTATATCAAACCAAAACTATCAAATAAGAAATGGGAACCTACATCATGATGTAGGTAACTTACCTGCGCCCGTCTCTTTTTCCCTCTACTTTTTTTAAATGAAAATTATGGAGATTTAGATCATTATATATCACCATGTCGTTATTCAAATTTCAACTTAATTCGAGATTTCTATCCCCTTCATCAAGAATGTCAAATTTTAACGGTCTCACAATTGCTGAAATCGATACATGTTAGGAATGTATGTTTTCTATAAAATTTGAAATACGTATTCTACTTAATATTCTAAGTATATCCCCCATGGATTCATTTCAAAAAAATAAAAGAGAGTGAGGGGGGGGAGGGGTTGGTGTAGGTAAGTTACCTACATCATGATGTAGGCTCCACAACCTCACAAAAAAAGCATAACTTTATACCTTTTTTAATCAACAAGCAAAAATATTAATATGTCTATGACTAAAAATACACCGATAAAGAATATCTGTGTATTTCACCACCATACTTAATAACAAATATGATTATGGTTAATCTACAAAACTTGACAATAAATTGATTTTAAAAAAATCGATTTGTTTGAAATCTAGAATTAAACCTCGTATCTAAGTGGTAATGAAATTGGACGGAAAATCGATCTATTTTACAGTTTGAGAAATCCAATAAGACAATTAGGCAGAGATCCATTAAGTTGATTCATTTAAGAAGTTATCCAATATAAATTGATCCAAGGTAACATCTACTTTTGTTCGGTAGAAGTTTTATGTTAAAAGATATATTGCTTATCGATAAAGATTGTGGATATTTTTTTGCAAAGAGATGGAGGAGGGCATGCATAAGTTTTTACCCTAAAAAAATCCAATGGGAACATTATATATAGGAAGGATTATGGCTTTTTTTACCTTCAAAATTTTATAAGGGAATAATCATATATATCATGTTATCCAAAAATTTAGAGGGGGCATGTGTATGAGTTTTACCTAAGGTTTTAAAAACGGGACCGGATGTTGAATCGCTCACTCATCGGTTTGGTCTTATTGGATCAGATCGGTTATGACGTTAGTAGTAGCACGATGTCATCATTTGTATCGACCCAGAAAAAAATGGACCGGGCTTAATTCACTAGTTGAACTGATACTATGTATACCATATATAGTCAAGAAAATCAATAACAGACATGAGGGTTAATAGTTCGAGGGTTATAAAAATCGTGCATTGTTTCTTTTCGCTCATATATCGATTGCATGTATAACTTAATGTCGATGGTTTGTATTCACTAATTTAATTATCCGAAATTCCTTGGTGGGGATTGGTAATTTCTTTCGGTTCTGGTTGGATAATTGGTCGAGCTTGGGGGCGTTGGGGGAGCGGTACCCTTACCTCTTCCCTCTCTCAGAGAATCAGTGACATATGGATGGCTGATTGTCGGAACCTCTACTTTAATGGTGCCTTTTCTTATCAGAGGATAAATAATATTGCTTCCTTGCTCAGTGACTTGGCTGATTTTGGGGGGCTGACAAGGTGTAGAAATCATTATGCCTGGCACAATTTTAATTTCTCGGTCAAGAAGGCGTATCAATTCTTCTCTCATAGCGAGAACACAACTCAGGAGAAGTTCATGCATGATTGTAGAATCATCTGGAGCTGTAAGATCCCACAAAGGATCAAGGTTATTCTTTGGCCCGTGAAGCATGATCGTTTACTTACCAAGGCCCGAAGAGATAGTCTGATGCCCATTGGCGACTTGATATGTGATAGACGCGGTGAAGAACGGGAAGATTTGAACCATTTATTTTTCACTTGCAGAACTTCAATGTCTGTTTGGGAGAGGGCGTGTATTCCTTGGCTTGGGGCATTTGATGACACGTCTTTTTGGAGCTCTGTTAGATCTTTCTGCAGGAACTCACAGGAGGATACGTCCTCAGATTTTATCTTGTTATGGTCTATTTGACGCACGAGAAATGAGAGGATATTTAGGAACCATCATTTTTATGTAGAGAATGTACTTGCTTATTTTCGTTTCCTAGCTTTGGCTGGGACTTCTATATGATTTGCATGATTCTTTATTAATGCAATTCGTGTGGTGAGTCCCATCTCTTGATCTCAACGGCCTCTTGTTAAAAAAAAAATCAAAATTCCTAACTAAATTACATGTTTTGATTTTATTCGCTTTCAATTTCCAATTGTTAGTTACATGTTTCTTTTTGTATTTTACTAATATATTATTCGAGACTACTTTTTATGGGAAAAGTTGTTGTTCTGTTCTGTTTTCTTTATCGAATACAAGTAAAACAATCTTCGTCCTGGAGCAACTATACCCCATTTTCCAAGATGCAAAGGAGAAATAGAAATTGATTAGTGATGAGAAGTTGAAGGAGGTATACCATGATGCAGCGGTGACGGAGGTGATGGTGACGACAACCTGAGGTGATGGTTGCAATGGAGGAGATGGTGACAACAACCGGAGGTGATGGCTGTGGCGACAAAGGTGATGGCAACGGTGGACGGATTTGATGATGGCGGCAACAATGCCAAGGACGTGGGGCAAGGCGTGGGATGGGTTCGACGTGTGGGTACTCGGGGTCGAGGGTTAAGGCATGGGGGCAAGGGATGGGTTCTCGTGATTCATTTGAGAAAGGGACGACCTTGCAATTTCATTTTTTTTCTAAATTTATTTTGTTTTTAGATTAAAACCATTGAATCAGTCCGACCGGCCGGTCCGGTTTTTTATACCCTGCTTTTACCCTCAAAAAATCCAAGGTGAACATTATACATAGAAAATATAAAAATCTATCCTTGTCAAAAAATATTTGAAACATCTGTGTTTGTTTTTTGGTTGCAATGCTTTTTTTTTTTCGATTTATGCAAATTGAAAGTTAGGCTAGAGATTGGAAAGAAATTTGAATACTTGTAATTGAATTGTATTGCTTTTTTGGGGGTTGGTTGTAATCAAATTCAATCGCATAATTAAATTATACGTCACACATATTTTCAAATGCTAAAATCCGATAAAATGGAGAAGAATTCCACAGAATAAAAGCATTTTAACAACGAGCCAAACTTGGACTGGAGTAGTAGGTCGATCTCAGATCGGAACTCCAAGTGTTGACTTAAACATTGGGTTGATCATGGGATCAAGTTGGAGCCGATGTACTTGAGTGTGAATGTTAATTTGCTATTGCTTGATGCTGCCATCAAAAACAAGAATTTTGCATGATGAATATGAAATTATCTTTTTTTATCTGACTCTTCGTCGTGGGAGCAATACTTCCATAAACTTTTCATTGGGGAAGGAAATAGAGAGATCACTTTGGGTGATCTAGCTAGTAGTGAAAGTTACTTGAATCGTGCATGCTATAAACGAATACAAAGAAAGGAAGTAGAGGAGGCTTTGAAGGTTATGAGACCTGGGAAAGGTGTAGGACCGGATGACATCCCTGTAGAAGTATGGAAAGTTTTAGGTGAGCGTGGTTTGACTTGGCTTACGAATCTATTCAATGTTATTTGGGGAAGCAAGAAAATGCCTGGAGATTGGAGGAGGAGTATCGTGGTGCCTCTTTATAAGAATAAAGGAGACATTCAAAATTGTTCAAATTACAGAGGTATCAAGCTGATGAGTCACACTATGAAAATTTGGGAACGTGTGATCGAAAGAAGGTTGAGGCAAGTTTCCCAAGTAAAAGAAAACCAATTCGGATTCATGCCAGGTCGCTCAACTATTGAAGCCATCCATTTGCTGAGGAGAACAATGGAGATTTATAGAGCTAAAAGGAAGAATCTCCATATGATCTTTATTGATTTGGAGAAGGCTTATGATTCCGTCCCACGAGAGATACTGTGGAGAGTTTTGGAGAAGAGGCAAGTACCCGTCCTATACATTAATCTCATAAAGGATATGTATGATAGGGCTTTATCTTGTGTAAGGACCCCGACGGGGAAGACTGACTATTTTGATATCAACATTGGTTTACATCAAGGTTCAGCTTTGAGTCCATTTCTTTTTACTTTGATTATGGACGAGTTGACAAGTCACATTCATGATGAGTTACCTTGGTGTATGTTATTTGCTGATGATATTGTGTTGATTGATGAGACTAGAGATGGAGTAAATGAGAAGCTTGAGGTTTGGAGACATGCATTGGAGACTAAGGGTGAGTTTGGTTCGTGGGTTATCCAGGGGTGGATAACCCGGTTTTGTGTTTGTGTGTTTGGTTGGTGGGTTAAGGGTTGGGAGGGTTTGTGTGATGTGATTGTATTGGAATTTGAAAAAGTTGGTAGTTATTATGATATGATTGTATTGAAATTTGAAAAAGTGGGTGGTTGTTGTGATGTGATTGTATTGAAGTTTGGAATGGTGAGTAGAAGTTGAGTATTTTATGATTTTTAGATGATATGATGGTATAATATATAATTTTTTGATGGGAAGGGAGTGGGCCCCACTAGTGGGTTAAAAGTGGGGGTTTTGGGGGGTTACCCACCCAAAGTGAGGGGTAACCCCCCAAACGAACGCACCCTAAAGGTTTTCGTATAAGCAGGGCTAAGACGGAATATATGGAATGCACCTTTGATGGAAGCAATGGTGAAGGAATCGAAGTGAAGTTTGGTAACGATAACATTCAGAAGAGAGATTCTTTTAGATATCTGGGATCTATTTTGCAACATGATGGGGAAATTGATGGAGATGTTACTAATAGAATAAATGCAGGATGGCTGAAGTGGAGAGGAGCCTCCGCTGTTCTCTGTGATAAGAAAATTCCTTTAAAAATTAAAGGAAAGTTTTACAAAGCAGCCGTGAGACCTGCTATGCTTTATGGATCTGAATGTTGGCCTGTGAATCATAGACATGTGCAGAGAATGGCTGTAGCAGAAATGAAAATGCTAAGATGGATGTGTGGACATACACGTAAAGATCGGATTCGGAATGATGCAATCAAAAAGAAAGTTGGTGTAGCTCCGATCGAGGATAAGATGCGAGAAAACCGCTTAAGATGGTTTGGTCATTTGCAAAGAAGGTCACTTGATGCACCAGTTAGGAGATGTGAGTGTTGGGATGTTGAGCCGGCTAAGAGAGGGCGATGACGGCCTAAGAAGTGTTGGAAAGAGACTATACGAAGGGATCTTATTTTTTGGATATAAGCCCGAGATTGACCCAAGATAGATCTGAATGGAGGTGAAGAATCCATGTAGCCGACCATACTTAATTGTGGGAAAAGGCTTTGTTGTTGTTGTTGTTGTTGTTTGTCTTCGTGGTGTTAGGAAGCTTGATTCAGATTGTTATTTTGTTTTCATGAGAGTTTGATTCAGATTGTTATTTTGTTATATTTCATCCTTCTAGAGTTTAACTTCCAAAACAAAATAAGACCCTCTCCTATTAACCCCGTCATTATATGCCTAAACACCAATTACTATATGCTTGCCATTTTTGTTGAATATAATTCCCCAGATATCCATTAGTCTCTTCAGGTTGAAACCAGATCTAAAGAAAATGAAAATTTATTGCTTGGTTCCAGATATCCGGAATACACCCGTCTACTCCCATGTCCAACGGAGAATATGTCACCAAGGGTTGAGCACCTTGTTGTTTCAGAAGGGGGGATTGTCCTTGATTACATTTGCAAAGCCCTGAATCTTCCCCCATTGTAAGTAAATATTCTTTTTGGAACGTTCTTTCCCCATTTTGATTTTTAAGCAACTCAAGAGATGATTTCAAGGGCCCAACAAGGTGTTAATGTAACTGACCTCCTTAATCTAGGTAAAAGTTTGATTCTGTTTTTGGATTAATTACATGACACTTTAACAAACTACTACCTCTTCATTGCTAAGCTGAAAGTTAACTGCCAACAATTTTTTGCACATTTGTGCATAATTATAATAACTGTACCAATAAAGGTATGTTGCAGATTTGATACAGTTCGGTGCTGTGCATTATGCACTTGTTTGCCCAAGACCACCGCCCAGTGCTACTCCCGAACAATTTCGAATTTTCAAGGAGGTAACTGACCCTTCTGTTTTGCAAAAGAGATCATCTATTAGAGGCAAAACTATTAGAGAGGCACAAAAGACCTTCAGAATAACCAGGCCTGATGAGTTTGTTGAAAGTGGCACCTACCTACGCGTGCATGTACATCCTAAACGCTCTCCCAGGTAAATATGTCATTTCAGAAGTCCACATTTTGCATTCATGAAAATTGATTGGGTTATGCTTACTCGCTTAGCTATTGCACGGGATTTACCTTATTTTGCTAAACTAATGCTCTTTGATTCCTGTCTTATTTAGGTGTTATGCCGTTGACTGGAAATCTCGAATTATTGCTGTTACTGAATCATATGTTGTTCTAGATAAGCCCCCGGGAACTTCGGTATGCGGATTTCTTTTCATCAATCGTTTAATAGCCACGACTTTCTATTAATTGCTGCTATCTCCTTGTGTATCTTAGCTCGAATGTGGTAACTGGTAAATTTTGAGAAAAGTTACAGATAGGATGTTAACAATACGGTTTGATTGTTGCAAACTCTCCGTGGTGATTGGCTCATCAATGTTAGGGATCAATTATGGACTCGAGGTTGGTCTATTCTTACACTAGCAAGTGCTTGGTATCCTCTTCCACAACATTTTGGCATTGTCTGTGCCCTCACTTTTCTTCAGCTTCCAATCTAATACCAATCTAAGGTGGAGTTTGATCTGTCAACATGTTTCCTTGGGTCTTGGTGCATGAGAAAAAGTTTCGTTATCACAGTTCGATCAGCTTGTTCTTTTGATCGACGAACCATTATTGGTTAGTGTTAGTGTTACTAGAGTTATTGTATTTTGTATTTTATTTGAGTCATGTAACCCCTTGTGGATTTGTATGTAATTCTCTCTTTTTTGCTCTCTGAGGTTTCACTCTATATAAGAAACCCTAGACTTATGGAATAACATTTCGATTCATTCTCTCCTCCAGATGATATTAGAGCAACGATCCTACATCGGGGTTCTGACCTAAATCATCCCACTGCCTCCTCCGAGCCTCTCCTCGATCTACGAGCGCTTGCACGAGCCCTTCTTCCTCGCCTAAATCCCAATGCAAGGCCCTCCACCCTCTTCCAACAGTTGTTGCACCTTCTCTGGTGCACTGCTAGCCCTCAACACCACCCAGGGGGCTTTTAGTGGATGTTGTACCTTCTCTGGTGCGCCGCCAGCCTTTAACACCTATGCTAGGGTGCTTCCAGCAGTTGTTGCACCTCCTCAAGGGTGTCGCCATCCTACAACACCCCTACTAGGGTGCTTCCAGTGGCTCAAGTGCCGCTTGACGGGTGTCACCAACCCACAAAACCCTGTCTAGGGTGCGCCCTCCGTGCTGTCGTGGACCTTTTCCATGGCCTCCAGCATCGTTGAGGACCATCTAGCCCAACCTGGGCTACCGCTAGGGCCCTCAAGGATTCCCTGGACTACTGTTCATCATGGGTTCAGACCTTTTGCGCTTGCACGTGAGTTTTAGGGCAATTTTCAGCCCCCATATGCATTCTTGAACAACAATATGACTTTCTTGATCTCTCCACGTGACCACAATTGCATCTCTTCCTACTGAGACAAAGCCCTTGTACACTCCGTCATCTTTAAAGGTACAAGCTACTTCTATCAAACTTAATGGTACATAAAACTTCGTGCCCTGGTCTCGTTCTTTAAAAGTGTTCATTGGTAGTCAGTGAAAACTCTGCATCATGATGAAAGATCCTTCAGAGGACAGAGATAAAGATTATGATGTCGGGCTTGGAGAAAACTAATAGGTCATCACTTGGATGACCAACAATGTTGAAGCACATATTGCATCGAACCTGCTTTACAAGGACACGACCGAGATGCGTGACGATCTGGAGCAGGCCTACTCCCAGAAGATGACTAAGTCCCGCCTTGCTGCCATATACATGCGGATCTGGTCTGCATCTCAGGGTAACTCTACCCTAGTTGAGTACTACATGCATCTCAGTAGCCTGTATGAGAAGCTTGCGATCTTTCAGCCTACTTGTTGTGCCAAACAAGTGCAAGAGCATTCAAAGTGACAGGTGTATCATTTTTTTGCTGGACTACATTCTAGATATCAAGCAGTGAAGGAGAAATTTCTAATGCCCGACACCCTGCCATCGGTGAAGACCATATTTAGTCATCTCTAGGAGCTAGAGACATGCTGCACGACCCTCTACTTTACCTCTCACAAGAACTCTACTCACTTAGCGTCATCTGGAAGAGGAGGGTGACTGAGCTTTAGAGGAGGCTACAATCGCGACTTTGACTACGGTCGTGGACATGACTTGGGTTGTGGACGTGGACGAGATTCTACTACTCCTCAATACCCATTGTGCATTCACTGTGATTGCTGGAATCATCCGTCTGAATGATGCTGGCAAAAGTTTGGCTATCCTCCTCATCCGGACAATAGCGCCTATTAGAACTCTACGATGTTGCAGAGGCGTCTTCTAATCTAGATTCCAGTGGATAGACGATCAAACTCAATGCTATTGATTACTCCCGTCTGATGCAGATCCTCCAGAACCCTGAGCTTGCTCCTTCTGTAAGTGAGACTACCACTGCTACTTTGGCTACCATTTCTTGTACAGTACCCAACTCTGCAACTACTAGTGCTCCTGCTTGGATCATTGACTATAGAGCCTCTACTCATCTGATAAGAGAATGTAGCCCACTAACCTTCTCCAAACCCTCTTCATAAGTGAAATCGATTTAAGTCACCATGTGGGCTTACTCCTCTGTTACTACCGTCGGAACTATGGAGTTCTCCTTCAAGCTCCAATTGTTTGGGGTTCAATGCGCTCCTGATTTTCATCGCAACTTATTGTCTGTTCATAAGCTTTATAGTGATCTTAATTGTCACGTGATATTTGAGGAATTCTGTTGCTCTTTCCAGGGCATCCAGACGAGGTAGATTTTTATGGGGGGTATGAGAAGAATGACCTCAATTATTTTGACATATCCTTGGATTCTACTTTTGTTGGTGCTGCGTCCATCTTTGAAGATCCATTCCTATGGCATCCACGCCTTGGGCATCAGCCAAGGCTCTCTCCTGGATGTTCCTTGAACTCTTTACTCTAGAGCCCTTTCAGACTTTCAGTGCAATGCGTGTGAGTTTGGGAAACATCATTGAGCTTCTTTTCCAGTTTGTGCTAAGAACGGTTGTACCACTCTTTTTAGATTAGTCCATTGTGATGTTTGAGGACATTGTCCAATCCAAACTTTGAGTGGTCATAGATATTTTATTGTTTTGTGGATGATTGTAGTATATCTTCTTGGGTTTATCTAATAAAGGTACACCAAGACATGAATAAGATCATAAAAAATTTCTTTCAATATGTCAAAACTTCTTTCTCTGCATGAGTACACATTATTCGAACTGACAATGCTCTTGAGTTCACATAACAGGACTTGACGTTTTTCTTTGCCTCCCAAGAGACTGTTCATCGGATATCCTGTCCGTATACCTCTCAGCAAAATGGGGTAGCAGAAAGGAAACTTATACATCTTCTTGATATCCTCGGTCTCTCCTTACTTAGATGAATGTTGCCAAATACTATTGGGGGTATGCCATCCTTACTACTGTCCATATCATAAACAAGGTCCCATCTTCTATCCTAAAGGGTGACACTCCTTTCTATCTACTATACCTCAATGAGTCTCCTTTTCCTTTACCGGTGAGGATTTTTTGGTGTATTAACTTTGTTCGTAACTTCCATGTTACCGACAAATTGACACCTAGGGCTATCAAGTGCATTTCCTTGGGTACTCTCACACTCAGAAGGTCTATAGGTGCTATTATCTTGTTGGACGTCGATATTATATTTCTGTGGATGTCACTTTCTTTGAGCAGGCTAGCTTCTTTACACAGATTGTTGGCGACATCCCTTTTGGATCTATCACCTCCATCGATTGTCTATAAACGCAAGCACACCACTGCACCTGCTTCTATACTTTTGCATGTCATTTTGCAGGATAATATGCCTTCTTCCAATGCTCCCGCCATTGCCGCCTCAGATGTGCCTGAGGAGCTTCCTATATCTCTTTGGAAACAAAAAAAGGCAATGTACTTTTTACTCTATGTCACATTTTACTTCTACTGATGGTTTATCTAGTTGTGACAAGAGGTTTGTAGATACCCTGATGGCCACTTATTTTCCCAGGGATCATCATAGTGCTCTACAAGATCATGGCTGGCGACAAGCCATGGATGAGAAGATGGACGCCCTTACCTCTAGGGCACGTGGGATCTTGTGTTGTGCTCCTCGGGAGTTTGTCTTGTGGCATGTAGATGGATTTTCAAGACCAAACAATCCCCTGATGGGTCCGTTGACAGATTGAAAGCCAAATTAGTTGCAAAAGACTTCACGCATACCTATAGGGTCGATTACTTCGAGACATTTTCTCCAGTTGCCAGAATGGGTTCCATAGCACTATTCTTTCTGTTGCTGCTAATAAACCACGCGCCATCTTTCAGTTTGATGCGAAGAATGTCTTTTCTTATGGTGACCTCAAGGAGGAGGTCTATATGATGCAGCCATCAGATTACATCGTCAAGGGGGAGTGTGTATGCCGACTACGTACGACCATCTATGGCTTGAAGTAGGGCCCGTGGGCATGGTTTGAAAGACTTATCACTGAGATCATCACTCGTGGCTTTTAGAGGATGACATCTGACTATTTTATCTTCGTCAGACGACGATCTACTAGCACTGTTATACTTGCAGTCTATGTTGATGATATGGTTGTCACTGCAGATGACAAAGTCAGCATTTCAAAGACCAAGACCTTCCTCCAAAAGGTCTTTGTCACGAAGGATCTCAGAGAACTCCGCTGCTTCTTTGGCATTGAGGTGATATCCACTGCAGTGGGGCTATATCTATGACATAGGAAGTATTGCTTAGACATTATCATTGGGATGGACTACTTGGATACAAGCCATCTAGCATCCCCACAGAAGTGAGGAAGCATTCTACATCTACTAATCACGAGTTTGAGGATACTACTTGATATATAAGTTTAGTGGGTAAACTACTTTATCTTACTGTTACTACACCTAATGTATTATATGTTGTGAGCAGAGTTATCCAACACATAGAGAGACCCCTTTACAATCATTGGCAGAATGTTCTTTTGATCCTTCAATATTTGAAGAAATCTCCAGGTCATAGACTCTTCTATGGGGTCAATGATTATACTGAATATCTCCACCTATGCAGATGCTACCTATGCCAGTTCGCCTGAGGATAGTTGATCCACTACATGCTATGCCATACTCGTTGGGGGCAACCTGGTTACTTGACGAAGCAAGAAGCATATAGTCGTCTCTATATAAAGTGCAGAGGCATAATACATGACAATGGCCCAAACCACCTGTGAGATCACATTGCTTGTTTCCTTTTTACAATAACTTGAACTTCCAGTGGTTACTCCTATAGCTTTATGCTGTGACAACAAGTCTGCTACATTTATTGCTGCCAATCATGTATTCCATGAGCGGACTAAGTACTTGAGGTTGACTGCACTTCATTCGTGATGCAGTATGAGGAGGAAGGATTACTACTCCACACATTTCCACTAAGCTTCAGCTTGCAACCATATTCACGAAGGCACTACCAAAGAAACGTCTCTTGTGGTTGATTTCTAAGGTTGGGCATGATCGATAGATATGTTGCAACTTGAGAGGGAGTGTTAAAGTTATTTGAGTTATTGTATTTCTATTTTATTTGAAATATGTAAACCTTCGTGGACTTATACGTAATTCTCCCTTTTTTACTCTATAGGGTTTCACTCTATATAAGAAACCCTAGACCTATGAAATAACATAACAATTCATTCTCTCCTTCACAGTTAGTTGAGAAGGTACTCTTGCTCTTTCTATTTATGTCAAAGATCGGATTTGTGAATTTACTGTCTAGTGCGAGAGTAAATTATGGTTGACTGGTATTAAGGTGTTGTTATTCTATTGACATTCTCTAATCCAAGTGGAGGGTTGTACTAGGTAGCCATCGGGTAGCATAAAATTGTTGGAACTCCGTTAACATGTATTATTACATACAATCAAAACTTGTTGGGGCATCCCTTCCCAACGACGCATGTATTGTCCGAATGTAGTTGAAAGTTGGCAATTGTTGTTATATTGTCTTTCAGGTGTAGAGCGAAATCTACAAGGTTTCTCACATTGTGTCATCTGCATGAGTGTTCATCGAGCATCCACCAAGCTCGTCCGCACGGCTGTAATGAGTCTACCACAATGTAGCTTCTCAACGATGCATGTATTGTCTAAATGTAGTTAAAGGTTGGCAATGGTTGTTATATTGTCTTTCAAGTGTAGAGCGAAATTTGCAAGGATTCTCACATTGTCTCATCTACTTGAGTGTTCACCGAGCATCCACCAAGCTTGTCCCCATGGTTGTAATGACCACAATGTGGCTTTTCTCACTTAAGTTGAGAGAAGCCACATTATGGCTGTTGCATCCATGGGAAGGAGCATGGTGGAGGCTTGTTGAACACTTGTGCAGATGGCATGCTGTCACATCTCGATAAAGAAGCTAGTCCTGCCACATCGATGAGTAAAGCTCTAATAAGGCAAGGGTTTCCACATCTTGGTGGATAGGGGTAAGGTTGCTATTTTAGGGTAACAAGTTGTAGATTACAACTTGGTCATGGGAGGATAATCATTTGAACGAATTAGGCTTTATTGTACTAAAAGACTTAAAGGAAATTGGTAGATAATGTTTGGAGATTAAATTATGACTATTAAAGGGATTTTGGAAAGGAAGATCCTAAGTATCATTTGTGCATTTGCACTCTAAGTTGACATGGAGGAAAGACTAGGAAGAGAATTTTCAGAGGAGTTGGACAAGGTTTTTTTGAGAAATCCCATAAAGACACATAATTTGTTTAGATGATGATTTGAATGAGATGGGAGAAAATGCGCTTTAAAGTTTTCAATTGTGTATGGTGGGCATGGTTATGGTGATAGAAATGAAGAATAAATTTTCCTCTAGATTTTTTAGTATCTTATGACCTTATTATTACACACACTTTATTTAAGAATAAAGATGAACACTTGATTACTTTTAATATGGCTTGACAAATATAAAAATCGACTATCTTGTACGGAGGAAAAGAGATCAATTATGTTAAAGATTGCAAGGTCATTACAAGCGATATATAACTACCAAACATCTATTAATTTTGGACATGTATATAAAGAAGCTATAGAAGAAATAGATAATGTATAGATAGGACATCCCAAGCCTATTTAGGAAACCATGCCCATGGGCCGGGCCCAGGCCCGCTCATTTTTCAGCAGCTGGGCCCAAGCTCGAGCCCATCCCGACTCATGATGGGTCGAGTCTGGGTCGGACCGACCTATGAATCCCACATAAGTTGGTCAGATCGGGCCTGGGTGGGTGATTGGGGATGAGGAGGGAGGGAGCTTAGGGAGGGAGAGGGAGGAGGCGACGCTCTAGCGGTGGGCGGCTGGGCCTGGGCTGGGAAAGGAGGGGAGGGAGTGGGAGCATGAGGTGAAGTTGTGGCGCCGACCATTGGGTAGTGAGGGAGGGAGGGAGAGGGAGGACGAGGTGGCGGTGGGCGGTGAGGGAGGGAGGCCGGAGACTTGGAGCGAGAGGGAGGAGAGGCAATGTGGCGCGAGGTGGAGGGGGTCGCAGAGGATCCTGGGGAGGGTCGAGGGCGACACGCGGTGCGCGACGACGATTGGAATCGCTCGGAAGGGGAGAGAGGAGTGGTAACACTCGAGGTCAGGGTCTCGGGTGGGAGAAGTTGGTGGGGGGGTGGGGGGGGAGGCTTACGGTCGAATAGTTAAGGGTAGGGTTTCGAAATGAGCGGGGACAGGTCGGACCAGGCTCATGGGTTGGGCCTAGAATCAGACCATAAACGGTGCTGACCCGTGAGCTTCGGGTTCGGACACGAAGAAACCCAAACCCGAACCGATTTGATAAATGGGCTAAAATGACGGCCCAAGCCCACCCATTTAGACAGTGGGCTTGGGTCAAGATTGAGCGGGCCGAGCAGCGGGCTGGGTTGGGCCGGCCCTGTCCCATACTCCACCCTACAATCGAGGCTCCAGGCGGATGCTTCCTCTCCGCGATGGCTACAGTCAGCAGCCCACCGTCATCGACGAGAATCAGGGGCTCCGCTCCCCTCGCGGCATAGAAGCACTCCAGTCGCACAACTCGCACATGCCCTCTCCTTCATCTCTACAGCTCGCGGCATAGGCGACACAACTCCTCCATCTCAGGCGGCACATGCGGCACAAGACCTCTCCTCCATCTCAAGATGTGCTCTCCAGTCGCACAGCTCGGCGGCGACACATGACCTCTCCTCCATCTTTAACTTGCGTAGGCAACACGAGCCCTCGCAGCTCCTCCAGGCGGAGGCTCCCTTCTAGGTGATCTCCATCTCTCCTTCGCGCGTAACCATGTGACGCGCTCCAGGCGCCACAACCCCTTTGCGCCTCCAGGCATAGGCCCCTGCATCTCCGAGCAGCACCGTCCCTCCGATCGTACTCCTAGGCGGCAAGAGACCAAGCCCCATCGGGGGTGGCGTGCCTTCGAAGAAGAGGATTCCCAAGTGGGAACCCTAAATAAAGCCCGAGTGGGTTGGATTAAAAAAATGTTATTTTTTCAGTTGCTATTGTAAGGGCCCAAGTTGGCCGAAAGAAAATAAAAAAGGAGAGAGAGGCAAAAAGGCGGAAACGTTCAGTTAAAAAAAAGAAGGGCGCCCATGTTTATTTCTGCCCAAATTGGGTCGAGAGTTTTGCAAAAAAATGAGAGGCAAAAAAATGGTATGATTTGAAAAAAAAAATAATAGCTGAAAAAGAAGAAGAAAAGCCGTTAAAAAAGAGAGAATGGATGGCTTATTTGAAAAAAAGGAAGACAAGACGACTATAAAAAAAGAGAAATAGTCGCAAGAAAACAAATCATTTGAGATTGTTTTATTCTCCATGTATTTTCTTGTCTTCTCCCAAGTTTGTCGATGTCAATGTTTTCCAACAAGTATGAGAGAAAGGGGGAGTACTGTTTAGAGTCACAAGTCGGATTCAGATATCATATTCTTCATATTCCAGACCAGCCAGATTTCATACTCTAAAGATTTTGTCAGATTTTAGACTTAACGATCAGATTCCGAGTCTTCAGTTTGATGTGCACATGTTTGCCATCATTTTTGTGGTCCCCATTTTTATTTTTAGTCTCAGAGTTTTCATGTGATCCATAGGGACTTCAGAGTAGAGTTCCCATTCCCTATGCCATATGGGCTAGGGTTTTCATGTGGTTTCATAGGGACTCCCGAGTAGAGATCCCATTCTCTGAGCCAGTATGTCAGAGACCCAGTTCTCCGACGAAGAGACTTTTCAGACTCCATTCTCCAGCGACTGTGGACTCCAACGAGGATGTCTCCGCGGTTTTTTTCTAGTTCGGCCCTTTAGAGAGATGGAGCAGTTGTCCACATGATTCACAGTCTTCTATATGTGACGGGCTAGGGTTCTCCAGATGGAGACTCATTTTCAGTTGCAGTGACTCTGACATGCACAATACAGAGCACTCGTTCTCCGACGAGGAGACCCAGTTTGACTCACACTCTAGACCGTTTGTTTCTCCTCACCTGCACGGCATGAGAAGCACCATCCCCGACAGCAACCGACAGTGTGTATGCGTTGAGTTGATATTGTCCGTAGTGTCTTGTAGCGTGAGTTTGAGATTTCTTTCTGTTTGTCCAAGCCGAGCATTGCATGCTCCAGCCTGAGGGGGAGTGTTGGAGTATATTAATGTATGCATCATGTGTAGGTGCGTAATTGGATCCCTTCAGGGTCCAATTACCACACCCACTAAGTTTAGTCCCACATCTACCAATGGTGGGACTTGGAGGGTCTGAGGAGGCTATATAAGAAGCCCCAGACCTCCTGTATCAAATGAGAAAAGTGAACACATCAGCCCTTTGAGGCATTCTCCCGTGGTTTCATCCCGCTCCTTAGGGAGTAGAGTTCCACGTAAAATCTCAGTGTTCCTCAATGTTTTTATCCTTTATGTCTGATTATGCTTCAGCATTCGTAGTTTCCAACGATGTGCACATCGTGGTGTCACTGCATTGATAATTAAGTTGAAAAAGGTAGTAGTCTTCGTGTTCTATTGCATTTTTTTAATATAATTTTTGGATGGCACCTCCAATTTTAATATCATCCTTTGACTTTTTAGAAAAAGATAAATGAGAGAAACTTGGTTAATGTGGTTGAGACATGCAAAGAAGACCATCTAATGCTCCAGTTCGATGGTATGAGAAGTTGGAAGAAAAACCTTGCAAGAGGCTTTGGGAAGGACCAAGGGTTTTGCTTTTTTGGACTTAGTTATAGCCAATATATCCCAGGTTAGATTTGTTTGGACGCAAAGAATCTATGTAGCGGACCCAACTTAAAGTGGAAAAGGCTTGATTGTTGTTAATTATGGTTGACAACATTTCCACTAGAAGCAGTAATGAATTCTGAGCTGCAGATCACGTTTGAGGGAAGTGTCATTGTCGGAACATGTTGTAAGCTAGCTTTTCAAACAAAAACCATGCCTGAAAACTTGTGTTTGTCTTTGTTGGAGAGAGAAAACCAAATTTCTAAGCTGGAGTGCAAGTTGTGTAGACCACAAGAGGTGCCCAGTTGGGGGAATTGTTCACCCATTTTCAGGCATTGTTGCAAGACACCACATAATCAGCATTAATTCTGATTGGAGATGTAAACTTGTGTACTTGCCAGGGCCCCTATGTACTTTCCTGTTACTAACACCTTAGGCAGCACTTGAATTGCCACTGCGAAACTGGAGGACCAGCATTCACCACACTTTTGCTGGTGAGGAAATATGACCATGTGTGAATAGAAGGGACAAGGTCTGTCTTTACATAATCTTAACCTTCTGGAACAGTTAATAATGCTCATATATTTGACTGCTGCATTTTCTTAAGGAATTGTTTTTCCTAAAAGAATAAAAGATTTGATAACTCATGCCCGGGAGTCTTTAGTAATGCTAGGTCTTTCTTTTTGTATTCATCTTTCTGACTTCTCCAGATGTCTTTTTGTAGTAAATTTATTGATGGCTTTCAATATATGATTTGTTATTAGATGTTATGTATAAAGATCGTGTTATTGCTACCTTTTACAGGTCGGAGGAACCACTGACAACATTGAAGAATGTTGTGCTACTTTTGCATCTCGTGCTTTGCATTTAAATGAACCATTGAGAACTACTCATCAGATTGATAATTGCACTGAAGGCTGGTATGTGATTCTGATTATTTTTCCTCTTATGCGACAGAATGTCAGAAACTGAAGTTTTTTTGCAGTGTTATCCTAGCCAGAACAAAGGAATACTGTTCCGTTTTTCATGGAATGATAAGGGTACGATAATCAGGAGAAACAAGTGTTATTTTTTTGCAGTTCATTACATATTCTTTAAAAACTTTCATCTTTACTTCATGCTGTTGATGAGTTTGTCACTATAATCAGGAGAAACAAGTGAAGAAACTCTATTTGGCTCTTGCTGCTGCACCCGTGCCAACAGGATTAATTTCTCATTACATGCGTCCTGTGAATATTGCTCCTAGAATAGTTTCTAAAGGTAATAGAGGGAGTTCAGACCTTAAACTGCTAGAGATGCTCATGGTTTCTTGTAGGTGCTATCTTTATGTGTTCATTGGTTTTGCACTTGGTACCCAAATTGAAATTCATATCCGAAACCTCCATATGTAAAATGCTGCTAATGTGTGACTTTCCTGCATTCGTGTGTGGCAGAAGTATGATGGTACTGCATCTGACAATACTGTTACAGGTTTATCACGTGGTGGGTATACGCCAGCCATGCTACTATCTTTTAAACTTATCTGTCGTTCACGTTAATTTCCTGAATTGCTAGCATGCCTCTTTTGAAGCCATTTTTCCGATCATATGTAAATTATAATTAGTCACTCACCAAACCTGTATGGAAAATGAGTCGTCATGATGGAATCAAGCTACGTGACCAGCAAGGGGGTCTGTTGGTATGATGCACTGTCTTATATAAGAAGGCGTCCCAGAAAATCCACGGCACATCCTTTCAACAACAAAAAAGCCCGCAGCTCGTATATATTCTCTGTTTCTCATTTCAATTCTTTCTGCCAATGCTCCATAAAAAAACAAGCTTCTCAGGGGGATTATTGTGGAAGGTGGATTTCTCCAAGGCTTATGATTACGTTAACTGGGGATTCCTATGGGCTTCCTTAGAGAAGAGTAGAAGAGGGGCTTCCTAGCACAATGGATTGGATGGATCAAACGGTGTATTATGGCATCCTCTTATGTTGTTCTGGTTAATGGCAGGCCAGAAGTGGGTTTTTTTCAGCCACAGAAGGAGATTAGGCAGGGATGTCCCTTAGCCCCGTTGTTGTTCATCATCATGGCTGATGCGTTGGCGGTTATGATGAGGTTAGCTATCGGTGTGGGGTGGTGCGAAGGCTATGAGAGGATATTTCCATTCCTTTACTGCAATGTGCGGATGACATTATTTTGTTCATGGGGGATGACAAGGAGAAGATGAGGCAGACGTCCAACATTATGGATATTTTTGGTGACCTTTTTGGACTTCATATTAACTTAGGCAAATCGGTGGTGACTCCTTTCAGTTTATCGGAGCGCGAGATGCAGGAGGTGGCAATGCTTCTGGGATGCCCCATAGTTAGCCTGCCGATCACATATCTGGGCCTTCCGTTGGTGGCGGGGAAGCCAAAGAATCAAGACTGGAGGATTTTAGTGGACATGCTTGAGTGCAGAATGGTGGGCTGGAAGGCTTCGATGTTGTCAAGGGGTGGGAAGATGATGCTTTTGAAGCATGTTTTGTCGCCCATCCCTATTTTTTTGTTCCACAAGGTAGCTTCCTGTGGGTATCCGCACACGTATTGAGGGCCTCATGAGAAGGTTCTTCTGGGCGGATGGTAAATAGGACAAGTGTGATATTCATTTGGTTGGATGAGACAAGATGACGAGGTCTAAGAAGCGAGGTGGGTTGGGAATTCTGTGAACGGGAGAGATGAACAAGACATTCATGGGCCATGGCTAAATGGGTGGTGCGGATCTGTGGAGACTTGGGGGACATGGTGTACAGGTTGATGAGGAGGTTATATAGTGTGCCCATGGCTTTGGTGGCTGCTCCATGTCGTATGCCTTCCTCTTTGTGGAAGGGAATCATCGAGGTGTTGCCAGATATTACAGAGAAATTGCAGTCGGTTCTTGGGGATGGTGCATCTTTTATTTCTGGATGGAGGATTGGACGGATGCTGGGACTTTGGGTGAACTCTTCCCGCGTTTATATCAGCTTACAGCTAATAGGCTAGCGACGGTGCAGCAGATGTAGGTGCATGGATCATTGGCCCCTGTCTTTGCTTCTAATTTGTCGGACCAGAGGGTGGAGGATTTTCTTGCTTTATAGACACACCCTGGCGCAATTTGAGGGCCCCACGACGGGAAAGGATCACTTTGCGTGGGGTGATGGCAGATTCTCCGTGAAGAAAGCATATCATTTTCTGGTGAAAGATGGGGAAGATGTGGAGGAAGGGGTGGCGACTGATGCCTTGTTGATATGGAAGAGCATGGTACCAAATCATATTAAATTTTTTCTTTGGTTGTTTCGACAAGTGCGACTCCTCACGCAGGTTCGTCAAGGTCAACTGTTAGGACTTGAGATTGGGGTTTGCGCCAGATGTGGTGAGGCGGTTGAGGATGCGGATCACTTATTCTTCACATGTTCGTCTTCTGCTCATGTTAGGGATATTGCCAGCATTTCATGGATTGGGGGAAAGGGAGTCACTGATTTTTGGAGGAGCATCAGAATGGTGTGCGGGTTCAGGAACGAGGATAACATGCGTCCTTTTGCCCTTTTGTGGGCGATTCGGTGCGCGAGGAATAATGCCATTTTTGGTGCTCAATATTGTTATACGGAAAACATACTGGAACATAGTAGAGCATTGTGTACGGTGTGGAGTATGTAATACTTTGTAATTTTTACGTTTACTTTATAATTAATATACTTGGTGGTGGGTCCCAATTTCTGAGACTCCACCTATTTAACTTCAAAAAAAGCAAGCTTTTATAATATATGATAGCTACTTTTTATAACAGTTCGTTCCAAACGACTTCTCATTTACTTTGCTCCTCATCCAACTCTTGCTCGTTCGGCTTGACTTTCATCGCTCTATTTTTCTTCTCTGCTTCGCCACTCATGGACGACACCTTATCTGCAATACTGAGCCTCGGGGGCCTTGTGACTACTTCGGCAGATAGTTTTGATATTCCTGTCAAAATGAAATTGTCATTTGAGAAGACGTGTGACATGTGGGATAGATTTGTTTTGTAACACCTTTCATATGAGTTTCTGAGGCTGGCCCTTTATGGATGGTAATAATACCTGAAAGTGTTGAGATAGTTGTATCTCACGGTGTCTTTTATGTTTTATGTTTTCTTGATGTACCTCTTGTGTAATTAACCCAGGGCTTTTCTCCTATATAAGAGAGCCCTTGGGTCTCATATAGATTATGAATTTCTTTTCTCCCAACATGGTATCGGAGCAATGGTCCTAGACCAAGGTCCCGTATCCCACCCTAACCCTAACCCTACACTCCCTCCCCCCCCTGGGCCACTGCCACAACAGTCGGGCTTCCCGCGCTAGCCCGCGCTGCCGGGGCTCCTGCGCCGCCCCTCCAGGCCTTCCAGCCCTACCGTGTTGCGCAACCAAGGCCTTCCAACCCTACTCACGCCGCCATTGGGCGCCTCCACCCTCCGCCGCAGCTGGGCATATCCAACCCAACCCCTGCCGCGTGTTGCAGCATGCATTTTGCGGCCTGGAAGCTGCCGTACGGGCTATTCTGTGTCGTCCCGCTGTCCGATCTAAGTTCGAAAACGTGACTTCTCTCAACTAAATCGTGTCCTACGCCTCTAAACCCCACAAGAAAGATACGAGGATGGTTGTATGAGTCTACAAATACAACCATTCCTCCTTATGATTGTGTAGACATTCTCCAATCAGTCTACTCCTCAGTTTGTTTGTGGTTCTACTTATTGGTGTCATGTCAGAAACCAAGAGTGACGTCTTTTCTTCGTCCGGGGCCTTCAAAGGACCGACTCCCATCGTGAAGATGGATGGGACCAACTACGAGTTGTGGTCCATGCAGTTTCGTACTCTTATGCAGTGCCATAACAAAGAGCACATTCTGACAGAATCAGAACCGGCAGACAAGACTGAGACTAATGCATCTTGGAAGTAAGATGATGCATATGCTCGCATCTGGCTCTCTGGGACACTTACCACAGAGATTGCCAATGACATTGTTAATCAGCCCACAACAAAGGCTATGTGGGACATATAGCTGACACATACGGGCATGCAAAGAATGAAAGCAAGATCCTTCAACTGCAGTTCGACGTTTTTTCGACCAAACAGAATGGTCAACCGCTCCACACACATTTCTCTCATCTAAGAGGTATGTTTGAGCGAGTACACAGTTTCATGCCTATTACCACCAGCATTGCTGCATTATCTGAATGCTACAATGACATGAGTCTTCCTGTCATCTCTTGACTCTGAGTACGATGCAACTCGTACTCAACTTCTGACTGGAGAGACGGTACCACCGATGGAGGTCTACAAACGATTGAGCAGGATTACTACCACTTCCACTCCTGCGGCCCAGATGACTCCCTCTGCTATGGCAGCTTCTCGTGGCAGAGGAGGGTCTTCCCAATTTCGTGGCCGCGGACCTCGTGCTCGAGGAGGAGACCGTCAGCGTGATCCCACTCCCATCGTCCTGGTCATTCGGACAAGACATGCTTTCAGAAGCATGGATGTCCGACGTCTACGCGTGTTGCTAAGCAGACCGAGTCTTCGTCTGCGTCTACTCCGGATACACGGTTGGATGATATTGTGTCGAGGCTTCAACAGATGATGAGCACCCCTACGACTTCGATTGTCGGTACCTCAGATGCAACAGCTACTGCCAGAGCATCATCCAATTCATCATGTATTCCTTATGCGTTTACCAGTTGTAGCAATTCAGATGTGACGGATTGGATTATGGATTCTGGAGCGTCACATCATATGTGTGGAGATCGGACACAGTTAAGCTCTTACAGGTCTATTCCACCTCGTAGATCTGTGGTCATCACTAATGGGGTTCGACTACCCATTATTGGTCAGGGGGAGATTGTTCTAACCCCATGTATGCATCTTTAGAACGTCTTATATGCTCCTGATTTTCAAATGAATCTTTTGTCTATTAGTTAAAGTACAAACGATTTACATTGCCGTGCCATCTTTAATCCCTCTTCTCTTGTGTTTCAGGACATACTAACTGACATGGTGATTGGTCATGGCCGTCAGCAGAGAGGCTTGTATAAGCTTGCCATACCTCCATGTACTGGGATTTCTTTATTCCTTCATGGTCCGTTTCTCCTTTCATGTGGCATCTTCGCTTTGGCCACCTTCCTCTTCAGAAGATGATTCATGTTGTCCCGCAGATATCTACTCGTACTACATTGGAATGTGAAGCCTGTCAGCTTGGGAAGCATCATCTCTCCTCGTTTTCGAGTTGTTCGAGTCGTCATAGTAGTCAGTCTCTTGAGTTGTTTCATTTTGACATTTGGGATCCTAGTCCTGTTCTCAATCATCAGTGGCATCGTTTTTATATGGTTGTTGTGGATGATTATTCTAATCTATCTTGGGTATTCTTGTTAAAACATAAGTCTGAAGCAGATGTGATCATTAAATCTTTTCTTATTGAGGTCAAAAACATCTTCTCTGCTCATGTGAAATTCATTCGTACGGATAATGCTTTGGAATTTTCCACATTTTATTTATCGGAATTTCTCAGGTCTCGTGGTATAATTCATCAGACTTCTTGCAATTACACTTCACAACAAAATGGTGTGGCAGATCGCAAACATCGTCACCTTCTTGATGTTACAAGGACCTTGTTGATACAGAGTCATACCCCTCATTCTTTCTAGGGGGATGCGGTTCTCACCGCCTGCTACTTGGTGAACCGCATGGCATCCACTATTCTTGGAGAGAAGGTTCCCTTCTTGATTACGTTTCCCGAGAAGGAACTATTCTCTCTCACTCCCAGAGTCTTTGGATCGGTGGCCTTTGTCCGCAACTTCATTCCTGGTCGTGACAAGCTCTTACCTAGAGCTGTCAAATGTGTCTTTGTTGGTTATTCTCATACCCAAAAATGATATAGATGTTTTGATCCCGTAGGGAGAAAATACTATATGAGGGCTGACGTCACATTTTTTGAGTCTATTATGTATTTTTCTCCTACAGGTGACTGGTTGTCTAATGTTGGTTCTGGAGAGGATGTAGTGGTTCCTCCACCTCCGTCTTCTCCATCATATGCCCTCGTGATGCTCATCTGTCTTCTCCACCTTCACCACCTCCACCACTTCCACCTCCGTCCACCTAATCCAAGTTTTTACCCCATGTTTATACTCGTAGGTCTTCTACTCACCCCTTTGCTCATGTGTCATCCACATCATCCATCACGCCTCAGGTATGTCATGAACATAATATTATTATTGATGGCACTGAAGCTTTGAATGATACACAGGAAGAACTGATTCCAGAGGACAGAGATGCTGATGACCTGGAGATACCTATTGCCCTAAGGAAGGCTTATCGCCAATGTGCCACGTACCCTCTTGCTGCGCATGTTTCCTTGGATCGTCTTTCAGAGGATTACAAGAAGTTTGTGGTGGGACTATCTGCTGTTACTATCCCACGTACATATCAGGAGGCGCTTCAGGACAGTAGGTGGAGACTTGCAATTGAAGAGGAGATGTCAGCTCTACGGTTGCGTGGTACTTGGAACATTATCTCTGCTCCATCAAGTGCCTCAGTTGTGAGCTGTAAATGGATATTTACGGTAAAACAGAGGGCATATGGCAGTGTGGACCGCTATAAGGTCAGGCTTGTGGCACGGGGGTTCACCTAAACCTATGGGGTGGACTATCAGGATACCTTCTCTTCAGTGGCCAGACACTCGACACTACGCATTCTTCTATCCGTTGCCATTTCACGGGACTGACCTCTTTACTAGCTTGATGTGAAGAATGCATTTCTATATGGGGATCTACAAGAGGAAGTTTATATGCAGTGCAGGCTCCATAAGTCGATTTATTGCCTGAAGCAGAGTCCGAGGGCTTGGTACCAAAAGCTATCGGAGTTGATAGAGCAACATGGGTTTGTGCGGTCTACTGCGGATCATTCATTGTTTGTTAAGAAGACACAGAGGTATTGTTGCTATTCTTGTTTATGTGGTTGATATTGTTATTACAGAAGATGATGAGCAGGGCATTCATGCTGCCAAGGAGTTCCTAGGTCAACAATTCGTGACTAAGGACCTTGGCAATCTTCCTTACTTGGGTTGGAGTTCGCCAGGAACCAACGTGGTCTTGTGATGACTCAGAGTAAGTTTGTTATGGATCTTCCTTCTGAGACAGGTATGACAGGGTGCAAACCTGCTACTACCCCTATTGATGCAAGTATGAGATTGTATGATGACACTGAGGAGGTTGACAAGAGGAGATATAGAGAGCTTGTTGGGAAGCTCTTATACGCCACCATCACCAGGCCGGATATTGCTTTTGCAGTTAAGCAAAGTCAGTCGGTTCATGGAGCAGCCCAGGAAGGTGCATATGGATGCCTTCCATATGGTCTTGAGATATTTGAAGACTTCACCTGGTTCGGGTCTTATATTCAGTAAGGATACATCTCTTGAGGTGACAACATGTGCAGATGTAGATTATGCTGGTTGTCCCAGAGACACAAAGTCTAGTCCTGGATTTGCTATTTTTGTCGGCAACTCACTTGTTTCATGGAAAAGCAAGAAGCAGACAGTGGTGGCTAGATCAAGTGCAGAATCTGAATACAGGACGATGGCACAGGGAAGTGCAGAAATGATGTGGGTTAGATCTGTGTTGACTGATCTTACTATTGAGGTTCCTCTTCTTATGCAGCTTTTATGTGATAATCAAACAGCTCTATTTATTGCCAATAATCCTGCCTTTCATGAACGGACAAAACATATAGAGGTGGATTGCCATTACACTAAAGACATGATCCAGAAAGGTCTCATATCCACCTCTCATGTTTTCGCTGGAGATCAGACGGCCGACATCTTCACCAAGGCCCTAGCTAGAGGTCCCTTTCAGAGGTGCTCCAAGCTGAGCATGATAGATATATATGCTCCAGCTTGATGGGGAGTGTTGAGATAGTTGTATCTCACGGTGTCTTTTATGTTCTATGTTTTCTTGATGTACCTCGTGTGTAATTAACCCATAGCTTTTTTCCTATATAAGAGAGCCCTTGGGTCTCATTTAGATTATGAATTTCTTTTCTCGCAACAGAAAGAGAAGGTTTTTTAGTGCAACTCAATCAATTCAGTATATCGCACTGCAATTTAACGGTTTAACCCTAAGGGAATCTTAAATGCTGTCCTAGGAATTTTGATGCATGAAGGGATAATCCATCCTCTTATTTCTCTGGTTTCCAGATTTTGTTAGCGGATGGCATCTATGTCAGCTCGAGGTATTGGAGTGTAAGGAGGTTCCATTGCCCAATTCTGAAATGAAGAGAAAACTTTCAATTGAAGACTGTGAATGGCCCTACAAGGATGTTGCGTATGAATGCCGAATCAACCTACTGACAGGAAAGACACACCAGGTGTGTGCGCGCGCGCGCGCGTGTTCTTCTGCTCAGTTTTTTTCATTAATTTATCTTTTATGTATTCATTGAGATTTCCCGCCTTCCTTTATGGGCCATTGCTGCTAGCTAGCTTGAGAGGTTCATGCTTAACTGTGATATCTTGTTCTTTTATATAATCATAAGGAAAAAGTCACTGGGAAGTTGTGAACATTAAGAACAACTCTTTGGACGCTCCCAACTCATTCATACGTGCAAATTTTTGTATTGAGAAGCTAAATAAATGGTGTCATGATATGCTGTCTTTGTTTTGGTAACTAATGAAAGGAGCTCCAAAGTAACAATTTCAGGAAGTAGGTGTTGTGCCATGATTGGGTCTGATCATATAGTTTGTGCAGATCCGAGCCCAGCTTGCTGCTATTGGAGCGCCATTGATAGGCGATTCAATGTATATGCCTGCTGCCATGGCTGAGAAGGCAAATCCTTTTATCAATCCATATGGTGAATGGGAAAGCCTGAGTACTGATGCAACCGAGGAAGAGAAAACAAGAGCAATTGAGGAGTGGATAGCCCAACATGGCAAGGAGCCTGCTGTGGCCATTGGACTCCAAGCTTCCTGCATCTCATGGAATGATGAGATCTATGAGGCTGGGACCCCGTGGTGGAGGTGATAGTGTTTCTTTCCATGATGTAAACTTTGCTTCAGTTAGTACAAATCTTACACTGCTTCTCCAACGCTGTCATCTGGCTGAAATCTTGCCATTTGGGAGACTTCATCAAGGCATGCAGCATTTGCTGGCCACGAGTTGGAGTTTGAAGCCTGGGCTCTGTGTAACACTATTCCAGAACTTGCTATCGTGTATCCTGCGATTTTTTATCCGGGTACTTTCTCGGTTGGGTTCATATAATCACAGTTGTATGAGTTATATGAACAGTTGCTGATGGAAATTTATCTAGCATCAATGGTAAATTTGGTTAGACAGTGTCCGATTCTTTACGTTATCTGTTTATTAGATACAGTGCAGCTACTGCAAACTGGAATGGGGATTAATAGTCATGTTGTGAACATTAAATCTGTAAGTTAGGTAATCAAGGTAATTAATTTTATGGAACACAGAATTTATTCTCCTATGGTAACTGCCTGTTCCCGCATCCCCACAGTTTGATTTGATTTGTTCTATCCTGATTATAAAACCCTTCTTGTTCTAATGTACAATCCATATGATTGGCAAATCGTGCAAGCAGTGATTCTATTTGTAGGTACTCACATGTTTTTTTTGCACAATACTGTTGCAATGTAAATGACGTGGTTTTAGTCGTACCAGATAATGATATTTGGGCTTTGATGACACGGAAAAAGATTTTACGTACTCGATGAAATGCTATCTATATATCTATTATTGGCGTCAATTGTGAGTTGTGACTGTTAAGATTCGGAGGAGTTAATTGATCATGTTAAGATATGTTTTGAAGATTCAACCCGTTTATGATCCGATACATATTGTTATCGGATCTTAGCCGATCTGATTATAACCGGATGTTTAGGATCTGTTTATAGTGTACCTCTACACATGTATTGGGATAAGGTGCGGGTTATATGAGAGTCTTGTTCTGGAAGAGCACTGTCTCCGGGGATTTCTGTATCTTGTACTCATGTTTTATCATACTGATCTCTTTGTTCATGGTTTTTTTTCCCTTCTACACTTATGTGGTTTTTTCATGTAAATCGTGTATTCTCTTTGGATTGCTTGCTGATTGTTTATATGCTCAGATCGTCTACCAATTTGTTGATCAATGTTTTAAGCATGGAGAAAGTCAACAAACAATCCATTGAGAAAACACCATTTATGTGGAAAGCATCATCGTTGTAGTGCAGAAAAACTTTGGGAAAAGAGATCTCACTACGATGAAAACTGGAGTACATAATACAAAAACTCTAGGAGGCAATACTCTCTCTGATCAAGACTCTCAGATTACCCCTGACTTAAAGTAAAATATGTATATAAACAGATCCTAATCAGATCATGAATATCAACATTGGGTTAGTCAAGGTCCATTTACGATATGTATTTGGATCATAAATGGATTGAAACTTAGAGACCTATCTTAATAAATCTCCATCTTGATTTGAAGTCCACCCTGAAGCAACAAGAAAAACACTTTTTGCTGAACATGGCACTTACACTTGAGAAAGACCAACCAAATTCATGCAGGTTGTGAATTTGGTTAGTGGAATTGTCTTAGTCATATGTATTCTAGATTATATGCTATGTCAGTCTTCTTCATTTGAATGTTGCCATCTGTGACTACTTTTCTGATGAAATGATAGCATACATCAACGTGCTTTGTTCTTTCATGGTGCATCTGATCCTTTGTTAGATGTTGGCACTCAGACTATCACAATGGATGACAACTATCTTGTGATCGAGATTGAGCTCATCAGATAATCCTCCTAACAAAAATGTTTTTTTATTCCTTCAGTTGCTGCCATGTATTCTGCTTCCGTAGTAGAAAGGTGCACGGTGTGCTGCAAAGATACTTTCTATGAAACTGCACATCTACCAATAGTGAATACATAGTTTCTCATGGATCTTCTCTTGTTATGTTCACCTGCATAGTCAACATCAGCAAAACCATCTATTCTATCCTTACTTTTCCCAAACTCAAGACAATGTCCAGTGCTACCTCACGGGTTTCTTAGAATCCACTTCCAAGCAAGAAGAAATGACCTTTTCTTAGATTTGACATGTATTCACTTACAACACTAATTGCCTAGGCGATACTTAGGAGAGTACAAATCATGGCATACATGATACTTCTAACAACACTATTGTAAGGAACCCATGACATATGCTTATGCTCATTATCCATCTCTAGAGACCACCCTACATAGAGCTTGAAATGAGTGCCAAGTGGGAACTTCTCAGGTTTTGAATTTGTCATGCCAAAACACTCTAAAACCTTATGTAGGTAGCTCTTTTGGCTCAAACATAGCTTACCAACTTTATGATCTCTATGTATCTCCATGCCAAGTAATTTCTTGTCTATACCAAGATTCTTCATCTCAGATTCTCTACCAAGTAAGGCTTTCACTCCATTCACCTCGGATTTGTTTCTGGATACTATCAACATATCATCAATATAAAATAACAAAAAATGCAGTAGTAATCAACAAGGTGTCTAAATTAGACACAAATATCATAACTGTTCCTAGTGAAACTTTGTACAACAATGAATGTATTAAAGCATTTGTACCACTTTCTTGGGGATTGCTTCAACCTATAAAGAGATCTCTTCAACAATCACATATGATCTTATTTTCACCTCATATGCATACTCAAGAAAAATGCATTTAACAAGTCTAGGTTCCAGTCTTCTTTGATTAAAAATACATATGCAAGATTACCAAAATCTTCAAATCAAAGTGGGGATGTCTGGACCATACCTCCTTTGGTGTCAGGATGTCTAGAACTAGTGAAAGAGATGGAATCACAAAGAAGGTCATCATTGCAATTGCTTCAACCCAAAAATCCATCACTCCTGCATTCAACAACATACATCTGGCTCTCTCTAGGAGGGTTATGTTCATGTGTGTTGCAACTCTGTTATGTTGTGAAGTATGACTGTTTGCAGCCTCTTGATCTTTTCCCAGCCTACTTCTCTAAGAATTTTATCCACTTCATCTTTGAATTTAAGGGCATAAATCCATATCTTTCTGGAATAGTCATCAACAAAGGTCGACATGTATTATGCACCACCTTTGGAGGAAACTTGAGACGGTCCCCATAGATCCGAATGAATAGTCGAGAGCATCCTTTTAATGTTTAGGAGCACTAAAACTCTTCCATGTTTGTTTGATAAGAATGCAATGCTCACAAAAATCTAAGTTGCTCATGACCTGACTGTTAAGTAATCATCTTTTGACGAGGGTACTCATACTTGTCTTGCTCAAATGTCTCAACTTGAGATGCCATAATCAGATTTGATCTATCCCTAAAATAGTGAAAATGGTTGCAACATTTGTAGTAGAATCTCTCTGCAACATATACAGATTTATAGTGGACACCGCAATATGTCCATCTTTGGCAATTGTCAATATACCACCATTTGTAGCATACATGCACCCTCTCTAATCTAAGATGCCAAGGGGCATCACGTTCTTTTTAAAATTGGAACATGCAAATATCTATCACGATGATAGTTAATGTCATTATGCATCTTCAGTTCAGTACTCCCTAATCCTATAGCCCTAGACTATGAATAATTACCCATATTGACAACTCCCCCATTAACCACTATGTAAGATAAGAAACAAATGGCGATTATGTGTGACATGGTATGAGAAACCAGAATAGAGGAGCCAACCATCCCTCGATTCATGAGGTGTATCAGCCATCAAGACAACCAACATTTATGTATTATATTTCTAGATAACTCGCTTCCCATGTAGAACCTTCTTTATCAAATATCTTATGCTATTTCTCCTTATTTTGGAGTTTTGGCACTCATTTTTCATTTGTTCTTTCTATTTATAGTATCAAAAATATTTGCTATCCTCTTTTCCTTTTCATCTTACAGCTTCTCAAACTTCAGTTATTCTGTATATTTCCATCCCCACTTCAAATACCTCAGTTGAAAAGCCCTAAAAAATCAATTTTCTCGGAAACCCTAAATATTGTTCTTGGATCCGTCCCCATGAGATGAATCCAAAGAAACCTCTTTCATATGAATAGGATGTTGTTTCGAATTATTATTAATTTTGGAAGCAATACATGTTGACATATGTTAAGCCATAACTAACTCTTAATCACCCCCATTAGTACTAACAAATCTTGCTTAATGATACCAATGATTATTAAGATAATGATTAGATAATGTTAATCATAGATTGGTGGATATTAATCATGGTTAAGAATAATTAGTAGTATTTGTACTAATTAATCATGATTAGCGCTTATCAAGTCGATTAGCCAAATCATGGGCAAAAAAACCATGGGTTCTAAACCATGATATTCGTGGGTTGCGGGCTTATAAATAGTGCATGCCCTTCATTCTCTATGATTTCATTTCCACATCCCCCCATAGATAGGGCTGAGAGGTTGAAAAAAGGAGAGGTTGGTGGAAAGAAGCGCTAGCGAAGCTCTACCGGAAAGAAGAGGAGAAGGAAGATGATGCACTCCTCTCCTCAAGGCTTCGGGCAGGAGGTAAGTAGATCTAACTTGAGCAAGGTTTTGGAATTCTTTTCAAGTTCCTTCCTTTTCTATGTTAGTATTAGCATATAAGGAGAAACCTGAGCATATCCCTGCTTGGGTGCGAGTGGTTGTGTCATTAGTTAACATATGATTCTTCACATGATTTATTTGTCCATGTTATGAAAACTAATCGAATTTTCGATATATGCTAATAGTGTTGTTATATGATGTAGCAACCTGAGTTACACCTTACTTGAGTGCGGGTGGCGCAACCTTCAGTGAACGTATTTTTCACCCACCCATGACGTGAGGTGTACCAATTATTCATATTTCTTCTTTTGTTTCTTCTTCCTAGTCTTGCTTTTTCCTTCAAAAATTCCTTTTGTAATAGGAAATTCTATTGAATTTTCCTTTGAATATCACCTGATATAAGGGGAAATTCTACCAAAAGTTTCATTGAAATATCACCAGTTATGAGGGAAAACTCTGCCAAAATTTCTACAAATTATATTCTTTCTGTTCTTCGTTCGTTCTTCGTATTTTTTTATTATCCTTCATGTGTTCTTTGTATTCTTGATTTCAAATTAGATTTAAATTATTTCAAGAATCATCAATCTTCCTATTTTAACATGACTTGAAGCGGGCCGTGGTATTGCGTGAAAATTAATACATTAGGTAATGAGATCCTACCTTTTGATATTGTAATTTCAAGTGAAATTAAATTAAATTCTTGATTATTGTGTTCTTTGTTATAAGAATATTCACATGCTTATTTTTAGAACCCATTGTTGATTGATTCATAATTTCCACCAAAATAATTGTTAGAATAGAATTTGTTTCATGATTCATACTTGTAGTTACTATTATCCATGCAAGTCGTGTGAAAATTCAAGATTATCAAAAGTTGAGTCCTTTGAAATAAAATAAAAATGAATAAATATAGATTTAATGTACATATATGATACTTAGTAGAGAAGAAAGTTAAAGAGTATAATTGTATCATTTTTATATCATACGAAATTGACATAATTAAAATGGATCCTATAATGGATTATGTCTCATCTCTTGCGATAAGAATGATTTGGAGTGGATATTGCAGGTCAGGAATTCATCCTATATTTTTGTCAAAAGAAATCTGTATGGTAGGCCAAACCTAGGTTGCACAAGTTGCCCTATTACATTGAGCGTGCAAAATAAATTACTTGCAACGCATGGGGGTTATCGTCGGAGAGATTTCCTTACTGGAAATGTGGCCGTGCCATGTGAAGGCACATGGTAGGACGAGTATCATTTGGGTCATGATATCATGTTCTTTAAGCTATTGGTAAAGATGATTAAATGTGTACTATCTGTAGTTTTAAGCAACGAGGTCCTTGAAGATGGTTTGTTTCCTTGTTAAGTATGTTGAGGTTTCAAATACCTTGATTAATAAAATAAAAGGAAATCTGTCAGAGTAGCATTAGAAGATTGGTTGATGTGGCGTGCAATGTCATAAGCTCTTCAGATCAAAGCAATCTCCAATCCCAAAGTATCCACAACACCATAGTCCATGATAAGTGAGGTGATATCACCCAGACTACTCCCTGATGTGGAATAGAATTAGGACTTAATGGAATAAGGATTATGAAAAATATATGGAATTTTTATTTTTTTGGTATAGTGAGTTTTCTAAATTTCCTCACTTATTTGGTCTTCTCATCTTTGTTACTAGATGCTCGCTCATCACTATCCTATTTTTATGAAAACCCAACATGCATTGGTAAGCTATCATCAAAGCCATCTAGCCAGCCAACCAATAATAGTTACTTTTAGTCTCAGGTAGTTAGTAGCCATTTTTTGTTTCTATTCAACTTGGTGTACATGTAAGTGGATATAGTGGGACCATTTGTTCTCTAAATCTTATTTTGTGAATTGAAACTGGTTGCTTTCATTAAAGCATTTTTATTGTAGTTTATTCTGAACGTAGTTGTTATTATCGGATAAAGTTATTGATGAGTAATCAGATCCTGTACATGGGAGAATCTGACAAACCAGAATTGGGACGTGAGATCAGTCTTCTTATATATTTGTGAATGGCCAATTAGTTTGTAGTTCATCAAGAGAGAAGGGATGATTTTCATCATCAAGCATGATTTCATCCTTCCTGTAAATCATGCTCTCTTTGAAATGCTTATAGGAGGGCACTAACGAACATAGTAGCATCAATTCAAGTCTTCATCTTCAATATCTTTTCCATGGTTCCTAACTCAGAGATGATAGGTCCGAAGACATCCAGATAAGATTTAGTAGATGTACCTTCAATCATACGAAACATAAAGAGGCATTGCTTGAGATGCATGTGATTGGTGAGGGTTTGTGTTCCGTGCAGGTCATAAATCTTCAACCACATCACTATTATTGAGTCTTCTTCATGACTTCACAAAGAACATAGTTGAACAAGAAAAATTATGCTCACCTAGCCTTTGCATCCATATATATTCCTTCTCGCCTTGAGTCAATGTCGCTAGTGAAATTGAGCATTGGGTCGGGTTGAGCCCCTGTCAGCCCACCTGAGTCCATCTAAGATAGCTAGCCCATGTGCAGGGCCTAGGATCGTTTACTTTTCATGTTGGTTGCCTATGTTGGGCTTGACCCGTCGTCCAATTGTCTGGCGTAGATTGGGACATCCACAAAATATGTGGGGTTTCTTTAACTTTTAATAGTGCCTAAATATCATCCACGGTCTCCCATAATTCCTTCGGGCTCAAGCTAAGGTCAGGTTTCAGGTTGGGGAGGGGATGGACCCTACCTGATGCTCAATCGCAGTCAATCTTTTCCATTCCTCTTATCACCTTTGAGATGCCTTGTTGGATGAGTTTTGACCGCATCTTGACCTTACACATACCAAAATTGACACTAGATCAAACTTCTCAATCTCGAACTTCATCGTCGTTGGTATTGAATCAAATCGAAAAGCGACATGTTGCAAAAGGTTTTAGTGCAAAACAGAAACCACCAACTAGACAAATCTATATATGACTATTGACACTAAGTGGAGAATCACCAATATAATGACTCTGAAACCACAATTCATTGACAAATGATCTAAGCACACGGACAATCGACGGATCATCTAATGACATAAAGAGAATGCACATATATAGGGAAAATGGTGTATGCACCATGGGTTCACAAAACTTTTGTACACCTACACCCTTTGTTATATTTTCATTTTTTTGGAATGAAACCTTGGGGGATCTATATCATGATATATCATCATAGCATCAAGACTATCAAATTTTAATAGTCTCAGAATTACCGAATTTGACCCTTCTAGATTGACATGTTAGGAATGTTTGTTTCCCATGAAATTAGAAACACATGCTCTAGTTATTATTTTAATTAAATTTGTCCAAGGTTTCACTTCAAATATATATACATATATATATATATATATATATATATATATTAAAGGGGGTATGTGCACAATGTAAAGTGAACCGAATGTGCATATTCACTTTTCTCTCTCTCTCATATATATATACAGGGAAAAATGGGACTGCTCCCTAGGGGCAGCCAACATGGCCGCCCCCACCCCATTTTTCGCATTTTTTTTAGTTTTTTAGAAAATATCACCATGTATATTCATCCCTATATCCCGCCTATATGTTGTTCGAATTTCGTCAGAAACAGTGGACTTCTACGGCCTCCATCCATACGCCATTTTTTTAACGGTCGCATGCTTTTTTAAATCAAATCTGTCTGGATGGAGGCTGTAGGAGTCTCTGTTTCTAGCGAAATTCGAATGACATATAGGAGGGATATAGGGATGAATATACAAGGTGATATTTTTCAAAAAAAAAATAACAATTTTGATAAAAATGGGGCGGGCAGCCATGTTGGCTACCCCCAGGGGCAGCCCCATTGACCCCCCCCCCCCCACACACACACATAGGGTTAAATGGGTCTGCCCCTGGGAGTAGCCAACTTGGCTACTCCCACCCCTATTTTCCTCATTTTTTTTATTTCTTTGGAAAAAAATTTGTATATTCATCACTATATCCCTCTAACATTCTATTAAAATTTCATCAGAACAGAGACTCCTAGGCCCTCCCATCCAGACGTCATTTTTAACTGTCGTAGGATTTTTTAAATCGACTCTGTTTGGATGGAGGTCGTAGGAGTCTCTGTTTCTGACGAAATTTTAATAGAATGTTAGAGTGATATAATGATGAATTTACAAATTTTTATTTTCCAAAGAAATAAAAAATGAGGGGAAAATAGGAGTGGGAGTAGCCAAGTGCTACTCCCAAGGGGCAGCCCCATTTAACCATATATATATATGAGGACAGGGAAGCTGCTCCGCGGAGCAGCTAAGCTGGCTGCTCCGTGGGGCAATTCCCCCCCCCCCCCCCTTTTTATTTTTTTGAAATTTTTTTCATATATATTCATCTATATACCCCTCCTACATGTCATTCAAATTTCGCGAGAAACAAAGACTCCTGAGCCCTCCATCTAGAAGGGTAGATTACAACAAATTTCAGACCGTTAAAAATTACCCGGTTAGATGGAGGGCATAAGAGTCTCCGTTTTCTCACGAAATTTGAATGACATGTAGGAGGGATATATAGATAAATATACATGAGAACAAATTCAAAAAAAAAAAAAAAGAGGGGGAAAATTACCCCACGGAGCAGCCAGCTTAGCCGCTCTGTGGAGAGCTTCCCTTTCCCATATATATATATATATAGGGGCACTTCAAATGAGGTGGGTGTCTCACCAATATGTGGTGAGCCTTCAATAGGATTCGTCGGATCTCAATCTGGCGGTATCATCAAAATCATGTCCAAAAGGGCAATTCCGTCATCCATTTTTTGTAAATTCGAATTTCATTTAATGGATTTGAACTACCATTTAATGTTTTTTGTATTTGGTATTTTTGAATCATACCTTTACTGGTCTTTTTCCAATTTTACACGGAATGATTGGGTTAAACCATATCTTTGTAAACGGCCCGTGAGATTTTGTGACAATGTATGTTCTTTTTTGTAATTTTCGGTAATGATTTCTTTTTTCACATTTTCGTTTGTAAATTGATAATTCTGTTTTGTAAATGGGTACATTCGTTTTGTAAACTCAATGAATTTTTGTAAGAGTAATTATCCTCTTTATAAACTCCGATCTTTTTTGTAAAGTATATATTCATTTTATAAAATTTCTGTGACCTTTTGTAACGTATCGCACTCTTTTGTAAAATTCCCGAAGAGCTCTGCAAATAAAGTAAAACAATAATGAGATTTGTAAAAAAATAAATCAATATGTAAATCGAAAGGTCAATTATGTAAATTATCAAAAAACAATGTAAATCCGTGCATTACCATTGCACATCCACCGATCGACCCCCTTTCGCCTGGAGGAACCTCACATCCCTCAACGAAAGCCCCTTCGCTATCGCTGCCGGCACCACGCGTAAGATGCATCACGTCTCCTTTCTTCGCATCTTCCTCCTCTGGGACACAATCCTCCATCGTCGAGAAGCTTTGCGTGGAGGAGGATATCGATGACGTCGACGGTTGATCGTGAGGGAGAGAGAATGCTGCTGCTGGACGATCGTGCACGCGAGAGAGGAATATGCGCTGCCGTCGCCGAATCGCGAGAGAGAGGGGAGGGAATGTTGTCATCAATCAATGGAGAGAAAGAGAGAATGGAAATAACATAATGACTTACCATAAAAATAGGATATATGGTTGTCACATTCTATATTTAGAATGTGACAATGACGAAAATGGGTTTTCAGCCATTAAATTAATTTAATTAATGTATCATTAAAATCCAGCCGTGAGATCCAAAATAGAAGGACGGGATTGAGGGCTCACCAAAATATTAGTGAGACTCCGTCTCATTTGAAGTTTCTCCATATATATATATATATATATAGGGGACTTATCCAATGGGCCTGTGCCTTTTTGAGATGAGATGAGCCCACTCATATTTTATCAATATATTCTATCATTTGAGTTCAATGCTTATTTTATTTACAGTTGTTATATCATATTCTTACTATTAGCAACTATTTCATATAAAGAAAACCTTAGATTCATAGGAAATGGTCATTAGTAAGAATAAAAATGACACTAGTAATACGAATAATCATACAATCATTTCATATGAATCTAAGGTTTTCTTTGCATGAAAATAGTTACTAATAGCAAGAATATGATATAACAATTGTAAATAAATAGGCATTGAACTCAAAATGATAGGAAATAATGGTAAAAAATGAGTGGGCTCATTCCATCTCAAATGGGCATAGAGCTCATTGGATAATTTCCCTATATATATATAGGGGACTTATCCAATGGGCCCTGTGCCTTTTTGAGATGAGATGAGCCCACTCATATTTTATCAATATATTCTATCATTTTGAGTTCAATGCTTATTTATTTACAGTTGTTATATCATATTCTTACTATTAGCAACTATTTTCATATAAAGAAAAACCTTAGATTCATAGGAAATGGTCATTAGTAAGAATAAAAATGACACTAGTAATACGAATAATCATACAATCATTTCATATGAATCTAAGGTTTTCTTTGCATGAAAATAGTTACTAATAGTAAGAATATGATATAACAATTGTAAATAATAGGCATTGAACTCAAAATGATAGGAAAATAATGGTAAAAAATGAGTGGCTCATTCCATCTCAAATGGGCATAGAGCTCATTGGATAATTTCCCTATATATATAGGGGACTTATCCAATGGGCCCTGTGCCTTTTGAGATGAGATGAGCCCACTCATATTTTATCAATATATTCTATCATTTTGAGTTCAATGCTTATTTATTTACAGTTGTTATATCATATTCTTACTATTAGCAACTATTTTCATATAAAGAAAACCTTAGATTCATAGGAAATGGTCATTAGTAAGAATTAAAATGACACTAGTAATACGAATAATCATACAATTATTTCATATGAATCTAAGGTTTTCTTTGCATGAAAATAGTTACTAATAGTAAGAATATGATATAACATTGTAAATAAATAGGCATTGAACTCAAAATGATAGGAAATAATGGTAAAAAATGAGTGGGCTCATTCCATCTCAAATGGGCATAGAGCTCATTGGATAATTTCCCCTATATATATAGGGGACTTATCCAATGGGCCCTGTGCCTTTTTGAGATGAGATGAGCCCACTCATATTTTATCAATATATTCTATCATTTTGAGTTCAATGCTTATTTATTTACAGTTGGTTATATCATATTCTTACTATTAGCAACTATTTTCATATAAAGAAAACCTTAGATTCATAGGAAATGGTCATTAGTAAGAATAAAAATGACACTAGTAATACGCATAATCATACAATCATTTCATATGAATCTAAGGTTTTCTTTGCATGAAATAGTTACTAATAGTAAGAATATGATATAACAATTGTAAATAAATAGGCATTGAACTCAAAATGATAGGAAATAATGGTAAAAAATGAGTGGCTCATTCCATCTCAAATGGGCATAGAGCTCATTGGATAATTTCCCTATTATATAGGGGACTTATCCAATGGGCCCTGTGCCTTTTTGAGATGAGATGAGCCCACTCATATTTTATCAATATATTCTATCATTTTGGAGTTCAATGCTTATTTATTTACAGTTGTTATATCATATTCTTACTATTAGCAACTATTTTCATATAAAGAAAACCTTAGATTCATAGGAAATGGTCATTAGTAAGAATAAAAATGACACTAGTAATACGAATAATCATACAATCATTTCATATGAATCTAAGGTTTTCTTTGCATGAAAATAGTTACTAATAGTAAGAATATGATATAACAATTGTAAATAATAGGCATTGAACTCAAAATGATAGGAAATAATGGTAAAAAATGAGTGGGCTCATTCCATCTCAAATGGGCATAGAGCTCATTGGATAATTTCCCTTATATATATAGGGGACTTATCCAATGGGCCCTGTGCCTTTTTGAGATGAGATGAGCCCACTCATATTTTATCAATATATTCTATCATTTTGAGTTCAATGCTTATTTATTTACAGTTGTTATATCATATTCTTACTATTAGCAACTATTTTCATATAAAGAAAACCTTAGATTCATAGGAAATGGTCATTAGTAAGAATAAAAATGACACTAGTAATACGAATAATCATACAATTATTTCATATGAATCTAAGGTTTTCTTTGCATGAAAATAGTTTACTAATAGTAAGAATATGATATAACAATTGTAAATAAATAGGCATTGAACTCAAAATGATAGGAAATAATGGTAAAAAATGAGTGGGCTCATTCCATCTCAAATGGGCATAGAGCTCATTGGATAAATTTCCCTATATATATAGGGGACTTATCCAATGGGCCTGTGCCCTTTTTGAGATGAGATGAGCCCACTCATATTTTATCAATATATTCTATCATTTTGAGTTCAATGCTTATTTATTTACAGTTGTTATATCATATTCTTACTATTAGCAACTATTTTCATATAAAGAAAACCTTAGATTCATAGGAAATGGTCATTAGTAAGAATAAAAATGACACTAGTAATACGCATAATCATACAATCATTTCATATGAATCTAAGGTTTTCTTTGCATGAAAATAGTTACTAATAGTAAGAATATGATATAACAATTGTAAATAAATAGGCATTGAACTCAAAATGATAGGAAATAATGGTAAAAATGAGTGGGCTCATTCCATCTCAAATGGGCATAGAGCTCATTGGATAATTTCCCTATATATATAGGGGACTTATCCAATGGCCCTGTGCCTTTTTGAGATGAGATGAGCCCACTCATATTTTATCAATATATTCTATCATTTTGAGTTCAATGCTTATTTATTTACAGTTGTTATATCATATTCTTACTATTAGCAACTATTTTCATATAAAGAAAACCTTAGATTCATAGGAAATGGTCATTAGTAAGAATAAAAATGACACTAGTAATACGAATAATCATACAATCATTTCATATGAATCTTAAGGTTTTTCTTTGCATGAAAATAGTTACTAATAGTAAGAATATGATATAACAATTGTAAATAAATAGGCATTGAACTCAAAATGATAGGAAATAATGGTAAAAAATGAGTGGGCTCATTCCATCTCAAATGGGCATAGAGCTCATTGGATAATTTCCCTATATATATAGGGGACTTATCCAATGGGCCCTGTGCCTCTTTGAGATGAGATGAGCCCACTCATATTTATCAATATATTCTATCATTTTGAGTTCAATGCTTATTTATTTACAGTTGTTATATCATATTCTTACTATTAGCAACTATTTTCATATAAAGAAAACCTTAGATTCATAGGAAATGGTCATTAGTAAGAATAAAAATGACACTAGTAATACGAATAATCATACAATCATTTCATATGAATCTAAGGTTTTCTTTGCATGAAAATAGTTACTAATAGTAAGAATATGATATAACAATTGTAAATAAATAGGCATTGAACTCAAAATGATAGGAAATAATGGTAAAAAATGAGTGGGCTCATTCCATCTCAAATGGGCATAGAGCTCATTGGATAATTTCCCTATATATATAGGGGACTTATCCAATGGGCTGATGAATACCCATCATCACTCTTTATTCTTATATTTTAGCTACAAAAACCTATGCAAATGCATGTAGATATGTGTAAATAGGAAAGTTAGCAAAAGCATGCATGTTTGTAAATATAGATAATTAGCATGTTTTTGTGCAAAAATAAAAGAATAAAGACGAAAAAGAAAAAGAGGGAAATATTTAGAATAAATATTGAGCAACCTAACCCAAGGGAGGGCTCAGCATGGGCCTGACCGCATAAAAAACAAAAGTAGAGAGAGATAGGGGGCTCATATGTACATACTTATGTAACTAAATACAACCTAATATTTTCTCATCCCAAAAATATGTTTGTATATATTTTGTATATATTTATAAGCTATTAAAAACAAAAATAAAAACTTTAAAATCAAAAAGACCAAAAATACCCTTACACCATGTACATAGACCACCTCTCTTTATCTATTCCACCTTGTAAATAGATTTATTTATTTCTAAAAGTTTTTGTACATATTCTATGGTATATATTGTAAATAAAATAAATAAAAAGAAACAAAACAAAAATTAAATAAAAAATTACAGAATTAAAAACACAAAAACATATTGTATATATACCATGTATATAGTTGCACATAAATAATTATTTAACCTGTGTATATAAATAATAAAAATAAAATAAAAATAGCCTTTTATTCCTCATTTTATCCTATAAATAAATAAAATATAAAATAGGAATAAAAATATATAAAATAACTAATTAAAAATCAAAAATCAAAAATCAATATAGTGTATATATACCTATGTATAGCTACTATGTAAATACCTTATTTTAATTTCCAAAAATTAATTAAAAATCACAAAAAAATAGAAAAAATTAAAACAAATATTTTTCATGTTTTAAGTTTTTGAAAATTCAGCCATTTAAGGCCCCAAAAAAATCAAATAAAAATATAAGCCTTGGCGGGCTCTGATTGGTCCACGGGGGATTGTTGACCCCCGGTCAACACCTCCCCCAGGACCACCAGAGCCCGGGTCCTGTTCGCGGACCCGACTTCGCCCAATTATTCCCACCAAACCCGATCACTATTTCACCTAATCTAGGATCCTAATTGTTCCCCAGGCATCCGGGAATCTCGCCCGACATTCCTCCTTGGGATCCGCGCTTCAGCTCGCCCTACCCGATCGATCCTTCCCGGACCCGCACCCATATAAAGGTCGAGCTCCGCCGCACTCCACTCCCATCTTTGGCTCTCCACCTTCACTCCCGTGACCTCCATTGCATTCAGCAAGGTGACAGCTTCCGTCTGCCGTGTTGCAGCGAGGAGGAGGGTGCCCGACCATCGATCCGGCAGCCGTGCGCCGCCGTGCTCCGCCACCTAGCTGGAGCTCGAGCCTCAGGCAGTGACGACCTTCGAGGCGACGACCGGGAGTTAGCCACACTCCAGCACAGTCTTCCGCTCCACCCAGGTAGTCGATTAGCTCTTCCACTTCGTTTAATTTCTGATTTCGCCCAAATCGACTCTCCGACGTGTTCCCCTGATTCCGGCCATCTCGCGTAATATCTCGATCATCGGAACCCCCACACACCTTCGCCATCCTCCGACGCACGTTCTACGCCCACTCATCCAACCCAGCTCGCCCCGGAGCTGGGAGTCGAGCTCCACCACCTACCGCTCGCCGGAGCTCATTCGCACCGACCCACCAGCCACCGTCACCCCGCTTCTTTGGGTCGAGGCACTTTGCCCTCGACCCGCGAAGCTCCTGGCGTGTTTTGCAGGTCAGAAGGAGGGCATCTGAGCCCCCCTCACATCAGGTCCAGGAGCCCACCGCCGCCGAGCTCGCCGGAGCCCCTCCAGGGCTCGGGTGGGCCATCGGACAGTACCAGCAGCTGCGGGACGCCATCGCCTATCTTCCCCGATCATCAGGAGCAGCTGAGGAGGACTGCAGCTCACGCACGAGGCCGGCGAAGCTCGCCGGTGGAGTGTTCTTCCACCATCCTCCAGCACCGTCCGATCAGCCCCCGCTCCCAGTCTGCATCGCCACCGTCCGTTCTTCGAGGAGCAGCAGCCGTCGATCATCGTTAGGGGCTGATCAGGACCGTTCGAGCAGCGGAGAGAGAGACCTGAGGCCATACCCGTTCGATCTTCCACGTGTCCTCTCCAGCACCGTCGATTTGGCTCGAGGTCAGACGAAGAGGAGCGCCAGCCATCCAGGACCGACCGATCTTCCACGTGGCGCGAATCCGGCCGTCGACGAATAAAGGGGTAATTTACTTAGGGCCCCCTCTTAGTTTGTCTTTTTATTTCGAGTCCTGTAAATAGTTTAGAACTTTTATTTACGTAGGGCAAATTGCATTGTGGACCCTGTGCTTAGTTTTATTTGCATGTATGCCCCCGTGTGTATGAGACCACGTGCTTCGCCACGTGCTGAGTTGGGCTTTTTACATCTTTGATCCTGTAGTTCTGGGTTGTCATCGAATGAAGAAATATTTTCTGGTATTTGCAGTTGTGCCCCTGTGAGCATTTTTATTTCTACATGTGCGTGTATTAGTGGGTAAATTGCAACCGAGTCCCTGGGTTTTTGGTACGAGTTATCAAAAGCCCCTGGAACTTGGTTTTTCTTACCAAAAGGCCCCTGAGTGCCCCAGGCACGCGCCACGCGCGTGACTTGCTGGGATTTTTGCACCTTGGCCCCCAGACTTTAGGGTATTTGCACTTACTTCCCTGTGCACTGTGCCCCCTCTTTGATTTTTGAATAAATATCAAATCACCTCCAAATTCGATGAAAATTTGACACATGGCTCCTGCCATGTTGTTGGATTTTTGAGAATTTTTGAGGACATTTTTGATTTTATTTAGTATTTTTAAAAATTCAAAAACCTCCTTTTTAGCTACTGTCTAGATATAAAAATACCAAAAAAATATAAAATCACCTCTAAAAATTCTAAAAATTTTAGTTAATGTTTCTTGCTTGTTGTTTGATTTTCTAGCCAATTTTCGCTATTTTTCACTGAGTAAAAACCCTAAAAATTGAAAAACACCTAAAAACGTACAAAAATTATAATAAATAATTTAAAAATCCAAAAACAATAATTAGGGTGCCTAAATTTTCCTTATTCTTTCTAGTATACAGGAAAATTACCTCCAGGGCCATTTGAGATCCATAAATATTTTATTTTGGGTTTCAGGCCTTGCTGGACAGTACCCAGCATTTTTAGCACTGTTTGATTTTTAGAAAATAATTTACCTATTAGAAAAATATCAAAAATTCACCAAAAACACTTAAAAACCTAAAAAACATAAAAACAATTTTTCTTTAATTTTTGCTTGATTTTTGGTGTGTTAAATAAATTGCTTAAGTTGGCTTGATTTTGTTTTCTTTACTTTTCTTCACATTTTAAAAATCCAAAAAAATATAAAAATTATTAAAAACCACTAAAAAACACTTTTCTTTTATTTTATCTTATTTTTACTACTTCGTAGGCCCTAGGCCAATCCGTGCTCCTTGAGTTCGACCCTGGGAGCTATACCAGGTTAATCCATAGCTAGACCGCTCTTCTTTGTTTTGATTGATTTGATCTATTCTGAGTGGTTATTTTTCTTGATACACCTATCCTCTGAGATCCGGGTCGCAACGACCCTTGTTTCATTACCTTCACCCGGGTCTTGAGGTATTTTTGGTATTATCATGGGCCCTGTGCCTTTTTGAGATGAGATGAGCCCACTCATATTTTATCAATATATTCTATCATTTTGAGTTCAATGCTTATTTATTTACAGTTGTTATATCATATTCTTACAATTAGCAACTATTTTCATATAAAGAAAACCTTAGATTCATAGGAAATGGTCATTAGTAAGAATAAAAATGACACTAGTAATACGAATAATCATACAATCATTTCATATGAATCTAAGGTTTTCTTTGCATGAAAATAGTTACTAATAGTAAGAATATGATATAACAATTGTAAATAAATAGGCATTGAACTCAAAATGATAGGAAATAATGGTAAAAAATGAGTGGGCTCATTCCATCTCAAATGGGCATAGAGCTCATTGGATAATTTCCCTATATATATAGGGGACTTATCCAATGGGCCCTGTGCCTTTTTGAGATGAGATGAGCCCACTCATATTTTATCAATATATTCTATCATTTTGAGTTCAATGCTTATTTATTTACAGTTGTTATATCATATTCTTACTATTAGCAACTATTTTCATATAAAGAAAACCTTAGATTCATAGGAAATTGTCATTAGTAAGAATAAAAATGACACTAGTAATACGAATAATCATACAATCATTTCATATGAATCTAAGGTTTTCTTTGCATGAAAATAGTTACTAATAGTAAGAATATGATATAACAATTGTAAATAAATAGGCATTGAACTCAAAATGATAGGAAATAATGGTAAAAATGAGTGGGCTCATTCCATCTCAAATGGGCATAGAGCTCATTGGATAATTTCCCTATATATATAGGGGACTTATCCAATGGGCCCTGTGCCTTTTTGAGATGAGATGAGCCCACTCATATTTTATCAATATATTCTATCATTTTGAGTTCAATGCTTATTTATTTACAGTTGTTATATCATATTCTTACTATTAGCAACTATTTTCATATAAAGAAAACCTTAGATTCATAGGAAATGGTCATTAGTAAGAATAAAAATGACACTAGTAATACGAATAATCATACAATCATTTCATATGAATCTAAGGTTTTCTTTGCATGAAAATAGTAACTAATAGTAAGAATATGATATAAGAATTGTAAATAAATAGGCATTGAACTCAAAATGATAGGAAATAATGGTAAAAAATGAGTGGGCTCATTCCATCTCAAATGGGCATAGAGCTCATTGGATAATTTCCCTATATATATAGGGGACTTATCCAATGGGCCCGGTGCCTTTTTGAGATGAGATGAGCCCACTCATATTTTATCAATATATTCTATCATTTTGAGTTCAATGCTTACTTATTTACAGTTGTTATATCATATTCTTACTATTAGCAACTATTTTCATATAAAGAAAACCTTAGATTCATAGGAAATGGTCATTAGTAAGAATAAAAATGACACTAGTAATACGAATAATCATACAATCATTTCATATGAATCTAAGGTTTTCTTTGCATGAAAACAGTTACTAATAGTAAGAATATGATATAACAATTGTAAATAAATAGGCATTGAACTCAAAATGATAGGAAATAATGGTAAAAAATGAGTGGGCTCATTCCATCTCAAATGGGCATAGAGCTCATTGGATAATTTCCCTATATATATAGGGGACTTATCCAATGGGCCCTGTGCCTTTTTGACATGAGATGAGCGCACTCATATTTTATCAATATATTCTATCATTTTGAGTTCAATGCTTATTTATTTACAGTTGTTATATCATATTCTTACTATTAGCAACTATTTTCATATAAAGAAAACCTTAGATTCATAGGAAATGGTCATTAGTAAGAATAAAAATGACACTAGTAATACGAATAATCATACAATCATTTCATATGAATCTAAGGTTTTCTTTGCATGAAAACAGTTACTAATAGTAAGAATATGATATAACAATTGTAAATAAATAGGCATTGAACTCAAAATGATAGGAAATAATGGTAAAAAATGAGTGGGCTCATTCCATCTCAAATGGGCATAGAGCTTATTGGATAATTTCCCTATATATATAGGGGACTTATCCAATGGGCCCTGTGCCTTTTTGAGATGAGATGAGCCCACTCATATTTTATCAATATATTCTATCATTTTGAGTTCAATGCTTATTTATTTACAGTTGTTATATCATATTCTTACTATTAGCAACTATTTTCATATAAAAAAAACCTTAGATTCATAGGAAATGGTCATTAGTAAGAATAAAAATGACACTAGTAATACGAATAATCATACAATCATTTCATATGAATCTAAGGTTTCCTTTGCATGAAAATAGTTACTAATAGTAAGAATATTATATAACAATTGTAAATAAATAGGCATTGAACTCAAAATGATAGGAAATAATGGTAAAAAATGAGTGGGCTCATTCCATCTCAAATGGGCATAGAGCTCATTGGATAATTTCCCTATATATATAGGGGACTTATCCAATGGGCCCTGTGCCTCTTTGAGATGAGATGAGTCCATTCATATTTTATCAATATATTCTATCATTTTGAGTTCAATGCTTATTTATTTACAGTTGTTATATCATATTCTTACTATTAGCAACTATTTTCATATAAAGAAAACCTTAGATTCATAGGAAATGGTCATTAGTAAGAATAAAAATGACACTAGTAATACGAATAATCATACAATCATTTCATATGAATCTAAGGTTTTCTTTGCATGAAAATAGTTACTAATAGTAAGAATATGATATAACAATTGTAAATAAATAGGCATTGAACTCAAAATGATAGGAAATAATGGTAAAAAATGAGTGGGCTCATTCCATCTCAAATGGGCATAGAGCTCATTGGATAATTTCTATATATATATATAGGGGACTTATCCAATGGGCCCTGTGCCTATTTGAGATGAGATGAGCCCACTCATATTTTATCAATATATTCTATCATTTTGAGTTCAATGCTTATTTATTTACAGTTGTTATATCATATTCTTACTATTAGCAACTATTTTCATATAAAGAAAACCTTAGATTCATAGGAAATGGTCATTAGTAAGAATAAAAATGACACTAGTAATACGAATAATCATACAATCATTTCATATGAATCTAAGGTTTTCTTTGCATGAAAATAGTTACTAATAGTAAGAATATGATATAACAATTGTAAATAAATAGGCATTGAACTCAAAATGATAGGAAATAATGGTAAAAAATGAGTGGGCTCATTCCATCTCAAATGGGCATAGAGCTCATTGGATAATTTCCCTATATATATAGGGGACTTATCCAATGGGCCCGGTGCCTTTTTGAGATGAGATGAGCCCACTCATATTTTATCAATATATTCTATCATTTTGAGTTCAATGCTTACTTATTTACAGTTGTTATATCATATTCTTACTATTAGCAACTATTTTCATATAAAGAAAACCTTAGATTCATAGGAAATGGTCATTAGTAAGAATAAAAATGACACTAGTAATATGAATAATCATACAATCATTTCATATGAATCTAAGATTTTCTTTGCATGAAACTAGTTACTAATAGTAAGAATATGATATAACAATTGTAAATAAATAGGCATTGAACTCAAAATGATAGGAAATAATGGTAAAAAATGAGTGGGCTCATTCCATCTCAAATGGGCATAGAGCTCATTGGATAATTTCCCTATATATATAGGGGACTTATCCAATGGGCCCTGTGCCTTTTTGAGATGAGATGAGCCCACTCATATTTTATCAATATATTCTATTATTTTGAGTTCAATGCTTATTTATTTACAGCTGTTATATCATATTCTTACTATTAGCAACTATTTTCATATAAAGAAAACCTTAGATTCATAGGAAATGGTCATTAGTAAGAATAAAAATGACACTAGTAATACGAATAATCATACAATCATTTCATATGAATTTAAGGTTTTCTTTGCATGAAAATAGTTACTAATAGTAAGAATATGATATAACAATTGTAAATAAATAGGCATTGAACTCAAAATGATAGGAAATAATGGTAAAAAATGAGTGGGCTCATTCAATCTCAAATGGGCATAGAGCTCATTGGATAATTTCCCTATATATATAGGGGACTTATCCAATGGGCCCTGTGCCTTTTTGAGATGAGATGAGCCCACTCATATTTTATCAATATATTCTATCATTTTGAGTTCAATGCTTATTTATTTACAGTTGTTATATCATATTCTTACTATTAGCAACTATTTTCATATAAAGAAAACCTTAGATTCATAGGAAATGGTCATTAGTAAGAATAAAAATGACACTAGTAATACGAATAATCTTACAATCATTTCATATGAATCTAAGGTTTTCTTTGCATGAAAATAGTTACTAATAGTAAGAATATGATATAACAATTGTAAATAAATAGGCATTGAACTCAAAATGATAGGAAATAATGGTAAAAAATGAGTGGGCTCATTCCATCTCAAATGGGCATAGAGCTCATTGGATAATTTCCCTATATATATAGGGGACTTATCCAATGGGCCATGTGCCTTTTTGAGATGAGATGAGCCCACTCATATTTTATCAATATATTCTATCATTTTGAGTTCAATGCTTATTTATTTACAGTTGTTATATCATATTCTTACTATTAGCAACTATTTTCATATAAAGAAAACCTTAGATTCATAGGAAATGGTCATTAGTAAGAATAAAAATGACACTAGTAATACGAATAATCTTACAATCATTTCATATGAATCTAAGGTTTTCTTTGCATGAAAATAGTTACTAATAGTAAGAATATGATATAACAATTGTAAATAAATAGGCATTGAACTCAAAATGATAGGAAATAATGGTAAAAAATGAGTGGGCTCATTCCATCTCAAATGGGCATAGAGCTCATTGGATAATTTCCCTATATATATAGGGGACTTATCCAATGGGCCCTGTGCCTTTTTGAGATGAGATGAGCCCACTCATATTTTATCAATATATTCTATCATTTTGAGTTCAATGCTTATTTATTTACAGTTGTTATATCATATTCTTACTATTAGCAACTATTTTCATATAAAGAAAACCTTAGATTCATAGGAAATGGTCATTAGTAAGAATAAAAATGACACTAGTAATACGAATAATCATACAATCATTTCATATGAATCTAAGGTTTTCTTTGCATGAAAATAGTTACTAATAGTAAGAATATGATATAACAATTGTAAATAAATAGGCATTGAACTCAAAATGATAGGAAATAATGGTAAAAATGAGTGGGCTCATTCCATCTCAAATGGGCATAGAGCTCATTGGATAATTTCCCTATATATATAGGGGACTTATCCAATGGGCCCTGTGCCTTTTTGAGATGAGATGAGCCCACTCATATTTTATCAATATATTCTATCATTTTGAGTTCAATGCTTATTTATTTACAGTTGTTATATCATATTCTGACTATTAGCAACTATTTTCATATAAAGAAAACCTTAGATTCATAGGAAATGGTCATTAGTAAGAATAAAAATGACACTAGTAATACGAATAATCATACAATCATTTCATATGAATCTAAGGTTTTCTTTGCATGAAAATAGTTACTAATAGTAAGAATATGATATAACAATTGTAAATAAATAGGCATTGAACTCAAAATGATAGGAAATAATGGTAAAAATGAGTGGGCTCATTCCATCTCAAATGGGCATAGAGCTCATTGGATAATTTCCCTATATATATAGGGGACTTATCCAATGGGCCCTGTGCCTTTTTGAGATGAGATGAGCCCACTCATATTTTATCAATATATTCTATCATTTTGAGTTCAATGCTTATTTATTTACAGTTGTTATATCATATTCTTACTATTAGCAACTATTTTCATATAAAGAAAACCTTAGATTCATAGGAAATGGTCATTAGTAAGAATAAAAATGACACTAGTAATACGAATAATCATACAATCATTTCATATGAATCTAAGGTTTTCTTTGCATGAAAATAGTAACTAATAGTAAGAATATGATATAACAATTGTAAATGAATAGGCATTGAACTCAAAATGATAGGAAATAATGGTAAAAAATGAGTGGGCTCATTCCATCTCAAATGGGCATAGAGCTCATTGGATAATTTCCCTATATATATAGGGGACTTATCCAATGGGCCCTGTGCCTTTTTGAGATGAGATGAGCCCACTCATATTTTATCAATATATTCTATCATTTTGAGTTCAATGCTTATTTATTTACAGTTGTTATATCATATTCTTACTATTAGCAACTATTTTCATATAAAGAAAACCTTAGATTCATAGGAAATGGTCATTAGTAAGAATAAAAATGACACTAGTAATACGAATAATCTTACAATCATTTCATATGAATCTAAAGTTTTCTTTGCATGAAAATAGTTACTAATAGTAAGAATATGATATAACAAATGTAAATAAATAGGCATTGAACTCAAAATGATAGGAAATAATGGTAAAAAATGAGTGGGCTCATTCCATCTCAAATGGGCATAGAGCTCATTGGATAATTTCCCTATATATATAGGGGACTTATCCAATGGGCCCTGTGCCTTTTTGAGATGAGATGAGTCCACTCATATTTTATCAATATATTTTATCATTTTGAGTTCAATGCTTATTTATTTACAGTTGTTATATCATATTCATACTATTAGCAACTATTTTCATATAAAGAAAACCTTAGATTCATAGAAAATGGTCATTAGTAAGAATAAAAATGACACTACTAATACGAATAATCATACAATCATTTCATATGAATCTAAGGTTTTCTTTGCATGAAAATAGTTACTAATAATAAGAATATGATATAACAATTGTAAATAAATAGGCATTGAACTCAAAATGATAGGAAGCAATGGTAAAAAGTGAGTGGGCTCATTCCATCTCAAATGGACATAGAGCTCATTGGATAATTTCCCTATATATATAGGGGACTTATCCAATGGGCCCTGTGCCTTTTTGAGATGAGATGAGCCCACTCATATTTTATCAATATATTCTATCATTTTGAGTTCAATGCTTATTTATTTACAGTTGTTATATCATATTCTTACTATTAGCAACTATTTTCATATAAAGAAAACCTTAGATTCATAGGAAATGGTCATTAGTAAGAATAAAAATGACACTAGTAATACGAATAATCATACAATCATTTCATATGAATCTAAGGTTTTCTTTGCATGAAAACAGTTACTAATAGTAAGAATATGATATAACAATTGTAAATAAATAGGCATTGAACTCAAAATGATAGGAAATAATGGTAAAAAATGAGTGGGCTCATTCCATCTCAAATGGGCATAGAGCTCATTGGATAATTTCCCTATATATATAGGGGACTTATCCAATGGGCCTTGTGCCTTTTTGAGATGAGATGAGCCTACTCATATTTTATCAATATATTCTATCATTTTGAGTTCAATGCTTATTTATTTACAGTTGTTATATCATATTCTTACTATTAGCAACTATTTTCATATAAAGAAAACCTTAGATTCATAGGAAATGGTCATTAGTAAGAATAAAAATGACACTAGTAATACGAATAATCATACAATCATTTCATATGAATCTAAGGTTTTCTTTGCATGAAAACAGTTACTAATAGTAAGAATATGATATAACAATTGTAAATAAATAGGCATTGAACTCAAAATGATAGGAAATAATGGTAAAAAATGAGTGGGCTCATTCCATCTCAAATGGGCATAGAGCTCATTGGATAATTTCCCTATATATATAGGGGACTTATCCAATGGGCCCTGTGCCTTTTTGAGATGAGATGAGCCCACTCATATTTTATCAATATATTCTATCATTTTGAGTTCAATGCTTATTTATTTACAGTTGTTATATCATATTCTTACTATTAGCAACTATTTTCATATAAAGAAAACCTTAGATTCATAGGAAATGGTCATTAGTAAGAATAAAAATGACACTAGTAATACGAATAATCATACAATCATTTCATATGAATCTAAGGTTTTCTTTGCATGAAAATAGTTACTAATAGTAAGAATATGATATTACAATTGTAAATAAATAGGCATTGAACTCAAAATGATAGGAAATAATGGTAAAAAATGTGTGGGTTCATTCCATCTCAAATGGGCATAGAGCTCATTGGATAATTTCCCTATATATATTTACAGTTGTTATATCATATTCTTACTATTAGCAACTATTTTCATATAAAGAAAACCTTAGATTCATAGGAAATGGTCATTAGTAAGAATAAAAATGACACTAGTAATACGCATAATCATACAATCATTTCATATGAATCTAAGGTTTTCTTTGCATGAAAATAGTAACTAATAGTAAGAATATGATATAACAATTGTAAATAAATAGGCATTGAACTCAAAATGATAGGAAATAATGGTAAAAAATGAGTGGGCTCATTCCATCTCAAATGGGCATAGAGCTCATTGGATAATTTCCCTATATATATAGGGGACTTATCCAATGGGCCCGGTGCCTATTTGAGATGAGATGAGCCCACTCATATTTTATCAATATATTCTATCATTTTGAGTTCAATGCTTACTTATTTACAGTTGTTATATCATATTCTTACTATTAGCAACTATTTTCATATAAAGAAAACCTTAGATTCATAGGAAATGGTCATTAGTAAGAATAAAAATGACACTAGTAATACGAATAATCATACAATCATTTCATATGAATCTAAGGTTTTCTTTGCATGAAAACAGTTACTAATAGTAAGAATATGATATAACAATTGTAAATAAATAGGCATTGAACTCAAAATGATAGGAAATAATGGTAAAAAATGAGTGGGCTCATTCCATCTCAAATGGGCATAGAGCTCATTGGATAATTTCCCTATATATATAGGGGACTTATCCAATGGGCCCTGTGCCTTTTTGAGATGAGATGAGCGCACTCATATTTTATCAATATATTCTATCATTTTGAGTTCAATGCTTATTTATTTACAGTTGTTATATCATATTCTTACTATTAGCAACTATTTTCATATAAAGAAAACCTTAGATTCATAGGAAATGGTCATTAGTAAGAATAAAAATGACACTAGTAATACGAATAATCATACAATCATTTCATATGAATCTAAGGTTTTCTTTGCATGAAAATAGTTACTAATAGTAAGAATATGATATAACAATTGTAAATAAATAGGCATTGAACTCAAAATGATAGGAAATAATGGTAAAAAATGAGTGGGCTCATTCCATCTCAAATGGGCATAGAGCTCATTGGATAATTTCCCTATATATAGGGGACTTATCCAATGGGCCCTGTGCCTTTTTGAGATGAGATGAGCCCACTCATATTTTATCAATATATTCTATCATTTTGAGTTCAATGCTTATTTATTTACAGTTGTTATATCATATTCTTACTATTAGCAACTATTTTCATATAAAGAAAACCTTAGATTCATAGGAAATGGTCATTAGTAAGAATAAAAATGACACTAGTAATACGCATAATCATACAATCATTTCATATGAATCTAAGGTTTTCTTTGCATGAAAATAGTTACTAATAGTAAGAATATGATATAACAATTGTAAATAAATAGGCATTGAACTCAAAATGATAGGAAATAATGGTAAAAAATGAGTGGGCTCATTCCATCTCAAATGGGCATAGAGCTCATTGGATAATTTCCCTATATATATAGGGGACTTATCCAATGGGCCATGTGCCTTTTTGAGATGAGATGAGCCCACTCATATTTTATCAATATATTCTATCATTTTGAGTTTAATGCTTATTTATTTACAGTTGTTATATCATATTCTTACTATTAGCAACTATTTTCATATAAAGAAAACCTTAGATTCATTGGAAATGGTCATTAGTAAGAATAAAAATGACACTAGTAATACGAATAATCATACAATCATTTCATATGAATCTAAGGTTTTCTTTGCATGAAAATAGTTACTAATAGTAAGAATATGATATTACAATTGTAAATAAATAGGCATTGAACTCAAAATGATAGGAAATAATGGTAAAAAATGTGTGGGTTCATTCCATCTCAAATGGGCATAGAGCTCATTGGATAATTTCCCTATATATATAGGGGACTTATCCAATGGGCCCTGTGCCTTTTTGAGATGAGATGAGCCCACTCATATTTTATCAATATATTCTATCATTTTGAGTTCAATGCTTATTTATTTACAGTTGTTATATCATATTCTTACTATTAGCAACTATTTTCATATAAAGAAAACCTTAGATTCATAGGAAATGGTCATTAGTAAGAATAAAAATGACACTAGTAATACGAATAATCATACAATCATTTCATATGAATCTAAGGTTTTCTTTGCATGAAAATAGTTACTAATAGTAAGAATATGATATAACAATTGTAAATAAATAGGCATTGAACTCAAAATGATAGGAAATAATGGTAAAAAATGAGTGGGCTCATTCCATCTCAAATGGGCATAGAGCTCATTGGATAATTTCCCTATATATATAGGGGACTTATCCAATGGGCCCTGTGCCTTTTTGAGATGAGATGAGCCCACTCATATTTTATCAATATATTCTATTATTTTGAGTTCAATGCTTATTTATTTACAGTTGTTATATCATATTCTTACTATTAGCAACTATTTTCATATAAAGAAAACCTTAGATTCATAGGAAATGGTCATTAGTAAGAATAAAAATGACACTAGTAATACGAATAATCATACAATCATTTCATATGAATTTAAGGTTTTCTTTGCATGAAAATAGTTACTAATAGTAAGAATATGATATAACAATTGTAAATAAATAGGCATTGAACTCAAAATGATAGGAAATAATGGTAAAAAATGAGTGGGCTCATTCAATCTCAAATGGGCATAGAGCTCATTGGATAATTTCCCTATATATATAGGGGACTTATCCAATGGGCCCTGTGCCTTTTTGAGATGAGATGAGCCCACTCATATTTTATCAAAATATTCTATCATTTTGAGTTCAATGCTTATTTATTTACAGTTGTTATATCATATTCTTACTATTAGCAACTATTTTCATATAAAGAAAACCTTAGATTCATAGGAAATGGTCATTAGTAAGAATAAAAATGACACTAGTAATACGAATAATCTTACAATCATTTCATATGAATCTAAGGTTTTCTTTGCATGAAAATAGTTACTAATAGTAAGAATATGATATAACAATTGTAAATAAATAGGCATTGAACTCAAAATGATAGGAAATAATGGTAAAAAATGAGTGGGCTCATTCCATCTCAAATGGGCATAGAGCTCATTGGATAATTTCCCTATATATATAGGGGACTTATCCAATGGGCCCTGTGCCTTTTTGAGATGAGATGAGCCCACTCATATTTTATCAATATATTCTATCATTTTGAGTTCAATGCTTATTTATTTACAGTTGTTATATCATATTCTTACTATTAGCAACTATTTTCATATAAAGAAAACCTTAGATTCATAGGAAATGGTCATTAGTAAGAATAAAAATGACACTAGTAATACGAATAATCTTACAATCATTTCATATGAATCTAAGGTTTTCTTTGCATGAAAATAGTTACTAATAGTAAGAATATGATATAACAATTGTAAATAATAGGCATTGAACTCAAAATGATAGGAAATAATGGTAAAAAATGAGTGGGCTCATTCCATCTCAAATGGGCATAGAGCTCATTGGATAATTTCCCTATATATATAGGGGACTTATCCAATGGGCCCTGTGCCTTTTTGAGATGAGATGAGCCCACTCATATTTTATCAATATATTCTATCATTTTGAGTTCAATGCTTATTTATTTACAGTTGTTATATCATATTCTTACTATTAGCAACTATTTTCATATAAAGAAAACCTTAGATTCATAGGAAATGGTCATTAGTAAGAATAAAAATGACACTAGTAATACGAATAATCATACAATCATTTCATATGAATCTAAGGTTTTCTTTGCATGAAAATAGTTACTAATAGTAAGAATATGATATAACAATTGTAAATAAATAGGCATTGAACTCAAAATGATAGGAAATAATGGTAAAAAATGAGTGGGCTCATTCCATCTCAAATGGGCATAGAGCTCATTGGATAATTTCCCTATATATATAGGGGACTTATCCAATGGGCCCTGTGCCTTTTTGAGATGAGATGAGCCCACTCATATTTAATCAATATATTCTATCATTTTGAGTTTAATGCTTATTTATTTACAGTTGTTATATCATATTCTTACTATTAGCAACTATTTTCATATAAAGAAAACCTTAGATTCATAGGAAATGGTCATTAGTAAGAATAAAAATGACACTAGTAATACGAATAATCATACAATCATTTCATATGAATCTAAGGTTTTCTTTGCATGAAAATAGTTACTAATAGTAAGAATATGATATAACAATTGTAAATAAATAGGCATTGAACTCAAAATGATAGGAAATAATGGTAAAAAATGAGTGGGCTCATTCCATCTCAAATGGGCATAGAGCTCATTGGATAATTTCCCTATATATAGGGGACTTATCCAATGGGCCCTGTGCCTTTTTGAGATGAGATGAGCCCACTCATATTTTATCAATATATTCTATCATTTTGAGTTCAATGCTTATTTATTTACAGTTGTTATATCATATTCTTACTATTAGCAACTATTTTCATATAAAGAAAACCTTAGATTCATAGGAAATGGTCATTAGTAAGAATAAAAATGACACTAGTAATACGCATAATCATACAATCATTTCATATGAATCTAAGGTTTTCTTTGCATGAAAATAGTTACTAATAGTAAGAATATGATATAACAATTGTAAATAAATAGGCATTGAACTCAAAATGATAGGAAATAATGGTAAAAAATGAGTGGGCTCATTCCATCTCAAATGGGCATAGAGCTCATTGGATAATTTCCCTATATATATAGGGGACTTATCCAATGGGCCATGTGCCTTTTTGAGATGAGATGAGCCCACTCATATTTTATCAATATATTCTATCATTTTGAGTTTAATGCTTATTTATTTACAGTTGTTATATCATATTCTTACTATTAGCAACTATTTTCATATAAAGAAAACCTTAGATTCATAGGAAATGGTCATTAGTAAGAATAAAAATGACACTAGTAATACGAATAATCATACAATCATTTCATATGAATCTAAGGTTTTCTTTGCATGAAAATAGTTACTAATAGTAAGAATATGATATAACAATTTTAAATAAATAGGCATTGAACTCAAAATGATAGGAAATAATGGTAAAAAATGAGTGGGCTCATTCCATCTCAAATGGGCATAGAGCTCTTTGGATAATTTCCCTATATATATAGGGGACTTATCCAATGGGCCCTGTGCCTTTTTGAGATGAGATGAGCCCACTCATATTTTATCAATATATTCTATCATTTTGAGTTCAATGCTTATTTATTTACAGTTGTTATATCATATTCTTACTATTAGCAATATTTTCATATAAAGAAAACCTTAGATTCATAGGAAATGGTCATTAGTAAGAATAAAAATGACACTAGTAATACGAATAATCATACAATCATTTCATATGAATCTAAGGTTTTCTTTGCATGAAAATAGTTACTAATAGTAAGAATATGATATAACAATTGTAAATAAATATGCATTGAACTCAAAATGATAGGAAATAATGGTAAAAAATGAGTGGGCTCATTCCATCTCAAATGGGCATAGAGCTCATTGGATAATTTCCCTATATATATATATATATATATATATATGTGTGTGTGTGTGTGTGTGTGTGTGAAAAACCTCAAATGATGTGGAACTTTACTTTGTTTAGGAAAGCCTTCCATTTCATTCATTTATTTTTTAGTATACGGTTAAGGTTAAGGACATTTTAATACTAATTATATAATTGATTGAAAACACATTTTGGTCAGCTGCACATTATAATTATAAAAGGAAAAAAACCACGCACTCTTAAATTATCTCCACGTTCTCTTTCTATTTAAAATTCAAAATCAATCTTGAAGTCTGAGGGCAGTGGCGACGAGCGCAGGCGGAGGGAGATGCACAATAGTAGGCGACACACGTAAAAAATGAGCGGACAATGACGAGCGGTGCATGGTGTGTCCCTCCACAAGATCTCCCTCTTTCAGCGCCTCCTACTCTCCGTAAACATTACCGTTGTGAATATCCCCATCATCGTGAAAGCGGTGTAAATGCCACCAATATCGTTAAGACAATGTGAAGACCACAACTATTGTCCTATGCTGCATCGTGAAGGTGATGGGAGGTACATGGAGGTGGCTATATTAACCATCGTCAATATTGCCTCTGCTAACGGCCATCACGAAACTCGTCATTATCAATGCCATAATACGAAATGGATCATGTTTATATATATATATATAGGATTTTTATCCAATGCGCACATGACTCATTAGCGTTTCGGTGCACACTATTTATTGACCATACACGTGTATTACCAATTGAGTGGTTACCTATTTCGAAGGATGTTGTTTTTGGAAGGAGATTAATATGCAAAGCGGTTTAACAATAAGTGTTATTCCAATTATATCTCGTCCTAAAAAATAGGAAGATCGTTTTGGAAAGAAAACAATCGAATCGATGATTTCTTACAGAAAATCGAGATCCAAATGCTCATGTTAGTAATATATATAATAGTCAAGTAAATGATTGTTGCGAGATCAGTAATATACAAAACAACGGTCAGTAATTTACATTCATTGTATTACATGGTGCAGAATTCAGTAATATATACACAATGGACAAGTAAATACTTGTTGTGATGTCAGTAAAACCATAACAAATGATCAGTAATTTCTATATGTATTACTACTTTGAATAGAATTCAGTAATTTCGACACAATACTCACGTAAATGGTTGTTGTGAGATCAGTAATATCCAAACAACGGTCAGTAATTTACATTCATTTTATTACATGGTGCATAATTTAGTAATATATACACAATGGACAAGTAAGTGCTTGTTTTAGTCAGTAATATCCAAACAACGGTCAGTAAGTGCTTGTCTTATCTCACATGTTCAGTAATACTAGTGTGCACACCCGTGCTTTGCACGGGTAAAGAACGATTTGACTATTTTTCAATAAATGTGAGAAACTTTGTTTTTATTACACTATAAAGTCAGCTTTTGCAAAAGAACCATGATTAGAATGTTTAAATAGTTTAACTTTAGCAGAACTTTGATACAGAGGAAGTATAAAAACACTTGAAATATGCATAAATTTAATATCATCATTGTAACAAATATTAACGATATAAAATAGTTGTAATGATATTTATGAAGAATTTAAGAATAAATCATAAATGTGTTCAATTTTTAAAGGGTTGTTAATATAGGGAAGTTGATAAATTTGTGTTATTCCAAATGTAATTCAATACCATACTAAATATGTGATTATAATCCATTCATTAATCATGTCCAACAACACAGTAACACCTTATATATCATATTCAGAAATTGCTACTATCATACCAATAGTGCTCGCCCCATGTAATGCATGGGCGAAAGTCCGGAGGTAGTGAATGTAAACATTATGACATTTGAGAAGTAAAATAAATTTGATGTTATAATCATGTCTACAAAATATAATTATATGAGTTTACGAAAGTCATTAATTGACAATAAAGATAAAACATGACTCCAACCTTCTATCTTCAAAATAATTAGAATTCATTGAATAAACTATTACACGTAAAGAAATTTAAATGTTTTAGAATTATGGTCAATGCAAATTTAAAGTTGACAATAAATTAGAGGAATATTTACAGATGAGATCATGTCTAATAGTAATGAATAAAATGGAGCAACCTTGCTTTGTGCTGGTAAAATATGTCACTCACAAGTATATTTAAAATTTAAATTGAGAGTATCATTTAGAGGGCATAGGTAGATGTCTCATAAGAGGTTGGAGAATTTTCAGTTACATTTTAACCAAGAGTACGGATCTTATGTCTTTTGATACTATAAAGATTCCATGTCATTTCAGGTGAATTACGAACTCTACAAATAGAGAAAAGATCTGATCTGCAGTAATCATAAGTATCTTTCACTTGTTATAGGATCGAACTTATCGCTTATCCATTGAACACGAATGAACTCCTCTTGCAACAATTGAGGGAAAATCGAAAAATGAATCTTCCTTATTCGTATTTCTCCAATCAAACAAAAAAAACTCACTCTAAGTGTTAATATATTCTCAACTTTCACAAATTTGGAGACAAACAGTAATCATATTCAATGTGGTGTGATCTCATGGTCGATTCTTTTCTGAATTCGACTCAACACAAACAGTTCTCCTTGTAAAAAGAAAGCGACCATTAAATTCAATTATGAATTATCAAAGAAATCATAAACATGCCTAGGTAACTTGCATTTGGGAACAAAGAACACCCAAATCGTAAGATCCTCCCACCAAAGCTTTTTTGCCTACACCAACATAAGATGCAGTTTTAAAAATAGTCATATGCTTTATCTATCAATTACTATGAAGGAAATGATAGGATCACTTTATGCACAAAGGTAACAGTAACATTTTTTCATTTTGAATATATGTTTAGATGTTTTAGAGTTTTTCTTACATATATGGGGTTGTATAGAAGAAAGATTATATGTTGGGTTGTATAGAAGAGAGATTATATGCCATGACATATGAAGTTGTTTGTTATACTAGATTTGATCCTAAGATGTTTGCAGTTTTTCACACAAGACTGTGCTCGTGCATTTCCATACAAGTCTAGGAGGAGGGCAGATAAGGTTTCTTTTAACTGTTTTTGCCTCTTATCCTTCATAAGGTTAAGTAGTTGGTATATCTTTAGAAATTACTTTGGTGTAATTAATCATGAAATAGAAAATAAAGAGAAACTTTTACTCGTGGTTCTGAGTTCTGGTAGATTTATATATAGAAGTTAGCTTAATCTTTGGTCATATTTTAGCAAAAATATAGAAGTTATGATGCATCTGCAATAATTTTGTTCACAACCATAACCTGATGTTACATTCTTTTTCCAGCTTTCCCGATTCAGTAGAGCAATCCCAAATATATGAATTGGCGATTACAGGTGCAAGAATGAATAGCAGAATGTGGATCATTGGAAATAATTGCAATATTTTAAAATGTATCTTTTTGGATCAAATTCGTGAATGGATGACATCTTCGAATTACCCCTCTAATAGCCAGCCTCTCAAGAAGTATTGATACCTGTAGGTGGTGTTGTCGCTCTCCCAATCGGCCCAGGTGGTGTCATGATCTGACACACCTCCCATGTGCTTCCATTGGGGTACTTCCAGAGGCGACCCTATGTTCTCTTGTGTGATGTTGTTATTGCTCATAACGGCGTAGCAGATGACAAGTTAGGTGACGACGTGGATGAAGTGCGTGTGACATGGTAGTCCACAGGAGGCATGGGTATCTAACGATGGGAAAGAAGACCATGATGAAGAGCCATGCATCGGAGAGACCTGGGCAGCAGTGGGAGTGTAGGCATTTGAGAATGATGAGGGTATATGATGGGCGGCGATGCCCAAGAAGTATTTTATTGATGCAAGATTTCTTGGATCTAGATCAGATAGATTACCATGGTGGTATCGTGCTGAGCGTAGAAGTAGGATCGGATGCCATCTCTACTATATTTAGATTTTACCTCGGGAGATCTAATTTCTGCTCTGTTTTAGCGGAGCTCTGACGATGTCGTCGAACTCAACCCGTGCCATGGATCCGCCGAATGAGGAGGCATGACCAGATTGTGAAGGAGGGATTGACGTCTTCGTCGATGATGAGGCATTCTCATAGGGCGAAGTCAGGGATTTGGGATTCGAGATCGGAGGAGTCAAAGACGACAACATGTCACCGAATGGGGTGTGCGTACGGTTGAGAGAGCCGAAGAGCGGTGGTGGTCATTGGAGGAGAAACCCCTCGGCGGAGGGATGGTGTGTAGCCTGGCGAGGAGTGGATGGCGACGGTCGGACGAGGCCAGATCGAGGAGGAAGCTTTTCGGTGGTCTAGGGCTGGTGCCGAGAGATTGAGCCCGCGCGACGGAGGGGGAAGGTGAGAGTGGTGTTCATTGGGGGAGCGGGAGCCGGTGCCCTAGATGGAGTTGGCGCTTGGGAAGATGGGAGGAGGGGTGGATTCCTACAAAAGCAGAAGGGTAGAACTGGAAAGACGTATGACACTTGGGGGTAAATTTGGAATGTATGGTAGGAAAATTAATACATGGTCGGTGGACACCCCTGCTTAATAGATGTTATAGATGTGTACGATTCTCAAGTAATAGCTACTATGAGATCAGTAATAACAAAGTAATGGTCAGTAAGTCATGAGCATTGCTCAAGTAAGAAAGTAACTATTTGTCAATGCAATGCACATTATATAGACAATGGTATTACTAACCATTTATTATGTTATTACTGATCGCACAACACACATTTACCTGACCATTTTATACATATTACTAGATTCTGTACAATGTAACTATTTGGATGTAAATTACTGATCATTTTTTTGATATTACTGATCTCACAATACGCATTTACTTGACCGAATTATATTTATTACTATCATAGCGTTTGGATCCTTAATCATCCGCGTGGAATCATTTATTTGAATTGTTTCTTTCCAAAACCGTCTTCCAATTTTTAAGGACGTTGTATAATATGAAATATAGGATTTTTTAAATACGTCGTAGCCTATAATTAGAAATATAGTTTTTGTTAATACACGTGTACGGCCTAAAATGAGTGCTCATTGAAATGCTAATGAGCCCTGTGCGCATTAGATAAACTATATATATAGGGTAAAATGGGGCTGCCCCCATGGGGGAGCTAATTTGGCTCCCCCGCGCCATTTTGCCTCCTTTTTTTATTTTTATTTTTCAAAATTTCTTCCGTGGATTTTCATCAATATATCCCTATATTATGTCATTCAAATTTCACGCGAAACAGAGACTCCTACGACCTCCATCCAGAAGGATCGTTTTTCGCAATTCCGTTACCGTTAAAAAATGTCTGTCTGGATGGAGGCCGCAGAAGTCTCTGTTTCGCACGAAATTTTAATAGCATAATATAGGGATATAGTGATAAATATTCACGGAAGAAATTTTCAAAAATAAAAAATAAAAAAATCGGGCGAAATAGCGCGCAAGGTAGCAGCCCCATTTAACCCATATATATATATATATATATATATATATATATATATATATATATGTTAAGTATTGTGCATAGTTGATTAGTGTATTACACAGTTAATTGGTTACATTTTTCTTTTATTTTTAATGTTTTACATTTTTGAAGTGATAAAATACTAATCGCCTTTTTATTTACAAAGCATTGTACAAAATCTACAAAGAAAATACACATTTTACTTAAAATAATTGGGATCTTCATATGTTCTTGCTAAACAACATTGACTAAGAATGTAAAAATAAAGAAACTACTAATTGATTTTTCTTTTTATAAACCTTTATAGAGATTTTACAAAGGGAATGCATATTATACAATGAAGCATATCATTCTACAATGCATATCGTTTTTTACTTTTTGATTGAAAACAAAAGTGATAATAAATGCCATAATCAATCCACTTAAAATAGTAATATACAATTTTAATTGCTTTACATTGGATTATAAAATAATTGTAAAACGATGCAAAAATCAGAAGAACAAAAATAGTATTTTGAAACATTCATGAATATAATAATAAAATATTACAAATTTGATATTTTATATTACAAAGCTACATGCAAAGGGAATGCATATTATACAAAGAAGCTTTTCATTCCACTAATCACGCCATTACTCTGACTTAGGGCTGAGCACCAGCCCAGCCCGAGCTCGTTTTAGTTAGTCGGGCTATCGGGCTGGGCTTGAGCCCGTCCAAACATTGAAACTGAGTCACTGAGTCCCATACCTAAACCCGTCCGCTAGGATATGGGTCGGGCCAGGTTGGGATGACCTATTTTTTTAATCTAGGCTTAAAATAAATTGAATATATGAGTCAATTTCAGAAAAATCAAGGCATGGTCCTTTCAATTTGCGACATAAAATTTCCATAAGTGACTAATATTCACTTGACAAATTAAAAAAATCAGGACTTTCACAAATAGCATAGGATTTCTCTAGAGATGACCAATATAACAAAATGCTACATCAATAAGTGGTTGATTATTAACATTTGAGTAACATCACTAAATGCAGATGAGAGATATAAAGTAAAAAAGTATCCATAAATTGTTCAACAGACAACATCATTTTGTGTACTTGGCATCTATTAAAGATTGATAAGAAAATCACAATCAAGACATATTCGATACATTAATACAATAGACAATACATTCAACAAAATAACCAAGATATATCATGTTCAACAAATAGAATCAAATTGACAACTAAGAATATAAGATGTAAAACAAATATGATCTTCAAAAAATGAAGATATATCACATTCAACAAATAGAAACAAATATAAATGGCTCGAAGATGTATTGCAAATCAAGATGAGAATTTATACCCTCGTTGACGACTGTGAATCCCGTGTGATGAGGAAAGTTTCGGTTCCAAGTAGTGCACAACAACGATGCTTGAACACCTATAGGCTGTAGGTGGTGCCACACGACTCGAGGATGGGTGGGGAAATGAGGTGACCGTGGAGAAGGTCGGCCGACTCGGCCCGAAGCGGCGGTGACACAGGAGGAAAGGGAGGATCCTAGAGCATGGAGGGAAGTTGGGGGAGGAGGAGAAGGGTGGCACGGGCCGCACGGCACTGCAGGTGTGGGCGATCGAGAGGGGGAGGGGCATGTCACCTGCGACTCGAGGGATTGGGGGAGGGGGAGGGGCGACATCGGAGGTTGGAGGGGGAGGGGATGCTGGGGTCGAGTCCGTCTAGACGAGGGGGCTCACCGCTCGCACTTGAGAAGGGGGAGGGCCAGAGGCGGAGGAGGGGAGATCAGGAAGGTATGCACGAAGCGAAGGAGCGGCGAGAGGGGTGATGAACGTAAAATTCGCCTCGATAATAATGATGAATTAAGTCGTAGCATAGGAGGCGAATTTTGTTCAGCAAAAACCACAGTCTTTGAATGCTGTGGAATATTTATACTTGGTAAGTGTACCAAGGTCGAACACAGGGATACAGCTGCTTAATTATAGCTTTTGAATTTTGATTCGTGAAGTTCAATGTCAATTAATCTCAATTTCAGGTCCATATGCAATTTATGATGCACGATGATATTTACAAGGTAATGCCATGATGCATGCATTTTTTTAGATATTTTTCTGCGAGTTAAAGTGATGCATGTGCAAATAGTGCAATAAAATATGCATGATGAATCAAATGCTACAATTATACCCTAAAATATGAGCAACACAATATAGAATGAAGTTAGAGCCATTTTGAACACATCATTAAAAATCGGTCATGAAATCAAGCAAAACAAGTAGAGCCAGGTCCCATTTTTGACATAAAAATTCACTTAATTTAAAACAGTGTTAAATGAGACAAATAAGTATGCTAGATTGTAGAGGACAAAACAAGGATCAAAACGACACTAAAATCATGCAATTTGGACCTACGATGCTCAAGTTATGCTAAAAAAAGTGCGAGGGCATAAATATAATAAAAATGCAAGAAAAATAAAGGATAAATATTGCATTTAGGTCCCTGGAGGGACCTAATTGCAAATAGTAAAAACCGTCTGGGCCTGGATGAAATTTTCCCATATGCGCGGGGGTCTTTTTGTAATTATGGAAAACTTCGAGGGCGTCCCTGTAAATAACCCCAGGCGCGCACGTGAGGCACGCGCCTGGAGGACCAAAATGTAAATATATAATCTTGCGGGGTCTTCTCTGCAATTTTCCCAGGCCCCCACGTGCTACGCACGCGAGGCGCCTAGGCTCGGGCGCCACCTCAGGTTCGGGACACGTGGTCGTCTTCTGTGGTCCATCTTGAGGCTCGGATGACCCGAGCCTGTAGGTTGGGGAAGCGGCTCGGGTCCTCCACGTGTCATCATCAGGACCGTCCGATCAGGAGGATCGGACGGTGCCTGTACCTTCGTGCTCCTCCGCAGTTCACCGGAGGAGGCGGGGCTCCGGCGAACTGCCCTTGGCTCCGCCTCGCCTCGCGAGGCCTTCTGAAGGTCGTTGAAGCTTTCTGGAGGTCCGGCGAAGGTGTCCAAGCAACGACGAGGCTCCGTGGAAGATCAGCGGTGGCTATCGGTGAAGCTTCGTCGGAGACGAGGAGCTCGAAGGTGCTCCGATATCAACTTCGGCCATTGAAGATGGAAGCTCCTGCAAAGGTTAGATAGCCGAAGCGACGAATGTGACTGTGAGTTTGTGAGTGAACGGAGGCCTTGAAGGCGGCGAGAAGTGAAGGCCCAAGTCGTCTTCTCCGGCGGAGCAGGAGAAGAGTGGTCGGAGCGGTTGGGGGTTCTGGAGAAGAAGAAGGGGGTCGGCGAGGTTGCAGGTGGCGTGGCGAAAATGCAGAGATGATCGGATGGGGGTGAAGGCGGTCATGGAAGGTGGGAAAATTCGGGAAAAATCAAGAAAAAGAGAGAGCAGAGAAACCTCATCGGGGAGGGGACCCTTGGCGGAGGAGTTGCTTGGGAGGAGGCTCGGAGGAGCCCCGGGGTCGTTGCCCAGCTGGTCAGCAAGCCAGCGAGCTCGGCGGAGCTTGGGAGCGTCCGCTACTCGGCGGCGGAGCACCGAGGGTCAACACCGGCGAGTACATGTCGTCACCTCGACGTTCCGCCCCTCCGCTGTCACCGGAGGGGCGGAGGAGGCTAGGGTAGAGGCCAAGAATGGTGGACCCTTGACTCCGGTGACGGGGGAGGGTTTAAATAGGCGGAGGGGGTTGGATGTTACAGTGGTGGAGGAGCGTTTTGGAGCGAGGTTTTAATGGAGCGGGAGTGATGGCGAGGGGACTTGATGAAGGCGCGAGGATGGCGGAGGTACGGGCTTCGAGGAAGAGGCGTTATGAGAGGGAGAGGTAACCGGAGATGGCGGCCAAAAAAGGAAGGGAGCGGTGGGCTCGGTTATCGTAACGTCTGGAGAGGGACTCGGTCGGAGGTGGACGATGAACCACGGCCGTTGGATCGTGAGATCCAACGGCTGTGGGTAGAGCGCGGACAGATGGCTGTGATCAGATCCTTAGGATCTGATCGCACGGTTGGCGTTGAGGCGGTGATGAACGGTTCAGATGAGGAGCCGGGTCCATCCAAGGGCAAGGGCGAAGGTGGTGACGTGGAGTATTGGGGAGCGTTGGATGGAGAGATGATCGAATGGCTTAGGATCAGGCGCTAGTGGGCGGTCCTGATCTGATCTAAGATCAGATCGGGCGGCTGAGAGGAGATGCGGGATGAACGGTGAGGATGGGGGCTGGAATGGTGCGATCCAACGACCCAGATTGGGCGCCAGGTGGCGGGAAGGAGAGCGGGCCACGTGGGCGGCCCAGAGGGCGCCACGTGGTCCAATCAGAATAATTCAAAAGTAAAAACAAAGAAAAATAGAAAAGAAATAGTTAGAGGCCGAATTTGGAAAAAGTCAAAACATGAAAGTTGCTCGTCTCGACGAGATCTACAACTTTCATGTTGGGCAAAAAGCCAAAAGAGGTCATCTGTACAAAAGCTATTTTTTGGGGGCATTTTTAAGGGGATAAAAACACCGGTTTTGTGGTTTTGAGTTGTTTTTGTATTTTTTAGCTTTTTAAGGGTCAGTGAATTATAGACAACTTATCTACCTAATTTTTAGGGGTTTTTGAGTGATAAAATAATTACAGAAAAATAAGGACAATTAAATACAAATAATTAAAGGTTAATTAAACACAATATTGCACAAGATAAAAATAGAGTTTTAAAGGTGATTTTTATTGGTTTGTTTAAGCAGGGATTTTAATAAGGAGTTTTTAGCATGATGAATACGGGATTCATCATACCCCTATACTTAAACCATGCTCGTCCTCGAGCATCTAAAGAATGAAGGAGTCGGATTAATTCCTGACAGTGCGTGTGAAAAATTCAAGGCTTGATCTTTCGAAGACCCTTGACCTAAGTGATCCTAAAATTCTGGATTTATCCAAGCCTTAGTCAGAAGGAATCCAACTTCTCTGATTATCAGACTCTCTTTTTGTACATATAATATAAGGATATGACATTTAGTGTACTGCATTTCATGAGAGCCGAGTCGATGCATCACCCAAAGTTCCAGTCCCAAAGATTCTCCTCTAGACCTAATCCTCAATACTAGGGAATAAGTATGTTCTTGCTCCAGTCCACCGTCTCATTAGTTTGTCAGACTTTGAAATGTTGATGGACGGCCAGATGATGGAGGTACTGGGATTGTGTCTTATTTTCTCACCCTCACATTGGAACAAGGGGCCTCTCGAGTGCCTTTTACTCAACACTTGTAAATTATTATCTTGTTGATCAATGTGTCCGTCAAGAGAGTTGGAGTCGTCTGCACTTGTTTTTCTGGGAGTACACCGGGGTGTGTCTTTTCTGAGTATCTAAGATACCTTCGACACCCAGACTTGTATCGCTTACGATGCAGGGCCCTTTTTGTGGTGTCAGCCCGACTCCTTGGTCCTAATTAGCGCTTGGTCCAAGTGGACACTTTGAAAATGTTTGGGAGCGCTCGCCATTGGTGGAAGCTCATTTGGAATTTGTCTTTGGATTTAGAGCTTTTCTTTGACATTTTATTTCTTTTGTTGGCTAGCTCCACTGCTTTTACCAAGAGATTGGCGCACACTGATCAACAAGTCTCTTTAGGTTTCATCACACCCTGGCACTTTTAGGTAAATATCAAGAGATAGCATATGAATTTTGTTCACATACTGGCTAGGGTTTTGCTGACACTCAGGTTTTCTGAAGCCTTCATTAACTTTATCCCATCCTCGAATATCATAAGATCGGGTCTAATTTTAAATCTCTGATCCTAGTTCCTCAACTGATATCTCATCTCAGCTCATCAATCATGCAGTTGTGGAAGTGACTGTGCTGATCATATTTTCTTGAAAGTAGAGATAAAGAGTGCAATATAGCACTCAAATCTTTCAAACTAGAGGAGTGTGGATATTTAAGTCAGAAAACCCTAATGACTAAGGCATGTTAACTCAGACTCTCAAGATCCCAGAGATCCAGTGTCCTCAAAAATCCTCAAGCCTTGCGTGAGTGTGAATGTGTCAGGAATACACCAACTCCAAGTATTAGTGATTTTTTTTTATTTTTATCTTTTGCAAATTTTTATGGGTTTTAATTTTATACTTTTTTTTAATACAGGAATAATCACAAAAATTAAACCCTCAAATTTTAATTTTTACAGGATTTTACTCAGTTCACTAGTTTACCAAAACCCAGCCCGAAAAATAAAATTTTAAAAAGTTTTAAAAACGCGAGCTAAGGCTAAGGTACTATACAATAATATACGGTATACCCCCCTATACTTAAAATTTGCTATGTCCTCATAGCACAAGTGCCATGAAGCCAAGGCTCGGTTCAAGTACAGGGCGATATAGCGGAACTGAGGAGGAGGGTCCCCCTATACTTAGGCCAAAATTGGCCTAAGCACAAGAAGACGGGACGAGGGAAGGAAGAGCAAGCAGGTCCCCCCTATACTTAGGCTACAAATAGCCTAAGTAAGGTCTGCGTTAGGGGGGGGTTCTATGATACAAGGGAGAGGGGGAGGGGGTTCGTGAAGAGTAGATATACACAGAGAGAGAGAGGGATAGAGTGAAATATACAGGGGAAGGGTGGGGGTGAATATGTGCAGTGTAGGTGTGTGTGTGTGTGTGCAGGGGGGGGATTTTTTTTTTGAATACAATATGTAATACTGAAATAAATATGCAGATGCAAGATATATATATATATATATTTTTTTACAACATGCAATACAAGTAGACTGATAAAAATCCTAGCATTTCTTCACGGCTTCTTTTGCGGCCTCTTCAGCGAAAGCTCCCGACTTCGCGCCTCCATGATGATCAGGCGTCCCCGGTTACCATGGGCCCTGCCACAAAAGAAAAAAGTTAGAAACTCAAAAAAATTAAATCAGCAAGAAATGATGCATGAAATGAGGACCTAAAAATTTTTGAAATAAATAATAAAAAAAATCAAATCCAAAAAATTAAGCAAAGCCGTATCCCCGGCAACGGCGCCATTTGATGAACGTAAAATTCGCCTCTTTAATAGATATAAATAACGCTGTAGCACAGGAGGCGAATTTTGTTCAGCAAAAACCACAATCTTTGAATGCTGTGGAATATTTATACTTGGTAAGTGTACCAAGGTCGAACACAGGGATACAGCTGCTTAATTATAGCTTTTGAATTTTGATTAGTGAAGTTCAATGTCAATTAATCTCAATTTCAGGTCCATATGCAATTTATGATGCACGATGATATTTACAAGGTAATGCCATGATGCATGCATTTTTTTAGATATTTTTCTGCGAGTTAAAGTGATGCATGTGCAAATAGTGCAATAAAATATGCATGATGAATCAAATGCTACAATTATACCCTAAAATATGAGCAACACAATATAGAATGAAGTTAGAGCCATTTTGAACACATCATTAAAAATCGGTCATGAAATCAAGCAAAACAAGTAGAGCCAGGTCCCATTTTTGACATAAAAATTCACTTAATTTAAAACAGTGTCAAATGAGATAAATAAGTATGCTAGATTATAGAGGACAAAACAAGGATCAAAACGACACTAAAATCATGCAATTTGGACCTACGATGCTCAAGTTATGCTAAAAACAGTGCGAGGGCATAAATGTAATAAAAATGCAAGAAAAATAAAGGATAAATATTGCATTTAGGTCCCTAGAGGGACCTAATTGCAAATAGTAAAAACCGTCTGGGCCTGGATGAAATTTTCCCATATGCGCGGGGGTCTTTTTGTAATTATGGAAAACTTCGAGGGCGTCCCTGTAAATAACCCCAGGCGCGCACGTGAGGCACGCGCCTGGAGGACCAAAATGTAAATATATAATCTTGCGGGGTCTTCTCTGCAATTTTCCCAGGCCCCCACGTGCTACGCACGCGAGGCGCCTAGGCTCGGGCGCCACCTCAGGTTCGGGACACGTGGTCGTCTTCTGTGGTCCATCTTGAGGCTCGGATGACCCGAGCCTGTAGGTTGGGGAAGCGGCTCGGGTCCTCCATGTGTCATCATCAGGACCGTCCGATCAGGAGGATCGGACGGTGCCTGTACCTTCGTGCTCCTCCGCAGTTCACCGGAGGAGGCGGGGCTCCGGCGAACTGCCCTTGGCTCCGCCTCGCCTCGCGAGGCCTTCTGAAGGTCGTTGAAGCTTTCTGGAGGTCCGGCGAAGGTGTCCAAGCAACGACGAGGCTCCGTGGAAGATCAGCGGTGGCTATCGGTGAAGCTTCGTCGGAGACGAGGAGCTCGAAGGTGCTCCGATATCAACTTCGGCCATTGAAGATGGAAGCTCCTGCAAAGGTTAGATAGCCGAAGCGACGAATGTGACTGTGAGTTTGTGAGTGAACGGAGGCCTTGAAGGCGGCGAGAAGTGAAGGCCCAAGTCGTCTTCTCCGGCGGAGCAGGAGAAGAGTGGTCGGAGCGGTTGGGGGTTCTGGAGAAGAAGAAGGGGGTCGGCGAGGTTGCAGGTGGCGTGGCGAAAATGCAGAGATGATCGGATGGGGGTGAAGGCGGTCATGGAAGGTGGGAAAATTCGGGAAAAATCAAGAAAAAGAGAGAGCAGAGAAACCTCATCGGGGAGGGGACCCTTGGCGGAGGAGTTGCTTGGGAGGAGGCTCGGAGGAGCCCCGGGGTCGTTGCCCAGCTGGTCAGCAAGCCAGCGAGCTCGGCGGAGCTTGGGAGCGTCCGCTACTCGGCGGCGGAGCACCGAGGGTCAACACCGGCGAGTACCTGTCGTCACCTCGACGTTCCGCCCCTCCGCTGTCACCGGAGGGGCGGAGGAGGCTAGGGTAGAGGCCAAGAATGGTGGACCCTTGACTCCGGTGACGGGGGAGGGTTTAAATAGGCGGAGGGGGTTGGATGTTACAGTGGTGGAGGAGCGTTTTGGAGCGAGGTTTTAATGGAGCGGGAGTGATGGCGAGGGGACTTGATGAAGGCGCGAGGATGGCGGAGGTACGGGCTTCGAGGAAGAGGCGTTATGAGAGGGAGAGGTAACCGGAGATGGCGGCCAAAAAAGGAAGGGAGCGGTGGGCTCGGTTATCGTAACGTCTGGAGAGGGACTCGGTCGGAGGTGGACGATGAACCACGGTCGTTGGATCGTGAGATCCAACGGCTGTGGGTAGAGCGCGGACAGATGGCTGTGATCAGATCCTTAGGATCTGATCGCACGGTTGGCGTTGAGGCGGTGATGAACGGTTCAGATGAGGAGCCGGGTCCATCCAAGGGCAAGGGCGAAGGTGGTGACGTGGAGTATTGGGGAGCGTTGGATGGAGAGATGATCGAATGGCTTAGGATCAGGCGCTAGTGGGCGGTCCTGATCTGATCTAAGATCAGATCGGGCGGCTGAGAGGAGATGCGGGATGAACGGTGAGGATGGGGGCTGGAATGGTGCGATCCAACGGCCCAGATTGGGCGCCAGGTGGCGGGAAGGAGAGCGGGCCATGTGGGCGGCCCAGAGGGCGCCACGTGGTCCAATCAGAATAATTCAAAAGTAAAAACAAAGAAAAATAGAAAAGAAATAGTTAGAGGCCGAATTTGGAAAAAGTCAAAACATGAAAGTTGCTCGTCTCGACGAGATCTACAACTTTCATGTTGGGCAAAAAGCCAAAAGAGGTCATCTGTACAAAAGCTATTTTTTGGGGGCATTTTTAAGGGGATAAAAACACCGGTTTTGTGGTTTTGAGTTGTTTTTGTATTTTTTAGCTTTTTAAGGGTCAGTGAATTATAGACAACTTATCTACCTAATTTTTAGGGGTTTTTGAGTGATAAAATAATTACAGAAAAATAAGGACAATTAAATACAAATAATTAAAGGTTAATTAAACACAATATTGCACAAGATAAAAATAGAGTTTTAGAGGTGATTTTTATTGGTTTGTTTAAGCAGGGATTTTAATAAGGAGTTTTTAGCATGATGAATACGGGATTCATCATACCCCTATACTTAAACCATGCTCGTCCTCGAGCATCTAAAGAATGAAGGAGTCGGATTAATTCCTGACAGTGCGTGTGAAAAATTCAAGGCTTGATCTTTCGAAGACCCTTGACCTAAGTGATCCTAAAATTCTGGATTTATCCAAGCCTTAGTCAGAAGGAATCCAACTTCTCTGATTATCAGACTCTCTTTTTGTACATATAATATAAGGATATGACATTTAGTGTACTGCATTTCATGAGAGCCGAGTCGATGCATCACCCAAAGTTCCAGTCCCAAAGATTCTCCTCTAGACCTAATCCTCAATACTAGGGAATAAGTATGTTCTTGCTCCAGTCCACCGTCTCATTAGTTTGTCAGACTTTGAAATGTTGATGGACGGCCAGATGATGGAGGTACTGGGATTGTGTCTTATTTTCTCACCCTCACATTGGAACAAGGGGCCTCTCGAGTGCCTTTTACTCAACACTTGTAAATTATTATCTTGTTGATCAATGTGTCCGTCAAGAGAGTTGGAGTCGTCTGCACTTGTTTTTCTGGGAGTACACCGGGGTGTGTCTTTTCTGAGTATCTAAGATACCTTCGACACCCAGACTTGTATCGCTTACGATGCAGGGCCCTTTTTGTGGTGTCAGCCCGACTCCTTGGTCCTAATTAGCGCTTGGTCCAAGTGGACACTTTGAAAATGTTTGGGAGCGCTCGCCATTGGTGGAAGCTCATTTGGAATTTGTCTTTGGATTTAGAGCTTTTCTTTGACATTTCATTTCTTTTGTTGGCTAGCTCCACTGCTTTTACCAAGAGATTGGCGCACACTGATCAACAAGTCTCTTTAGGTTTCATCACACCCTGGCACTTTTAGGTAAATATCAAGAGATAGCATATGAATTTTGTTCACATACTGGCTAGGGTTTTGCTGACACTCAGGTTTTCTGAAGCCTTCATTAACTTTATCCCATCCTCGAATATCATAAGATCGGGTCTAATTTTAAATCTCTGATCCTAGTTCCTCAACTGATATCTCATCTCAGCTCATCAATCATGCAGTTGTGGAAGTGACTGTGCTGATCATATTTTCTTGAAAGTAGAGATAAAGAGTGCAATATAACACTCAAATCTTTCAAACTAGAGGAGTGTGGATATTTAAGTCAGAAAACCCTAATGACTAAGGCATGTTAACTCAGACTCTCAAGATCCCAGAGATCCAGTGTCCTCAAAAATCCTCAAGCCTTGCGTGAGTGTGAATGTGTCAGGAATACACCAACTCCAAGTATTAGTGATTTTTTTTTATTTTTATCTTTTGCAAATTTTTATGGGTTTTAATTTTATACTTTTTTTTAATACAGGAATAATCACAAAAATTAAACCCTCAAATTTTAATTTTTACAGGATTTTACTCAGTTCACTAGTTTACCAAAACCCAGCCCGAAAAATAAAATTTTAAAAAGTTTTAAAAACGCGAGCTAAGGCTAAGGTACTATACAATAATATACGGTATACCCCCCTATACTTAAAATTTGCTATGTCCTCATAGCACAAGTGCCATGAAGCCAAGGCTCGGTTCAAGTACAGGGCGATATAGCGGAACTGAGGAGGAGGGTCCCCCTATACTTAGGCCAAAATTGGCCTAAGCACAAGAAGACGGGACGAGGGAAGGAAGAGCAGGCAGGTCCCCCCTATACTTAGGCTACAAATAGCCTAAGTAAGGTCTGCGTTAGGGGGGGGGGGGTTCTATGATACAAGGGAGAGGGGGAGGGGGTTCGTGAAGAGTAGATATACACAGAGAGAGAGAGGGATAGAGTGAAATATACAGGGGAAGGGTGGGGGTGAATATGTGCAGTGTAGGTGTGTGTGTGTGTGCAGGGGGGGGATTTTTTTTTTTGAATACAATATGCAATACTGAAATAAATATGCAGATGCAAGATATATATATATATATATATATATATATATATATATATATATTTTTACAACATGCAATACAAGTAGACTGATAAAAATCCTAGCATTTCTTCACGGCTTCTTTTGTGGCCTCTTCAGCGAAAGCTCCCGACTTCGCGCCTCCATGATGATCAGGCGTCCCCGGTTACCATGGGCCCTGCCACAAAAGAAAAAAGTTAGAAACTCAAAGAAATTAAATCAGCAAGAAATGATGCATGAAATGAGGACCTAAAAATTTTTGAAATAAATAATAAAAAAATCAAATCCAAAAAATTAAGCAAAGCCGTATCCCCGGCAACGGCGCCATTTGATGAACGTAAAATTCGCCTCTTTAATAGATATAAATAACGCTGTAGCACAGGAGGCGAATTTTGTTCAGCAAAAACCACAATCTTTGAATGCTGTGGAATATTTATACTTGGTAAGTGTACCAAGGTCGAACACAGGGATACAGCTGCTTAATTATAGCTTTTGAATTTTGATTCGTGAAGTTCAATGTCAATTAATCTCAATTTCAGGTCCATATGCAATTTATGATGCACGATGATATTTACAAGGTAATGCCATGATGCATGCATTTTTTTAGATATTTTTCTGCGAGTTAAAGTGATGCATGTGCAAATAGTGCAATAAAATATGCATGATGAATCAAATGCTACAATTATACCCTAAAATATGAGCAACACAATATAGAATGAAGTTAGAGCCATTTTGAACACATCATTAAAAATCGGTCATGAAATCAAGCAAAACAAGTAGAGCCAGGTCCCATTTTTGACATAAAAATTCACTTAATTTAAAACAATGTCAAATGAGATAAATAAGTATGCTAGATTGTAGAGGACAAAACAAGGATCAAAACGACACTAAAATCATGCAATTTGGACCTACGATGCTCAAGTTATGCTAAAAACAGTGCGAGGGCATAAATGTAATAAAAATGCAAGAAAAATAAAGGATAAATATTGCATTTAGGTCCCTAGAGGGACCTAATTGCAAATAGTAAAAACCGTCTGGGCCTGGATGAAATTTTCCCATATGCGCGGGGGTCTTTTTGTAATTATGGAAAACTTCGAGGGCGTCCCTGTAAATAACCCCAGGCGCGCACGTGAGGCACGCGCCTGGAGGACCAAAATGTAAATATATAATCTTGCGGGGTCTTCTCTGCAATTTTCCCAGGCCCCCACGTGCTACGCACGCGAGGCGCCTAGGCTCGGGCGCCACCTCAGGTTCGGGACACGTGGTCGTCTTCTGTGGTCCATCTTGAGGCTCGGATGACCCGAGCCTGTAGGTTGGGGAAGCGGCTCGGGTCCTCCACGTGTCATCATCAGGACCGTCCGATCAGGAGGATCGGACGGTGCCTGTACCTTCGTGCTCCTCCGCAGTTCACCGGAGGAGGCGGGGCTCCGGCGAACTGCCCTTGGCTCCGCCTCGCCTCGCGAGGCCTTCTGAAGGTCGTTGAAGCTTTCTGGAGGTCCGGCGAAGGTGTCCAAGCAACGACGAGGCTCCGTGGAAGATCAGCGGTGGCTATCGGTGAAGCTTCGTTGGAGACGAGGAGCTCGAAGGTGCTCCGATATCAACTTCGGCCATTGAAGATGGAAGCTCCTGCAAAGGTTAGATAGCCGAAGCGACGAATGTGACTGTGAGTTTGTGAGTGAACGGAGGCCTTGAAGGCGGCGAGAAGTGAAGGCCCAAGTCGTCTTCTCCGGCGGAGCAGGAGAAGAGTGGTCGGAGCGGTTGGGGGTTCTGGAGAAGAAGAAGGGGGTCGGCGAGGTTGCAGGTGGCGTGGCGAAAATGCAGAGATGATCGGATGGGGGTGAAGGCGGTCATGGAAGGTGGGAAAATTCGGGAAAAATCAAGAAAAAGAGAGAGCAGAGAAACCTCATCGGGGAGGGGACCCTTGGCGGAGGAGTTGCTTGGGAGGAGGCTCGGAGGAGCCCCGGGGTCGTTGCCCAGCTGGTCAGCAAGCCAGCGAGCTCGGCGGAGCTTGGGAGCGTCCGCTACTCGGCGGCGGAGCACCGAGGGTCAACACCGGCGAGTACCTGTCGTCACCTCGACGTTCCGCCCCTCCGCTGTCACCGGAGGGGCGGAGGAGGCTAGGGTAGAGGCCAAGAATGGTGGACCCTTGACTCCGGTGACGGGGGAGGGTTTAAATAGGCGGAGGGGGTTGGATGTTACAGTGGTGGAGGAGCGTTTTGGAGCGAGGTTTTAATGGAGCGGGAGTGATGGCGAGGGGACTTGATGAAGGCGCGAGGATGGCAGAGGTACGGGCTTCGAGGAAGAGGCGTTATGAGAGGGAGAGGTAACCGGAGATGGCGGCCAAAAAAGGAAGGGAGCGGTGGGCTCGGTTATCGTAACGTCTGGAGAGGGACTCGGTCGGAGGTGGACGATGAACCACGGCCGTTGGATCGTGAGATCCAACGGCTGTGGGTAGAGCGCGGACAGATGGCTGTGATCAGATCCTTAGGATCTGATCGCACGGTTGGCGTTGAGGCGGTGATGAACGGTTCAGATGAGGAGCCGGGTCCATCCAAGGGCAAGGGCGAAGGTGGTGACGTGGAGTATTGGGGAGCGTTGGATGGAGAGATGATCGAATGGCTTAGGATCAGGCGCTAGTGGGCGGTCCTGATCTGATCTAAGATCAGATCGGGCGGCTGAGAGGAGATGCGGGATGAACGGTGAGGATGGGGGCTGGAATGGTGCGATCCAACGGCCCAGATTGGGCGCCAGGTGGCGGGAAGGAGAGCGGGCCACGTGGGCGGCCCAGAGGGCGCCACGTGGTCCAATCAGAATAATTCAAAAGTAAAAACAAAGAAAAATAGAAAAGAAATAGTTAGAGGCCGAATTTGGAAAAAGTCAAAACATGAAAGTTGCTCGTCTCGACGAGATCTACAACTTTCATGTTGGGCAAAAAGCCAAAAGAGGTCATCTGTACAAAAGCTATTTTTTGGGGGCATTTTTAAGGGGATAAAAACACCGGTTTTGTGGTTTTGAGTTGTTTTTGTATTTTTTAGCTTTTTAAGGGTCAGTGAATTATAGACAACTTATCTACCTAATTTTTAGGGGTTTTTGAGTGATAAAATAATTACAGAAAAATAAGGACAATTAAATACAAATAATTAAAGGTTAATTAAACACAATATTGCACAAGATAAAAATAGAGTTTTAGAGGTGATTTTTATTGGTTTGTTTAAGCAGGGATTTTAATAAGGAGTTTTTAGCATGATGAATACGGGATTCATCAAGGGGTTAGACGAGCAGTGAGCCCTTAGGGTTTTAACGGGTTCTGTGCCTAACCTCGGGCCTGGTTCGGGTCTAACCTCGGGCCAGCCCGTGGACTTTGAGTCTGGGACCACGCATGCCCGAACCCGTCCTGAAACTACAATTGGGCCAATTTCAGTACCTAAGCCCGCCCATTACCGTTGTGGGCTCGAGCCATAGGCAGGTTATGTCGGGCCAGGTACCGGGCTGGGCCGAGCCGACCCGAATTTTTTCTCAACCCTAATCCGACTTTTTGTGTGAAAACGGAAACGACAACAAAAATATCATAACAAAATGTCAAAATCACCTAAAAATAGTAATTTGCTATATTAGTTGCACCACATTAAGTGAAATGTAATTGGTATAAATAATTTTAAAATTGAAATGGAACATCAATTAATTAAATTAAACTAGACATGATCAAAATACCTTTTTGGATAATGAATCTAATGAACCGTCATATCAAGATCTAATGGCCATTATGATTGGCTTTCCTCAATCATAAAAAGGTATCGCCTCATTTGAAAGGATCTATACATATATGCATACATATGTATGTGTACATGTTGTGTATGTAGGTAGGTAGGTATGTATATGTATATATGTATGTGTATGTGTGTGTATAAGTTGAAATAAGATGACACTTGCATATATGATGTTATATGTATCAGGCACCCTTTACTTATGATGTATATTTGGGTAAATGAATTTTGTATGTGAGTCCTTCTTGATGGAACAATTTATTCTTCGTATTTATATTTATAGATGTTGATGGACGGTGCACTTCTTCGTAAATGAATTTTCACATAAATATTATGGTTGTTTTGCATTTTCTTGCATTTAGCAACTAACCAACGAGGAAGGGATGCATGGAGATCTCTTAGATGAGATGCATTCCATGATAGCACTAGGTTGTGGTTATGTTGCTAGAGTACTTCGCAATTTGGTTGTGGATTCTTCTCAACTTATTTGACCCACTGCTTCACCTCTATCTTCGGAACCAATATGAATGTATATTTGTCCTTTGAACTCATTGAAGAATACACCTTACATTTTCTAAAAAAGCTTAAATGAATCGATTCCACTTGGTTGCCAACAATACTATCATGTTCATCACCTCATAATCACTTATATATCTTGAAATTCCAACATGCATGTATACCTGAGGCACGTGGTTTGATGGTTGTGACATATCCCTTTATTCGAGACAAATCAACAGTTGATGGGTTGATAGAAGGCTCTAACAGAAGACACATCATACCTCAAGTCTGATCCTCATATAGAAGCATAAGTGAGGTGTGGTGATGAAGCGTGCATCTTCTTGCAAATTCGAGAGTATCCTTCTCTTATTTCTTCTCCACAACTAGTGAAGATCCTTGAGAATATCCTTGTCTTCCTCGTAGCAAGGAATGTTAGGAAAGATCATACTTAATGATATAAAGGCATGATCAACTCAATAAGAACTCATGAGCCAAGATCGAAAATCTGTTAAGTCCAAGTTCGAGTCAATAAATGACTCGTTAAGGTTATGATTAGTTAATCCAGTTGACTAATCATCGGTTGCTACCGTTCCAGATGGCTGGCTAGGTAGGTCGATTACCCTTGTTTTGGTTGATTGATCACATTGGTTCACATGTTGTCTAGGTTCAAAGATTGATCAATCAAGCTATATATTTTTCTCCCAATTTCTTGTAATCTCTTTGGGAATACCATATGGATAAATAACATCTAGGATGTACGCCTTGGCTAGCTTTACTAGAGTGCAAATCATGTTGATCAGATTGAACCAATTAACAATCACCTAAATTGCATCGTACCAATCCATTGCGTGGGGGCAATGACATCACGATCCATGGATATGTTCCACTTCTATACACACTAAGATAGAGAGAGACTCTAACAAGCCATGAGGTTGTTTATTGTCTGCCTTCACCACTCACCATATGAGGAAATGACTGGTGGGTTCAGTGACATCTGTCTTCACACCCTCCCACCATAAATGTTGGCGGAGATCTCTATACATCTCGGTACTTCCTGGATAGATGGGTGCTACGGATCTATGTACTTCATCCAAGATGTCTCTGCTTAGACTATTGTCATCAAGGACACAAACACGATCCTCCCTCTAAAAGATGTAAAAAAGCCCCTTCATGTTTGATACGATTAATATAAGTGAATAATACCCTAAATACCCAAAAAGAGATCCTGATTTTTGAAATACCACTTATATCTACTTATGATCAACCAATTTGTGTCATTGAACTCAATATAGGCTCATGGAAACCTTGCGAGATCAATTTCCTATGATCAACCAATTTGTGTCATTGAACTCAATATAGGCTCATAGAAACCTTGCGAGATCAATTTCCTATGTGATCGATCGACTTTCTACGTGGATCAATCATGCTTGCTCACAACTTTTTAGCTTTTTATCCCGACTTTTATTGTCGAAGGATCCAAACAACTCTATTTGAGGAGAAATCAAATTTGTTGCAAAGTTTATCCCACGCCACTCTAATAGTGCAACAAATTACCCTATCACGATTTATAAACATATTTTGGGAAAGAAATTTAGAACTCAACGCACATATTTGATGCGCTGGCTATTTGTTCTAATTCGAGCCACAATAGGTTATCTCCATATACGCACACCCATACAAGTATAACCCATGCACATCTTTAGGTTGAGGTCCAAGCACAATTTTATTCTTGGCATTTAAAGATCACAGGGTCCAACAACCTTATTTTGACAAATTACACTACATTAATATCGTATGTCTTAAAATACATCATTCACATTTTATAGATTTTGCTTTATCATCCTCCTACCAAATCTAACATGGCATACATGCATAACATATATAACATTTCATTATCATTTTCATCATAAATGATTTTATTCATCACATAGATATCAAAGGAGAAAAATATGCACCAAACCAAAAAGAAAGAAAATTATGAATCATCAAGAAGGTTTTCAATTTAGCAAGATGTTTTCTATGGGTTAGAAAAACGTAAGGGCACAAATGCACTTCCCCCAAGAGAAATCATGGGATAAAGTACAACACATGTAAACAATAAGGGAAAGACGTGAAGCCTCCGTTATCTTATCATGTATAGATATGTTACGGACGACGATAATCTATAGCCTATTCTCGACAATTCAAGCATTTATAGAATGACATACATGTGTTTTTTAGTTCAAATAACTCAAGAAACAAAGAATCTACTCAAAAAGGAAAAGTTAAAGGGGTGACACTTAATTTCTCGAAGTTGTGAATATTTTCTACATTCTCCTTGCAAGAATGATACTAAATTTGGTTTTTAGCAACTTTTGTCAAGTCCACAACAACTATGATGATGGAGATGGAGGTCAGAGATGATTGGAGGAAGAAGATGGGATCTAATGCCTCAGTGACCACCCATGTCATTTCTTGAATACACAAAGACGGATCAATTTTTAAGCTTCACCAAATATTATGTTAACAAAGTGAAATGGATATGTCTCAATTGAAAAGGGCGTATCTCCCTCGTTGGATGTTGGGTTCAAAAAAGTAAGTTACATTTGATTGATAACAACGGCACACTTCTACTAAGTCTTATACTGCTTATGTTTTGATCAATTATTGAGTAAAAAAATGAATTTTACATGTACATACATCAATTTTGTTGTAAATATTTTAAGGGATATTTACACCCATAACCCTGAGTAATTCTGTAATTACAATCACAACCTTGCGTAATCGCGAATTATACTGGGAACCCTGAATAATGTTTAACTCTTACAAGGCATGACCATGTGTTAACACTTACCGTTTTTCCGTTAACTTTGATGGATTTCGTCAAATGTGAACCATTTTCACTCTTTAGGTTCAAGCTAATTGCAAAATGATGCAACTCCCCTTCCTCCTCTTCTCCTTCCTTCTCTTTCATAGGAACCCATCACCATCAGGGAGGAGGAGGGTGATTGTCACGTCCCGGACCTCGAAACATGGGAAAAAATTGCGGAAGCATCCCAAACAATGAAATTAATTTTTTTTCGAGTCCAGAAGCGAGACAAAATTCAATAATCCATAAATAACTTTCAGAGTGCCATACATAATGGAAGAATAAAGGAAATTAACCAATAAATAAAAGACTCAACGAGTCTGAACAACACAATAAAGTTAAATAAGTCTATCCATACAATGACTTAAGAGGATAGAAAAATATCAACGGATCTTCAATCCAGCAGACGACCAACCCTCTTGCTTTCCTCTAAGCTGCAAGGTTGTAATTCAATATTAGTCAAATGAATTTGACTAAGTATGCACCAATAATTTATGAGGCATACCATCATAACCATATACAAAGAGTAGTAAAGAATAATACGATGACAATTTCCATGAGGAATATAAATTAATAAATAGACAATGAACTATAATAAGAAATTTTTAATTATGCCAATCATCATAAGATAACAATGACAATTCAATAAATTTCCTTGAATATCACAAATTTTGTGACCAATATATCAATATCTATATCAAATATAAATATCAATCCCATCTGTCGACACCGGGCAACCCGAGCATGGATAGAAGCCACCCCGTTCCCTTAAATCAAAATTTTTAAACTAAAACAAAAATCAATACGAGATCTTCTATCCAAACCCCAATACAATGGACATCAGTACTGAGTCCACCGCCGTAGCGGTAAATTGTTTGGAAGTAGTGTAGGATTACCCGCCTACAACGGTCAATTTGCGGAATTAACCGTCCGCGCGGCACCCGGCCAGGTCAAAGCCTCTAATGTGCCAACAATAAACAATGTCTACTCCCTCACAATGATGGTGTCAAAATCAACAATAAATTTCCAATAAAATATTTGAATAAAAAAATACATTTTAACCTATATATCAAAAGGCAATAATGTATCTATCTCTTTACATTTAACAACTAATCCATGAATAAACATTATGGCTAAATATCAACTTGGCACCTAATTACATAAAATTATAACACAGAGGTATAATCAACAAGTTCAACGAGATATTATAAAAACTCCATTGCAACAACTAATAAAATCAAATGTGGGGGTATAAATGACGATGGTATGAAACATAGATTAATGTACATACCTTGACAAGAAACCAAAATAGATTGATCCGTACGACTTTCCGTCCCCGAAATCAGAGGTCGCCTAAACACAAGAAATATATCTTAACCCAAGCACAAGCCATAAAACATCTTATCTACCCCCGATTCCCGGTTGTTGTGTTATTTTTATTTTTTTACCGATCATATCCGATTAGTAGATTAATTATAAGACTCTCATGATGGTTGGAGCAATACACGCACCCAATCACGTTTGGTTTAAAGGAAAATTCTCTCCATAATGTTAGTAATAGAGGGTCGGTTCCATGTTAGATGAACTTACACATTAAATATTGTTAAAAATAAACACAATAGGGATTAACGGGTGTACCATAAAACTTGTGTACATTTTTTTTTGATAAATTTAAATAGCTTCTTTTTTTTAAAGACTCGTGGTTCTTGATATGGTTCCACACAACAACAACTCGATTTTGTGCAATCAAGATTAAATGGGACAATTCTGATTTCTGTGAAGTTATATCTTGGATAGGAGATAAATCCAAAATAGAGATAACCAAACCTTATTCTTTGAATCATATGATTTGTACAATCTTATAATACAATATTCTACCAATTCGATCATAATGCATATTTTTTTAAAAAAAACTTAGAGAAGACAGGCATCGTGATTCTATCATGACTGTACAACCCCTATAAATCCATGTCTGACAAAAGAAAATTACCGATTTGATGACGCTCTTCTTCTACCTTGTGGCAGTCCCTGATACAATCCTTGCACAACACCGCCCGCAAAAATCAACACGGTGGGATCAAAAGTAACGAGCACATATGGGGATTGTGAAATTTGGCTGGAGATCTCGGAAGGGACACGACGCATACAATGAGATTATATGGAAGGCTCGCAAGTTGTGCCTTTAATAATGGTATTAGGGAGTGCGATAATGCATGTGATAATTAGAGCAGAAACAGAAAGCCGTTTCTGAATGGGTCGCACAATGCTTGTGCATGCCTTTTCAACGGCATTAATATTATTATTATATACACTCGTTTGTTATAGTTGATCTTGTTATGGATAAATTTCATAAAAAAATTCTTTTTAACGGCCATGCACTTGTGCCGTTTTACTTTATTATTTTATATGTATATATTTTTGTTCCGTAATACCCCATAGTTAATAATTTATATATATATATATTTATATATTTATATATATATATATATTATCTTTATTTTCAAAACACCCCTAAAAAATCTTAGACGTTACAACTCTACCCCCTTTAAAAGAAATTTCGTCCTCGAATTAAAAAAAACATACCTAAAAGTTCAGGATATTTCTCTCGAACTTCATCTTCAAGTTCCCATGTGGCCTCCCTATCGGAGTGATTATGCCAAGCAACCTTTACCATCTTAATAGTCTTCCTTCGCAATTGGTGTTCTTGGCGATCAACAATGTGTGAAGGACGTTCTTCATACGATAAGTTTTTATGAACTTCAATTGGCTCATAGTGAATCTGATGAGACGGATCATGAATATATTTCCGCAACATAGAGACATGGAAGACATTATGAATATGTGAATACTGAGGTGGTAATGCAATGCGGTAGGCTACCTCGCCTACTCTATCCAACACCTCAAAAGGACCAATGTATCTTGGACTAAGTTTTCCTTTTCGCCCAAATCTCAATACACCACGGGTCGGAGAAATCTTGAGAAAGACACGATCACCAACTGCAAATTCTAATTCTCTGCGACGGTTATCTGCATAGCTCTTTTGTCTACTTTGAGCTATCAATAGCATCTTCTTAATCAGATCAATCTTATCAGTACACTTTTGCACAAGTTCCGGTCCGAGCAATCTTCTTTCACCAAACTCGCTCCAACAAAGAGGAGATCTGCATGGTCTTCCATAGAGAGCTTCATATGGAGCCATCCCAATGCTAGCCTGATAACTATTGTTATAAGCAAACTCAATGAGCGGAAGATTCTCATCCCAACTTCGAGCATATCCAAAGAACATGCTCTAAGCATATCCTCGAGAACCTGAATAGTTCTTTCAGATTGACCGTCTGTCTGAGGATGGAATGCAGTACTAAACTTCAGCTTTGTACCGAAAGCCTCCTGAAGTTTTTTCCAAAATCTTCCTGTGAATCTTGGATCCCGATCAGAGACAATAGAGACAGGTATACCATGGAGCTTCACGATATTATTCATGTATAAATTTGCTAAGCTAGCAACAGACTCTTTTTTCTTCATTGGCAAGAAATGGGCAGACTTCGTCAATCTGTCCACGATCACCCATATGGCATCATAATTGGTTGCATCGGTCTTCGGAAGACCCATCACAAAGTCCATAGTGATGTGTTCCCATTTCCATTCTGGAACCTCTAACTGCTCCAATAGTCCAGCAGGTCTTTGATGCTAAGCTTTGATTTGCTGACACACCAAACAACGAGAACTAAAATCCGCAATTTCCTTCTTCATATTTTTCCACCAAAAATTCCGCTGGAGATCTTTATACATTTTTGTGCTTCCTGGATGTACAGAGAACTTAGAACGATGAGCTTCATCCAGAATCTCATGCTTCAGCTCCGCCTGCGAAGGAATCCATAAGCGATTCCTGAATCTGATGCCACCATCCGGAGCAATGAAAAATTCTGAATTTCCTTCTTGACTTTTCTCTGCCAGAACATGATACTCAGGATCTTCTTTTTGAGCTCTCAATACTTACTCTACTATTTCAGAATGTATCTGGATGCTAGATAAGATAATCTTGTCACCTTCCTTGAAAGGATTCTAAGAAACAAAGTCATCAATCATCTTCCACTTTTTGATCATCAAGTTAGCCGACAAGGCATAGCCTTTTCGGCTCAAAGCATCAGCCACAGCATTTGCTTTACCTGGATGGTAAGCAATTGAGAAGTCATAGTCTATAAGGAACTCCATCCATCTCCTTTGACGCATATTCAAATCTTTTTGAGAAAAGATGTATTTGAGGCTTTTGTGATCAGAGAAGACCTCAAATTTCTCACCATAAAGATAGTGACGCCAGATCTTTAATGCAAACACCACAGCAGCAAGTTCTAGATCATGCGTAGGATAATTCCTTTCATGAATCTTTAGCTGCCTTGAAGCATAAGCTACCACTTTTTCATTCTGCATCAACACACAACCCAAGCCATTCAGGGAAGCATCAGTGTAGATGACAAAACCTCCACAACCAGAAGGTAAAGTCAAGACAAGAGCAGTAGTTAACCTCCTCTTTAATTCTTGGAAGCTATGTTCACATGCAGAAGACCATTCAAATTTTATCCCTTTCCTGGTCAACTCGGTCAGGGGAAGTGAAATCTTTGAGAAATCACGAATGAATCTACGATAGTATCATGCTAAACCAAGAAAGCTTCTGATTTCTGTCACGCTCTGCGGTTGCTTCCATTCTGCGACTGCCTCAACCTTGGCTGGATCTACAGAAATCCCATCTTTGGAAATAAATGTGCCCAAGAAACATGACCTTTTCCAACCAGAATTCACATTTGGAGAATTTAGCATAAAGTTGATTCTGCCTCAGAGTCTCCAATATGATTCTCAAGTGCTCCTCATGTTGCTCAACACTCTGAGAATAAACAAGAATATCATCCACAAAAACAATGACAAAGTGATCTAAGAATGGTCGAAAGACCCGATTCATAAGATCCATAAAAGCGGCAGGAGCATTAGTCAATCCGAATGGCATCACACAAAACTCGTAATGCCCATAACGTGTTCGGAAAGCGGTCTTCGAGATATCTTCCTCTCGAACCCTATAGCCAGATCGTAATTCAATCTTCGAGAAGACCCTTGCTGATTGGAGCTGATCAAATAAATCATCTATCTGTGGAAACAGATATTTATTCTTCACAGTCACCTGATTCAGCATTCGATAATCAATGCATAAGCGGAGAGATCCATCCTTCTTTCTAACAAATAAAATTGGTGCACCCCATGGTGACACACTGGGCCTGATAAATCCCAAGTCAAACAACTCTTCAAGTTGCTTCTTTAATTCAGCCAGTTCTGCAGGAGCCATACGATATGGTGCATTGGATATTGGTACCGTTCCAGGAACCAGCTCAATAGTGAAATCAATCTCCCGCTGAGGTGGGGGTCCAGGCAATTCTTCTGGAAAAACATCAGTAAACTCTCGAACAACGTCGAGGTCAGGAAAAGATACGGTTTATGGCTCAACCCTGATAATACTGGCAAGATAGGCCTCTTGCCCTTTCAAGATCATGCGATGTGCCTTCATGGCAGAAATAATGCACCGCTCAGAGATGGCACCATGCCCTTTAATAATGATCTCAGGGAACTGATGACTTGCAATGATCACCCTTTTCTTACAGCAATCAATAATACAATGATAGCGGGATAGCCAATCCATCCCAAGAATAATATCAAAATCTGTCATCTTCATGATGATTAGGTCACTAGGTAGCTCATGACCCTCAATTATCAAGGGAGCATCTTGAATATACTCCAATGCTTTCACATTTCCCCTAGTAGGTGTGATAACCATCAAATCAATATCTAAAAGTTTTGGTTTGGCATCCATGCTTTTTACTAGTGCATCAGAAATAAAGCTATGTGTAGCTCCAGTATCAAAAAGAATCTTCGCATGCAAATTATCAATAAGAAGAGTACCTTCGATGACCTTGTCTTCCTTAGCAGCATTACCTCCAGTGGTGAGAGCATATATTCGAGCCGGAATCTTTGGCTTTTGATCTTGTCCTTGAGCAACGGGCTGCTTCCTAGGCTTCGGACAATCACGAACAAAGTGTCCTTTCTCTCCACAGTTCAGACACTGGCCATTCTTGAGATAGCATTCTCCAGGATGGAAACGATGACAGAAAGAACATTCAGGAATTCTGTTGTTTTGCCCCGACTTGGATGCTTGCTTCTGCTTCTGAGAATTTTTGAAAATTTTGTTTCTTCTAAATCGATCCTTCCGATCATTGCGCGGCTTCTCCTCCTTTCTTCGCAAGAAATCTCGCTCCATAGTTGTGGCACTGGCTAGAGCATCCTCCATAGTCTTCGGCATGCTAGAGAGAACCTTCGATCTTAAAGCAGGATGAAGTCCCTCAATGAACTTCTGGGTCATCCGATACTCATCTGGACATAAGTGTGGAGCATACTTCAGTAAGCAATGAAACTTGTTGTTATACTCAGCAACGTTCAGATCTCCCTGCTTCAGATTAATAAACTCTTGCTCCTTGATCAACTGCAAGTGCATCGGGATATAGTGCTCACGGAATAATTTAACAAACTCATCCCACAGAATAATCTCTCCTTTTTCAAACTTCCGCAACTGGCAACTGATCCACCAGTCCTTAGCAAGACCCTTCAGTTGATGAGTAGCGAAGGAGACCTTGCTATGATCCGGACTTCTGATTGCATCAAACAATTTTTCTGTCTCCTCCAGCCATCGGTCTGCTACCTCAGCATCCACTATACCGTCAAAGCTAGGCAGGTTCACCTTTAAGAGTCTCTCAAAGATGACATCATCACGGTGCTCCTCACGATGACGCCTTTCTTTTTCAAGTCGCCTCTCACGACGTCTCTGATCTCTATCCTTGCTCTGGTGGTGATCAGCTTGATCACGAATCAGCTGGGAGAGCTCCTCTACCGTCTTCATTGATTTGGCATTCTGGGCTGCCAAATCCATGGAGCGACGACTCCGCTTACGGTTCGAGACGGTCAACATCTACGAATAGCGACGATCAATTAGTCAGCTATTCCAAACATAATATATAAATATTATAAGTCATCCTAAAATTGGAAAACATTCCTCTAATCTTCCATTTGGCTCTGATACCACGTTGTCATGTCCCGGACCTCGAAACATGGGAAAAAATTGCGGAAGCATCCCAAACAATGAAATTATTTTTTTTTTCGAGTCCAGGAGCGAGACAAAATTCAATAATCCATAAATAACTTTCAGAGTGCCATACATAATGGAAGAATAAAGGAAATTAACCAATAAATAAAAGACTCAACGAGTCTGAACAACACAATAAAGTTAAATAAGTCTATCCATACAATGACTTAAGAGGATAGAAAAATATCAACGGATCTTCAATCCAGCAGACGACCAACCCTCTTGCTTTCCTCTAAGCTGCAAGGTTGTAATTCAATATTAGTCAAATGAATTTGACTAAGTATGCACCAATAATTTATGAGGCATACCATCATAACCATATACAAAGAGTAGTAAAGAATAATACGATGACAATTTCCATAAGGAATATAAATTAATAAATAGACAATGAACTATAATAAGAAATTTTTAATTATGCCAATCATCATAAGATAACAATGACAATTCAATAAATTTCCTTGAATATCACAAATTTTGTGACCAATATATCAATATCTATAACAAATATAAATATCAATTCCATATGTCGACATCGGGCAGCCTGAGCTTGGATAGAAGCCACCCCATTCCCTTAAATCAAAATTTTTAAACTAAAACAAAAATCAATACGAGATCTTCTATCCAAACCCCAATACAATGGACATCAGTACTGAGTCCACCGCCGTAGCGGTAAATCGTTTGGAAGTAGTGTAGGATTACCCGCCTACAACGGTCAATTGGCGGAATTAACCGTCCGCGCGGTACCCGGCCAGGTCAAAGCCTCTAATGGGCCAACAATAAACAATGTCTACTCCCTCACAATGATGGTGTCAAAATCAACAATAATTTTCCAATAAAATATTTGAATAAAAAAAAATACATTTTAACCTATATATCAAAAGGCAATAATGTCTCTATCTCTTTACATTTAACAACTAATCTATGAATAAACATTATGGCTAAATATCAACTTGGCACCTAATTACATAAAATTGTAACACAGAGGTATAATCAACAAGTTCAACGAGATATTATAAAAACTCCATTGCAACAACTAATAAAATCAAATGTGGGGGTATAAATGACGATAGTATGAAACATAGATTAATGCACATACCTTGACAAGAAACCAAAATAGATTGATCCATACGACTTTCCGTCCCCGAAATCAGAGGTCGCCTAAACACAAGAAATATATCTTAACCCAAGCACAAGCCATAAAACATCTTATCTACCCTCGATTCCCGGTTGTTGTGTTATTTTTATTTTTATTTTTTTTACCGATCATATCCGATTAGTAGATTAATTATAAGACTCTCATGATGGTTGGAGCAATTCACGCACCCAATCACGTTTGGTTTAAAGGAAAATTCTCTCCATAATGTTAGTAATAGAGGGTCGGTTCCATGTTAGATGAACTTACACATTAAATATTGTTAAAATTAAACACAGTAGGGATTAACGGGTGTACCATAAAACTTGTGTACATTTTTTTTGATAAATTTAAATAGCTTCTTTTTTTTTAAAGACTCGTGTTTCTTGATATGGTTCCACACAACAACAACTCGATTTTGTGCAATCAAGATTAAATGGGACAATTCTGATTTCTGTGAAGTTATATCTTGGATAGGAGATAAATCCAAAATAGAGATAACCAAACCTTATTCTTTGAATCATATGATTTGTACAATGTTATAATACAATATTCTACCAATTCGATCATAATGCATATTTCTTTTAAAAAAACTTAGAGAAGACAGGCATCGTGATTCTATCATGACTGTACAACCCCTATAAATCCATGTATGACAAAAGAAAATTACCGATTTGATGACGCTCTTCTTCTACCTCGTGGCAGTCCCTGATACAATCCTTGCACAACACCGCCCGCAAAAATCAACACGGTGGGATCAAAAGTAACGAGCACAGATGGAGATTGTGAAATTTGGCTGAAGATCTCGGAAGGGACACGACGCATACAATGAGATTATATGGAAGGCTCGCAAGTTGTGCCTTTAATAATGGTATTAGGGAGTGCGATAATGCATGTGATAATTAGAGCAGAAACAGAAAGCCGTTTCTGAATGGGTCGCACAATGCTTGTGCATGCCTTTTCAACGGCATTAATATTATTATTATATACACTCGTTTGTTATAGTTGATCTTGTTATGGATAAATTTCATAAAAAAATTCTTTTTAACAGCCATGCACTTGTGCGTTTTACTTTATTATTTTATATGTATATATTTTTGTTCCGTAATACCCCCTAGTTAATAATTTATATATATATATTTATTTATATATATTATCCTTATTTTCAAAACACCCCTAAAAAATCTTAGACGTTACAGTGATTGTGGAGAACCCGGAGGAGGTTGGGATGGTCGCCTCGCGGGCCACCGCCACCGCCCCGCTGCTCTGTGCGGGCCTGCACCTCATGCTTCGTCCTGACTGCCTCCTGCTCTCACCATTGTGGAGGAGGAAGAAGGGGAGGGGGACGAGCTAGAGAAGGAAGAAGGGGAGGGGGTGAGCTGGAGGAGGAAGAAGGGGAGGGGGAGGTGGTCGACGGGGGTAGCGCGCGCCTAGAGGAAGAAAGTGGAGGCGGAGGGACAGGATGGCGGAGCGGAGGGGCAGGAGAGAGAGCGAAGGGTGGAGGCAGAGGGGCGGGAGGGAAGGCATCTAGCATTGGAGAAGGAAGGGGTTTTTTATTTTTATTTTTTTGAATTTTTTTGGCCATTGGATAGACCATGTGTTAGAACAAACCAATGATATGACTGTGTTAATGGAAAAAGTAATGAAGGGTTATGGGTGTGAGATGGAGTAACTATCCGGAGTTTCTCGTGTAATTCACGATTACGTGGGGTTATGATTGTAATTACAAAATTACTCAGGATTATGGTGTAAATATCCCATATTTTAAAGGATTAAAAGGAGATTAAGGTCGAATGAACACTAAAGGCGTGATTGGTTGCGGCATATAGAAGGTGATACGAGAAATAACATGCGTTTATTCTTGAGTTTCATTGTGTCGGTGAGTTTTGTTTTGACAAGACAAAGATCGAACAAGGACGATTATTCCCATTTATTGTTTTATTATTGTTCTTTAGAATGCTAGATAAGTGCCATCTATTATGAGATAATTAATGTCAAATGATGGATACATAATAATATTTACTCAAAGGAAAAGAATTACAAGGAACGATGAATCGGTGAATGATAAAAATGTGAGATATTCATCTCGGGACAAAGCGATCCCAAGAAAACAATTAAATCACACACTGCATACGTCATAATAGAAGCTCAATCATCATTTCCTTCGAGGTTAAATACAATTTTTAAGCATGGCCTTATCAACTTTTTTATTCCATACCATTTGGGATGAGAGATACCCCACCATTTAGTGGGTCTTCCCGTCCAACTTATATTTAGTATAATAGATAATGGCAGTTAGACTAAATCACATCATTTCTCACTCTTCCTTCAATCAACTCGTATCATTTATCTTCCGTCAACTTATATTAATTATCTCTCGATAAAAATAAATATAAAAATAAATAAATAAATCTAAATAAACAACTATAATTAGACACTAACATCCTCTAATCCAATAAATAAAAAATAATCAAAATTCAATCATATATATATATATATCACGTGACTATCCACAAAACCCTTTTTTTTAAAGAGAACAACTATCCGTAAGTAAGATAGATCGTCTGTTGCAATGGGGAGCCAGCAGACTCTGCAGTACCTATTTGAGCCGCTCGATCTTGATTGAATGATTCACGCGATTTTACACGATATGAGCCCGCAAAATGTGTAATCGCGTGAACTTCTCATTCAAATGGATGCTGCAGAGCCATTGTAGCAGACAATCCATTTCCATCCGTAAGACCCTCCACGGCCTTGTTCCAAAAGACTGCTTAAGTCGTGTAGCGGTAAGGTGGGATAAGCCGAGGCACAACAAAGGCGCTGCGCGCCTCCGCGAGAGGTCTCGCCGCTGTCCGCGATGGTGAGGGAGGAGGAGCGGCGCGAGGCCTCCACTCGGCAGCAGATGCCCGATGCCTTGGGAAGGTTCGGGAAGTTCGGGGGCAAGTACGTCCCCGAGACCCTCATGTTCGCCCTCTCCGAGCTCCAGTCCGCCTTCCACTCCCTCTCTCTCGATGATGCCTTCCAGGTCCATTTCTCTCCCTCTCCCAAGAAATCCTGTAGTCCTCAAGCTATCACTAATAGGCGTCATTAAGTTCGAAGTTCTGTTCTCATTTGATCAGAGACTGTTCTTTTTTTTTTAATCATGGTTGGATCTACTTGAATTACATTATTATGCCCTTATATGTATGCCAAAGTGCCATGTTCAAATGAATTAGGGTCGGCTATTGAGCTCAACGAGTCGAGCCCTGGCTCGGGCTCGATAAATCCAAATGGGCTTGGGCTCGAGCACAGGTGTGCCTGAGCCCAGCCGAGCTGGCTCGGGCTCGGGCTCGGGCTCGGTGAGCGCGATCCTCTTATCGAGCCAGCCCAGGCTCTATAAGGTTGAACCGAGTTAAGGCAATTACGCATGTAGACCGGGCACTCCTGCTTATATAGACTCTGGCTCGATAAGGCTTGAACTGAGTTAAAGCAATTATGCATGTAGATCGGATCGGACACTCCTGCTTATATAGACTCCCCGCTCCCTCCGAGTTTAGCTTTACACAATGTGGGACTAAAGTAAAGTCCTTTATCGAGACCAAACCCCTTATCGAACGTCGAACCCTTATCAAGTTATTGATCCGAGCTCTTATCGAGCCCCTTATCGAGTTATCGAGCTCAACCCCTTATCGAGCCCCTTATCGAGTTATCGAACTGAGCCTGGCTCATGTCGTCAAGCTATCGAGCCCAAAATTCTGACTCGAGGTCGACTAAATAGCTTAACGAGTCATGATCACGAGCCTTTATCGAGTTGAGTCCGAGCCTGGCTCATCGAGCCATGACTCAATACACATACCTCAACATGGTTTCCCTTGATGCTATGGGGCTTTGGAGTCTTGGGAAGATATTAATCAAAATGATGATTCTCTCATACATTATTAAACTAGAGGTCCTTGCCGAGATTAGTAGAACTCAAGGCTCTTGTCATAGATTGGAATGGCCATCTCGAGCGTTGGTGTAAGGATTTTTTACCAGGTGCATACTTGATACGAGGTTTGATATCCCAATCATTGTTCCATTTTGTTAATCAGGTGTGATCCTGTTAAGAAAATGTGCCTTATTTGGCCTATTGCTCCTTGGCTCTTAGAATGCCTTTGGTTATCTTCATAGTTCTATCCTCATCTTATTATCCAAGGATATTTGAAAAGAATCGAACAAATTTAGGTTGTGCTTGCTTGGATGTTTGTCGAGGCAGTCAAGCACTCGAGTTGCCCTTGATTCCGATTCGACCAAGCCACATAAACCCTAAAAGAGTCAAAACTCAGAAATTACTCACATCATTAAGAGAATATTGGTATTCCCCATCGAAACTACAGATATGACAACAACAACAAAGCCTTTTCCCATATTAAGTAGGGTCGGCTACATGGATTCTTTGCCTCTATTCAGATCTATCTTGGGTCATTCTCGGGCTTAGATCCAAAAAATTAAGATCCCTTCGTATAGTCTCATTCCAACATTTCTTGGGCCTTACTCGCCCTCTCTTAGCTGGCTCAACATCCCAAAAATCACATCTCCTAGTTGGTACATGAACTGACCTCCTTTGCAAATGGCCAAACCACCTTAAGCGATTTTATCACATCTTATCCTCGATCAACTGGCCTACACCAACTTTCATTTTGATTGCATCATTTTGAATATGATCTTTACATGTGTCCATATATCTACCTTAGTATTTTCATTTCTGCTACTGCCATTCTCTGCACATGTTTATGGTTCACATGCCAACATTCAGATCAATAAAGCATAGCAGGTCTCATGACAGCTTTGTAGAACTTTCCTTTGATTTTCAAAGGAATTTTCTTATCAACGACAGAGGCTCCTCTCTACTTTAGCCAGCTTGCAATTATTCCATTAGTAACATCTCCATCAGGCATCAATTTTCCCATCATGTTGCAAAATAGATCCAATATATCTAAAAGAATCTCTCTTCTGAATGTCATCGTCGCCAATCTTCACCTTGATTCTTTCACAATTGCTTCCATCAAAAGTGCACTCTGTATATTCAGTCTTTGTCCTACTTATACGAAATCCTCTAGTCTCCATCGAAACTACAAATGATATAAATTAATCAGTAGCCACTATCTACCATATGAAACTTGAAAACGATGGAAGACAAATATCCCTTATTAATAAGACATGTTTGATAATGAGAATTGTAGAGAGAAGATAATGAGTTGCTTTTTCACGAGGCTTGGGGTTCTCTTATATAGAGGAGAAACCTGTTGGGCAAATTATATAATGGAAATAGAAAGGCAAATAATGCATAAATGAGATAGAAGATAACAAATATCTTATCACTCTCCCTCAAGATGGAGTGTAGATATCAATCATGCTAAGCTTGGAACAACATCTTTGGAATGACTATATGGCTAGGGCCTTGGTGAATACATTTGCTGTCTGATCTCCTCGCTAGAGCTTATAGAACCATGCTCTTGTACTCTGCTTAAAGCCATAGATAACCTTATGAAGTATGCAAATCTTCTGACACTCTCCCTCAGTAACGAAACCTTGGTGATTGCTGCATGTAAACTTCCTCCTGCAAGTTAGCATAGAGAAATGCATTCTTCACATCAAGCTGATACGAGGGTCAGTCCCGTATCATTGCAATAGATAAAATGATTCATAATATAGAATGCCAAACCACTGGAAAGTAAGTATCCTGATAGTCCTCTCATATGTCTGGGTGAACCCATGAGCCACATGCCTTACCTTGTAGCGATTCACGTTTCCATGTGCTTAGTGCTTCACTATGAACACCCACACAACCATCACTTCCTCCATGGCAAGATATCACTGATTGTCATGTTTCACCTCCTGCTATGTCTGTGATATCTCCACGGGTGATAGTCACACAACAAACCTCCTGAAATCCTCTGAGAATCGTCCCAAAGATACATGGGATGCAAGAGGATATATAGTACAAGCACGTCTCTTCCTCAGAGTAATAGACATCAAGATCACTTGCCTCTCCTCAACCTGTAAACCACTCCTGAAAGGCACCTACTTATCTTGTAAAGATCTTGTTTTATGGACAAATCACTAGTGCAACCACCCTCCTGAAAGGCACATGCTTATCCTGTAAAGATCTTGTTGTATGGACAAATCACTAGTGCCATCATTAGAAATGTGCTCAATACATACCTAGAGCATGCTGGATGATATGGGAAGGCCCATGAGCAGGGGGAACCATGTGAAACCTGTGAATATAGAAACGTGACAACGGTTGGGCCAAAGTACTGTGTAGTGGTGTAGGGGTAGCCACATGAGTAGGTGTAGGGGGTGGAGGTGGTGGTGCCAATGGAGGAGGAGGCATATATACCTCCTCACTAGAGTCAGACAGAGTCAACCTGTCACATGTAGGAGAGAAATACATAATCGACTTAAAGAATGCGACATCAACACTAACATAGTTTTTCCATCGAAGCGGATCAAAGCAACGATCCTCCTTTTGGGTACGAGAGTAGCCTACAAAAACACACTTTGACGAGCGTCATATGGTGAACAAAGGCAACGGAGCCAAATACTCATGGTGTAAGGGGCAACATGTACTTCTCAGGAAACATAATCGAGAAAGGAATCTTCTCTCCTAAGACGGAAGATGACATGCAGTTCACCAAGTAACAAGCAACGAGGACCACATCACCCCAGAAAGAGTGAGGAGCACGATTTCGGATCAAAAGCATCCTAATCACATCAAATAAATAATGGTATTTGCATTCGACAATACCGTTCTGCTGAGAAGCGTAATTACATGAGATCTGGTGTACAACGCTGAGAGATCTGAAGAGCTCAGATAGCTGTAACATGCAAAACTCCAAGGCTCGTCAAAGCGAAAAACTTGACAATAGCAGAGAAAATGTTCTTTATTTCATTACTAAATGATTTACCGACAGACCCAACTTAAGACTTGTCTTTCAATAGGAAAATCCAAGAAAGTTAGAATAATCATCCACAACCACTAGATAAAAATGACATTCCTGGTGATCAGAAACACGAATAAGACCCCAAATGTTTAGATGAACAAGCTCAAATAGATGACTGCTGCTACAACTCTGACGACTAGAAAATGAAGAGCGGTGATGCTTTCCAAGCTAGCAAGCCTCGCATTGGAAGGTAGAACGCGTGGAGATCTTGGAAGGTCATGACAACTTCTGCAGAAGAAGGTGGCCAAAATGAAGATGCCACAAGTATGATGAAACTTATCCAGTGGGAACTGTAGAGGCACCGACACTAGGAGACTAGATCACTCTATAGAACCTCCGCTGCTCATGTCCACATCCAATTACTCTGCTTGTTAGTATGTCCTGAAACACAAGAGAAGATGTGTCAATAATGTCACAACAATGTAGATCCTCAGTGATTTGACTAATAAAGTAAATTCATATGAAAATTAGGTGCATAAAGGACATTCTACATGCACATAGATGACATCAAATGAACCTCCCCCTGTCCCGTAATGGGTAAATGAACTCCGTTCGTAATGATGACCTATCTACTAGGAACTTAACTGCGCTCTGTCTCCACACAGATGGTGGGAAGCACTAGAGTCCATGATTGATGAATCCGTAATCGGCTAAGATAAAATCAATCATTGCAATATGACCAATTACAAGTCTATCAGAGACTGAGCGAGAATCTCCGCAAGGAGTGACTTGGCCAAATTTCTCCTGGATAAGTTCAGGGTCGAACACATGGACACTACTGATTAAATTATCCAATCGGGTCCAAAAATAAATGATGGGGTACTACTCTAAGAAGCTATCTAGATCAAGATATGCAGAAATGCATAGTCATGGATGCATGATTTTTATGGGTTTTTCAATGCAACTAATTTTATGCGACAAAATGTGTACAAATGCAAATTAATGTGCAAGACTCATAAGCACACAAACATACGCAAATGAAGCTTCTGATTCAATGATTTGGCAATTAGTGCTTCTTTATAAAAGCTGTCCTAAAGAATATCACTTTAGCTGTTCAATTGATCTCTTTAAATTCAATGCATAACTAGCGGAATCAAGCATCAAGTCAAAATCATTTAATCACTCTAACTCAAGAGAATAATCATGAATTAATTATCCAAAAGATCAAATCGAGTTTCTGATTAAATAACCACAATGCCAAACAAAGGGTTTGAATTGATGCATTAAACCAATTAACATGCACTTGCGAATTGATTAACCAAGCTTAAAGGTCATTCTTCTTTACTGAATTTTCATTCAATCATAACAGATCAAATCAACAATCTAGATATATCACTTTAAAGAGCATCAAATGACCGTTAAAACAAGGCTACTTTCATTTCATTTGGAATTAAGGAGCTCTAGATAGGAATAATCAAAGTTAGGCGTATGTTTATAAGAAAAATTCAACAAAACATAATATTTTGGTCCAAAATAAGGTTCAAAGTGTAAATACAAAAGCTGTTGGGGCTATTGATGCAAAACACCATGCGTAGGGCTAGAAATGCAATTATAAAATGGCACGAGGCTTATCTTGTAATTTTTCCAACGGACATGTTCTCTGCACACGAGACAGGAGGACCTATCTGCAATATTGGCGAAGTGCGTCCTAGGGTCCGCAAATTTCCCCGCTCATGTGCTCCTCACGTGGTGCTGCTAGGCTCAGGCGGTTGCTTCGACTCAGGATACGTGACAGGTTCTGGCGCTTCAGTGCTGGTTCGGGCCGCCCGACCCACTAGTCTGAATCGATACTTCAGGATCGAGGCTCGTAGGTGATCATGACCATAAGATCATATCGTATTGATCAAATTTAACAACAACTTCTCGTCGATGGTCTCCTTCCTCAACCGCGGTCGGTGGCACCCCAGCGGAGCTTCAACAATGGAGCTACTCCATCTCCGTGCTGCTCTGCTCTGTCTGAAGGCCCATGAACCTCTGTGAAGACCTCGCGAAGATGCTAGAGCTTCGATGAATGCATGGATCATTGGGGCGTAGGCGTGACGTCAAAGGCGGAGGAGGTGAATGACGAAACTCACAAATTCCAACCAATCAAGAAATTGAGCACTCGCAGGGGTGAGTGAAGATACCCGAAGGCTTGGAAGTCGTCTGGTGAAGGAAATAAGGTGGAATGGGGGCTCCTGCGATGTGAGGGAATTGGACCCTAATGGGTTCTCGAAGCTTTGCGAGCTTGGAAAAGGAACGAGGTGAACACAACTATGGAGAAGAGGAAATGATTAGATGGATGCGTGTCGGTCATGAGTGATGGGCGAAAACACGAGGATACTCAAGTGATGATGAAGGTGAGTGAATGTGCAAGGATAAATAGAGAAATAGAGATGAAACATGGATCAAGAAGAAGGTGAGTTACCTGGAACGAAGGTGGAGATCAACGATGGACGAAGGAGCCTGGGGATGAGGCCTAGAAGGTCTCCGATCGTTGCTTTGCACATCGGCCTTGCACGGAGCTCGAGCAACCATGCTAAAGGTGCTACGACAAGGTGTACGATCACCTTGGATCACGCCTGAGGGCGGACTTCCCTCTTCGCTCAATATTGGACCTAATCTCTGTCACATATTGGAAGATAGGCTTAGGGACTCCCTCGCGTAAAGGCGGATGGGCAGTTGATTGGGCAGGAGGTGAATCGGAGTAGTGGGGAAAATGGGGAGAAAAGAGGTAGTTGGCGAGGTGGGCATGCGGGTGAGGGCTGAGCGGGAGGTGGAAGATGAAGCACAACCGTTGGATCATGGGATCCAATGGTTGAGGATAAGGCGCGAATGCGCGGACCTAATGAGATTCATCAGGGTGAGATGAACGACTAACATTGGATGCGGGTGGTCGAATAAGAGGCGGACCACGTGCGTGGCCTAGGGGGCATCACGTGGTCCATAAAATAAATGAAAAATAAAGAAATCAAAGACAAATACAAATAAAATATCCACAGATCTCAAATGAAAAAAAATGTTCAACATGAAAGTTGTAGATCTTTTTGATATCTACAACTTTCATGTAGAACTTAAAGGGAAAATAAATGATATGTACAAGATACAAATTTTATAAGTATTTTTAATTAGTTAAAAATACTCCTTTTATTTTTTTATGATTTTTTGATATTTTGACTTATAAGTAATTACAAAACAAATATGTACAATATTAAACTAATTTTGTGGTATTTTTAATGGTAAAAAATACAAGAAATAAAGAAATGAAGATAATGTTATTCATGTACATTAATTAAGGTTAGTTTTTTACAAAGTGTTAGATGTTGATATTATTGAAATAATAAGGCTATTATTCAATAGTTTAAGTAAGAGGGATAAAAATCAAATAATATGATGATACATCATGGATTTATCAATGATGCACTATGTCACATCTTCCCTTCTATAACTGGTAAAAGCATATGCTATACCTGAGGAGCTCGAAGAGGCTCTAGCAGCGGCTGCAATATCTTGGGAACCTGTAGTGGTGCCGGCAACATGAGTCTTTATCCTCCTCAGACGAGAGACAATGTCATCAAGACGTGAATCTGTATAAGGGGTCGAACTGTTAGGATGCTCAATGTGTTCGACCGCACAAGCAGATGCCGGATATTCATGCTTCCGATGGCATGCATTTTCAGAATGACCTGGGCGACGACAATAGATGCAGGGGCCACGTTGACGTCCACCTCCTCTGCCACGGGGACCATGGCCTCTAAACATTGTAGAACCTCCCATGCTGTAGATGCAGCCATCGCTGAGGAGGTATGTGTGGTGGCATGTGATGTGATAAGTAGCTTGTTGAGGCGATTGTAGGCCTCCTGGTCGTGCCTATAAGATGCTGTATGCATGTAGCCTCGTACTATGGATCCATGGTTGCCAAGAAAATTCCAACCATCGTTAAGTTCCTGTAAGCCATTTGTTGCTCCGTAGAAGTTGTAGAGGTTTATGTAGAGGATCACGTTATGTTATGATGTACCATTACGTATTTCCTATTTATCTCATGTACGTCTATGTAATTTACCCAAGGGTTTTCTCTCTGTATAAGAGACCTTAGGACTCTATGGAATAACACAACAGAGCATTATCTACTCTGACATGGTATCAGAGCCAAAACCCTAATCTAGGATTTTTTTCCACCGCCGCCGCCCCCCACCTCCCGCCGGGCCTCCCCATCGCCGCAACCGCCCCCCCTCCGAGGCCCCCTCCCGCCGAGGCCTCCTCCCGCTTGCCCCCCCCCTCTCACGCCGAGGCCCCCCTCCCGCCGAGGCCTCCTCCCGCTGAAGCCTCCTCGCGCCGCTGAGGCCTCCCTCCATCACCGAGGCCTCCCTTTTCCGCCGGGGACTGACATAGCCCTCTCCTCAGGCCCCTCTCACTCGTCGGTCGGCACCCCTTCATATATGGGTTCAAGTGCATAAAGTCTACATATGCACTTGAATCCGATCCAGTCTTTGTAGACAAATGTTCATTTGTCTATCATCCCAGCGTCTTCTTCTTCGGCAACATGTTAGACCAAAATGTTGATATGCCCTCCATAGGTGCCTTTAAAGGTTCGACACCAGTAGTCAAAATGGACGGGACGAACTACGAACTCTGGGCTATGCAGTTCCTGAGTCTTATGAAGTCATGTGGCAAGAAGAACATTCGTACCGAGGATGAGCCAGCAGAGAAGACGTGGATATATGCCTCATGGGAGGCTGATGATGCGTATGCCAAGGTCTGGCTGTCAGGGACGCTCACGATGGAGATCACCAATGACGTCCTTCATCAACCCACCGCCAAGGCAATGTGGGATATTCTGGCTACTACGTATTCCCAAGTGCGGAACGAGACAAAGATGCTGCAGTTGCAGCATGGCATTTTTACCATGAAGCAAAATGGCCGGCCTCTTCACTCTCTGTACACGTCCCTACGTGGGATGTTCGAGAAGTTATATAGCATCATTCCGCTCACAGCCACCCCGAGCAGCAGAAGACGTTTCGCAATGCCACTATGGTGGGCGTGTTACTTGTTGCCCTTGATCCGGAGTACGAGGCAGCCCGCTCTCAGATCCTCGCCGATGCTACTATTCCTCCGATGGAGGAAGTCTACAGGAGACTCAGCCGTATTTCTGTCCCTTCCAATGCAGCAACTCCACCTCCTTCGGCAATGGCAGTCTCCAGGGGACGAGGTAGTTCGTCTTCATTTCGAGGCCGCGGCAGAGGCGAACGTGGCCGAGGAGGTCGTACACATTTAACGTGCTCATTCTGTCGTCGCACTGGTCATTCCGAGGATACATGCTATTCCAAGCATGGAGTTCCTCCTTCAGCACGAGTAGCTGATCATGTTCACACACCGTCCGCATCTACTCCAGATCACGGGTTCGAGGAGCTTGTGGCACGGCTTCGTGACATTATGCCACAGTCATCATCAGAGGCTGCTGATACATCTGACGTTGCGGCCTCTGTGTCAGCCAATACATCGGCTACTGCCAGTACCTCAGGTAGCACTTCTGCCTTTCGTCATAGTCATGATCTCTCAAGTTGGATTGTTGACTCTGGAGCCACCCATCATCTCTGCCGTGATAAAGATATGCTGCAGTCCTACAGGGATATTCAGTCTGGTCGTTCCGTGCTCATAGCTGATGGCACTCAGTCCCCTATTGTGGGTCAGGGGGAGACTTCCCTATTGCCCTCCATGCACTTACAAAATGTTTTACATGCACTAGAGTTCTCCATGAATTTATTATCGATTAGCCAGCTTACAAAGGATTTGCACTGTCGTGCTATATTTGACCCATCTTCTGTCATTTTTCAGGACATACTAACGGGCAGGGTGATTGGCTGTGGCTCTGAGCACAATGGCCTCTATCGTCTAGTACGGAACTCCTATGCTGGCGTCTCACTACACTCTCAGGGATCCGTTTCTCCGTATACATGGCATCTTCGATTTGGTCACCTTCCGCTCCAAAAGATGCGCCACCTCCTGCCACAGATCTCTCCGAATTCTTCATTTCGTTGTGAAGCGTGTCAGTTAGGGAAGTACCATCGTTCGAGCTTCCCTAGTTGTCAGGGTCGGAGCAGTCGCTCCCCATTTGAGTTATTTCATATTGATATTTGGGGTCCTAGTCGTGTCCCGGATCATCAGGGTCACAGGTTTTATCTTGTTGTGGTTGACGATTTCTCTCGTGTTTCTTGGACTTTTCTTCTTAAAAATAAATCTGAAGCATGAAGTGTTATCACAAATCTTATCAATGAAGTGCAGAATGTTTTTTCGTCTACTGTTAAATATGTACGCACCGATATTGCATTGGAATTCTGCACTCGTTCTCTTGCTCAGTTTCTTTCCTCTAAGGGCATTATCCACCAAACCACATGTGCTTACACATCTCAACAAAATGGTGTTGCGGAGAGGAAACATCGTCACTTTCTTGATATTGCTCGCACTCTACTTATTCAAAGTTGTGCACCATTAGCCTTTTGGGGAAATGCTATACTTACAACATGCTATCTGGTCAATCGCATGCCTTCTACCGCTCTTGGGGAAAAGACTCCAATCTCTGTTCTCTTTCCAGAAAAGGACTTGTTCTCACTTACCCCTCGTGTCTTTGGAACCATCGCATTTGTTCATCGCTTGTCTCCGGGACTTGACAAACTCTCTCCTAGAGCTGTTAAGTGCGTTTTTGTGGGCTACTCACGGACACGAAAAGGATATCGTTGCTATGACCCCATTAATAACAAGTACTATGTTAGTGCTGATGTTACATTTTTTGAGCCAATTATGTACTTCTCCCCTGCAGGTGATAGATTGGTTTCCTCGACATCTACAGAGGATAATGTCTATGTTCCCCTACCTCCAAGTCTGGGTCGATCTGAGTCCACTACACCACCACCACCACCGTCTCCATATCATTTCATTCCACCATTCCCTAAGTTCTACACAAGACGGTCAGGGCCTGCTCATGCTACACGTCAACCATCCAGCACGCCTCAGGTATGCCCCGATGCTATCACTAATGATGGGTTAATTAATGCACCGGTGCAGGAGTCTTTGATACAGGGGGAGGATCCACCAGTCAGTATAGTGGATGTTGATCTTGATCGTCCTATTGCTCATAGGAAGCAGAAGAGCCAGTGTGCATCCTATCCTCTTGTGTCTCACGTGTCCTTTCATCGTCTTACTGGTGATTTTCAAAGGTTTGCAGCAGTTGTCTCGACAGTTGAGATTCCACGGACATATCAAGAGGCTATGAAGATTGATAGCTGGCGTTTAGCCATGGAGGAGGAGATGCGTGCCTTACAGTCTCGAGGGACTTGGTCCCTAGTTCCTATTCCCCCTGGCGCTTCTATGGTGAGTTGCAAGTGGGTGTTTACAGTTAACTATCACGCAGATGGCCGTCTTGATCGGTACAAGGCCATACTTGTTGCACGAGGCTTCACCCAAACCTATGGGGTGGATTATTTAGATACATTTTCACCAGTGGCTCGACACTCGACTCTTCGCATTCTACTATATGTTGTTGTGGTACATGATTGGCCCATTTTCCAACTTGATGTCAAGAATGCATTCTTGTATGGTGATCTACAGGAGGAAGTCTACATGCAGCAGCCACCAGGTTTTACTGCTGAGGGGGAGACTCAGATGGTGTGTAGACTTCGTAAGGCAATCTATGGCCTTAAACAAAGTCCAAGGGCATGGTTCCAGAAACTTTCCCAGATAATTAAACGACAGGGGTTCAAAAGATCAAATGCAGACCACTCGTTGTTTATCCAGAAGACTCCCAGAGTTACTGTTGTCGTCATGATATATGTTGATGATATTCTGGTTACAGGAGATGATGCTCAGGGAATCGAGTTGACTAAATCCCTCTTGGGAAGTCAGTTTATTACAAAGGATCTAGGTACAATACGATATTTTCTGGGGATAGAGTTTGCAAGAAATGCACAAGGAATGGTAATGACCCAAAGAAAATATGTCACGGACTTGCTAGTTGAAACGGGAATGGTTGGATGCAGACCGTCGAGCACTCCTATGGACCCAAGCATGAGACTTTACGACAATAATACTGAAGAGGTGGACAAAAGAAGATACAGAGAGATGGTGGCCAAGCTTCTATACATCACCATAACTCGACCGGATATTGCCTTTGCAGTAAACCGGGTAAGTCAATTTATGGAGCAGCCTAGGCAAGTTCATATGGAAGCCCTGTATATGATATTGAGATATCTAAAGTCTTCCCCAGGCGCAGGTTTGTTATTTAGAAAGGACACAGATCTATCCATTTCCGCTTGTGCAGACGCAGATTATGCAGGGTGTCCAAAGGATCGCAAGTCTACTTCAGGATTTGCTATCTTTATAGGAAGCTCTTTGGTTTCTTGGAAAAGTAAGAAACAAACTGTTGTGGCGAGATCCAGTGTTGAATACGAATATAGAGCCATGGCACAAGCAAGCACAGAAATGATGTGGGTTCGCGCGGTCTTGGAAGATTTGAATATGAATGTCTCTTTACCCATGCAGCTTCAATGTGACAACCAGGCAGCATTGTTTATTGCCAATAATCCACCTTTTCATGAAAGAACAAAGCACATCGAAGTAGATTGTCACTATACTAGAGACATGATCCAGAAGGGCTTGATCTCCACTTCACACGTCAATTCAGAAGATCAGACTGCTGATATATTTACCAAGCCATTGCTCAGAGGACCCTTCCAGAAATGTTCTTCCAAGCTGAGCATGATTGATATCTATGCTCCATCTTGAGGGGGAGTGTAGAGGTTTATGTAGAGGATCACATTATGTTATGATGCACCGTTACGTATTTCCTATTTATCTCATGTACGTCTATGTAATTTACCCAAGGGTTTTCTCTCTATATAAGAGACCCTAGGGCTCTATGGAATAACACAACAGAGCATTATCGACTCTGACAAAAGTGGTAACAGACATGAAGCTGTGAAGCTTCTCAAACATGCCACGAAACGAAGAGCAGAATGTATGCAGAGGATGACCATTCTGCTTGGCCCTGTATATATCAAACTGAAACTGAAGAATCTTGGTGTCATTCTTCGCTTGCCTTGACGATGGGCTGGTTCACAATGTCGTTGACGAACTCTGTGGTAAGAGTCCCAAAGAGCCAAACATGCACGTACGCATCATCTTGCTTCCACGAAGCATTCTTCTCATTCTTATTCCTCGGTTCTGGCTTTGTCAAAATGTGCTCCTTGTTAGTGTACTGCATAAGGGTAAAAAATTACATGGACCACAACTCATAGTTGGTCCCATCCATTTTTACGATGGGAGCCGAGCCATTGAAGGCACCAGACGAAGAGAAGACATCACCCTTGTTCTCTAACATGATGAAAAAGAAGGTTGAAACGGAACTTGATTGGGGTAGTAGATCGATCTGAGCGAATTTACACGATCATATAGAGGATTGGTTGTACATGTAGCAGACTCATACAACCATCCTCGTTAATCCTCGATCCGCAATAGGATTGGAAAATGTGATTTATATGTCTGAAATCACCTTTTCCGGTCAAAATCAGACCATACAACAAGTCTGGGCGGCATCAGAGATGATATGGAGGGCCTATAGGGGCTTATCAATGATCGAGGAACACCTTGGCGGAGGCGCAAGTGCCTAATGGTGGGCTCGCACTGGGGTGGCCCTACAGCGATGCTAGGGCATCTATATCTTCTTGATCATGTCATAGCATGTCATAGCATCAATATCCTTTCTGATTCCTAACATACTCTAATATCATATATTTGTATGCTCTGGAAGCCAACTTGTCTCTCCTAAGACCAAGAAGATGAACAAAAGCAATATACCCAAACATTAAGGAAGGCACATTGAACACCCCTCTGCATGGATAGAGAACCTCGACGGTGCTTTGCAATACAAGTGGAAGGCATGCTGATAATCGAAAAGGCAACAATGAGTATTGCATCACTCCAATATGAACTTGGAACATGGAAATATATGAGCATGGTATGTACAATATTAAGAATATGTCGACGCTTATGTTCAACAACCTCATTTTGTTGTGAAGTATGGGAACACATTGTATGATAAAGAATTCCACAAGCGAAGAAAAATGTTAATAAGTCATGTGAGAGAAGTTTTGTGGCATTATAAGAATAAATGATCTTTATGGAAAAAGTGGGATGGATGAATTGCTATTATTCATTGATGCTCTATGTCTCTAGTTATAGGTTAAAATAGCACTAAATAAACATGGAATGAAATCAAAAAGTCAATAATAATTGTTTTATAATAATTTATGAGATCTTATGATGTCCAAAGAATATCTAAAGACTAAGACTAGGAAATGGAATATACTTATATATTTTAACACTCTCCCTCGACTTAAAGGCAATTGGTGGAGATATCTGCAATAAAACAATAAATAAATATGAACCCTTGTCCCACTTTAAGTAGGGCCGACTACATAGGTTCTTGCTCAAATCCATGTTGAAAGATCTGACTACTTTTTACATTGGCTGTCGGCTACCTAACGTAACTCCCACAAGGAGGGATTTACACCTTGGTCTTTTGGGTGGTAAGCACACTGCACTACCACTAGACCATTGAAGTGGAGATATCTGCGGTATTTTGTAAAATACGAGGAGTACTTATCTCTCTTTCACTATTTGCATCTTTAATAAAATGACACTCCATTTTAATGTGGTTGGTTCATTTATGAAAAACGAAGTTAGATACAATATAGTTGGCAGACTGAGATATCGAGCACATATAGAAAAGAAATAAGCCAGCTAATTCCGCAAGTGGCTTGAGCCATAACTTTGTAATCTGCCTCCGCATCTAAAAATCACACCATGCTTCTTGCTATGCCTTGTAATCAGATTACCTCCAAAAACATAACAAAATTAGTGATATATCTTCTATCCTCAGGGGAGGTAGCAAGTTTGCATTTGTATAGGAATAATATTAATGTATCTCTTTGGCACGTAAAAAAGTCCTTTCCCAGATGAATTTTTTGGGTATATGAGGATTAGAAGAACATCATGCTAGTGATTGTATCTAAGATTCTCTATATACCGGTTGGCTATGTTTACGACATATGATAGGCATGGCATAGTGACATTGAAATAGAAAAGCTTTCCCACTAAGATTCTACACCTATAGACATTTTCAAATGTTGTCGTTAGTGCAGCATGGTACAAGGACTTTGTTAGGATGGATGATGGCTTACGACCAAGTAATCGTGCTTCCTCAAGGATATCAAAGACAATTTTTTCATAGAGAAAGAAGAAGTCCTCCAGAATAACGGGTAACTTCAATACCCAAAAAATACCAAATAAACCAAGATCGATAGTAACAACAAGAATAACAAACATCATTTATAGGAAAGTATTGGTCTTGAGAATTTTTGTACTTTTATCACTAGCGATACCATACCGTCAACATAAACAACAAGAATAACAATACCTCTATCCTGTCATGTAACAAATAGAGATTGAATAGAAGTCCCTTGAAAGCGAAGAGCATTGATCTCAATAGTAAGCCTATCTAACTAGACCTCAGGACTCTGCTTTAGACCATAGATAGCCTTTGTGGAGTCTGCAAATACTTTCCCCCTCGATGGTGTAGCCTGGAGGTTGTGACAAATAAACCTCTTCATGAAGATCTCCATAAAGAAAATCATTCTGCACATCAAGCTGCTTGACTAGCGAATTTTGTTAATGACTAGAGACATGATCGTGAATGCGCCCATTCTAGCAACAAGATAAAATATATCAAGTAGTCGATCCCTTATGTTTGAGTGAAAGCTTTAGCCACTAGCATGTCCTTTAATATACTCAATAGGCCATTAAGAGCATGTTTAGTCGCAAAGACCCACTTGCAAGGAACAAGAGTGACACATGTACAGCAAGATACCAGATCTCTAGTGCCTTAAGAAGTAAGAGCATCCATCTCCTCATCCATAGCATGTTTCCATCTTGTATCTTGTAACATTGTATGGAGATCTATATGTATCGAGATTGCGATAAAATAATCTATAAATTATCTATCACCATTAGACAAACCATCGATGGTAGTGAAATGTGGCATGAGGTGTAACAAAGACCGTCGAACATGCTTCCTTGAGGCAATGCGAAGCTCAATGGAGGGAGGTTGGCCATCTGTAGTTGCATCAATTGAGGGATCATGCTGCAAAATGAAAACTCCAACGATGAAAATAATAGTCTTGACGGTGGATATATTATTTGGTAGAAGAAATTAGATGGTGGAAGAAGAGAAGACTCATTGGTTGCGAGGGATTTGGGAGGAGAAATGCAGAGATCATGCAGAGGGATGAGAAAAGGAAGAGAGATAAATGAGATAAATCTCAATTTTAATTCAATATCAATTGCTTAAAATAATAGTCTACTATCCCCTTTATATACAGAGGAGGGATGAGAATACAAAAATAGAAAGAGAAATAAAATCATATCCTAATATACCCTAATTGGACTCTAAATTTCTCCGAGCAACTGACTAATTGATCTAACCGACCAACTAAGTGATTAGATATCTCATGCGATCTCAATAGAAATAAAAATTCAATGACTCAAGTAACCTTAAACAAAATTAACTTGATTATGATTTAATTAAACTCTAATTAATCGAATGGAATATCTAATTGGACAAAATTGAACGTGCGAGCGTTCTAAATTTACCCTAATTTGATGTTCCACGTTGCATCATATCACCTGTTTCCTGCTCAACTTGCAAGTTAGACAACATAGATAAAAAGGAACATTTCAATTGATTATTTGTGCATATTTTCTAAACTTGGAGAAGAGAAGACACCTCGAAAGGGATATCCTTGAAATCCTCACTAAAGAAACTTGCTCTCTTGAAAATTGTAACATATACAGAGATAAAATAACGATGGCCAACCAAGTCACACACTGTACTCCTTTTGGGTTCTAGAATACCCCAAATACACATTTGGTTAAATGAAGAGAAAGCTGGTTAAATGAAGAGAAAGCTTACTTTTACATGAAAGTCTTGAACAACTAATGCAACCAAAAATACAAAGAGGTAGCGGGATGGCTTGTCATTGGGATAAAGCAAAGAGAATAGAGTAGCACCTCTTGACATGGATGGGGGAACTCGATTGGTCAAATAAGTTGCAGTAAGAATGACAACTCCCTAGAAAGTTTTTGGGTTCTTCATATGAGTAGGGGGAGTACGAGTAATGTCTAGAAGATGATGAAGTTTCCTTTCTTCAATACCATTCTGTTGTGAATTGTAGGGACATGATGTCCAATGTATAGTTGGATGAGAACCAAAGAAATTGACCAAATCTTTCAGAATAAAGTCACGAGTATTATCAAATATAAATATTTTAATGCTGGCAGAGAGAAGGAAGTCTTGATCATTGCAAGAAGGTTTTGATAACATGGTTTAACTCTAGGCATTCCTTTATAAGGGAGACCCATGGAGTCCGACTTGTCATCAACCTTCTCATAACTACCAAAAAAACTTGCAAAGTTTGAATATCTTAAAAGTAGCAGTGTCATTGAATAAAAAATCTTCTCATAACTACCAAAAAAACTTGCAAAGTCTGAATACCTTAAATGTAGCAGTGTCGTTCAATAAAAAATAACCTTGCAATTTAGCTTTGTACATAGTTTACGGACATTTAGATGAACATCATGAGCACAATATACACGAGAGAGCTTAAATCCGGAGGACAAACTCAATATACACTAGAGAATTTAAATCCAGAGGAGAATTTCATTATGGTAACGGTACTAGTGGGAGAAATAGATCCATTAGCCAGTTTATTTGATCTCACGGAAATAGATGGTTGAGAAGAAAAATGAGAGCTACCATTATCAATCAAATGATTTGAAATCCCTGAATTAATATTCTAGCGGTGAATATGAGTGAATGCAATACTAGCCATGGTAGTAGCAAGTCTAACAGATATATTAAGAACCATCATTGGTACAAGTCACCTCGAACTTTATTTTGATGATAAGAAAACCAATGTAATTGGTTATTTGCAAAGGGCTATCTTTCGCGTTAAAAATGGTAAATTAACCATGAAAACTTGGATCAAAATAATTCATGAAGACTTGATGTGTCTTAAAGTATGTAGATTGCTTAAAAAAATGGCGAAGGCTTCTCCTACTATAAGTAGGGTCAGCTACATGGATTCTTGCTCAAATCCATGTTGAAAGATTAGACTATTTTTTACGTTGGTTGTTGACTACCTAACGCAAGCCCCCACAAAGAGAGATTTGAACCCTTGTCTTTTGTATGGTAGGCACACTGCACTACCACCAAACCATTTAAGTGCTTATGTATAAGGTACACATGATGTAAAAAAAATACAGATATATACATTTAGCTACAAGGACTAAAGCGAATGATATTAATTTAAAGAAGCTCAAGCTTCCAGTGAAGCTTGAAAGAGACTTTTAAAAGAAACTCAAAGCAAGAAGATAAATAGGATATCAGAAACTGAAATTAAATCTATGACTCGAAGCAATAAGAAGCTCAAGTGAAACTCCTGATTCCAATAAATGGGAAAACTTGAAGACCTTTTCTTATCTTCTATTGTTTTTAATATTTAGAAAGAACGTAAAAGACTCTCAAAGTCATGCATACATCATATGCACCTAATTAGCATCAATCATACTCGTTTACTCTTAATCCTTGATGTACCTTTTTTCTAGCTTGGATACCGTTACAAGACTTTTTTACTATCACCTAACGAAATGCATTGATATACCTTGAGTATTCATAAGTACACGAAGTATGGGAATATTTAAGCCTTATAATACTATTTAAGTATGTGCATCGATACACCCACTCATTCACCGATACCCATGATCTTGAATTTATGAATGAACTTCTTAACTATTTTGTTCCATTTTTACAATAAATTGTAAATGTTTACCTTATATATATCGGTGCAACAATACCTGTTGAAGGGAATAAGCGAGATCAAGTTTCATCTAACCCTAGAGCTCTCTTATATAGGAGAAAAGCTCTATGGGTAAATTACAGAAACAGAGCAATTAAAACAAATAACATATAATTATTCTAACACTCCCCCTCAAGCTGGAGCATATATATCTAACATGCTCAGCTTGGAACAACATAGATGGAAAGGACCTCTAGCAAGAGCCTTGGTGAACATGTCTGCAATCTGCTCTCCTGATGATACATAAGAAGTCGAAATAAGCCCCTTCTGAATCAAGTCCCGTGTATAATGACAATCCACTTCAATGTGCTTTGTCCTTTCATGGAAGGCTGGATTATTAGCTATGAACAACGCTGCCTGATTATCACATTTAAGATGCATAGGAAGAGGTACTTCAATAGTTAAATCAGTCAAGACAGATTTGACCCACATCATCTCAGCACTACCTTGGGCCATTGCCCTATATTCTGACTCTGCACTGGATCAGCCACCACAGTTTGTTTCTTACTTTTCCAAGCTACTGGTGACCACAACCCCTTCCATGTGCACAAGGGGCCGAGAACCGCTGGGATGCGCGTGGAACCGCTGGGATGCGCGTGTGGAACCGTTGGGATGCGTGCAGTAGGGCGTCGTAGGGCGCAAGAGGCACGCGCGTAGGAGAAAGTCGCGCTCAGGAGGACGCGCAGGAGGGCTCACGCGCTGGGAGAAACTCGCGCGCGGCTTGAGGGCGGTTACGCGCAGGAGGGCGCTATCGCGCACACGCGCGCGGCTTGAGAGGCGATCACGCGCAGGAGGGCGCTATCGCGCACCGCGCGCAGGCAGGGCTTGAGAGGCGGCGCCCTTTCCCGAGCGGGGCTGGAAAGCCTCACGCACCCTGAGAGGCACGCGCAAGCAAGGATGCCATTAGGGGGCGAGAGACGCCGAGGCACGCCGCCGCCGCGACCTCGGAATACGCAGTGGAAGAGGCGGCGGCGCCGATCGGAGGAGAGGGAGAAGAGGCCGGCGGGTGGGGTCGGGTAGGGTTAGGGTTTCGAGAACCCCGGTCTAGGACCGTCGCTCTGATACCATGTTGAAGGGAATAAGCGAGATCAAGTTTCATCTAACCCTAGAGCTCTCTTATATAGGAGAAAAGCTCTATGGGTAAATTACAGAAACAGAGCAATTAAAACAAATAACATATAATTATTCTAACAATACCCATGTCGAAATATTGTTTGAACTCATAAACATCCACTTTATTATTTTAGTAGTCACACTCCATGCATCAACACACCTCGATTTTATATTGGTTCTTTATCAACTTGTATTTGTTGAAGTTGCATTGATACCCATAATCTTTCCATTGATACATTTTTTTGGAAGGAAAAAATGGGATGTGGTTGAGGTGAGCCACACCCAAAATTTTAATTATGTGGATATTGTTAGAGTATGTAAGATATGGATAATTGGATCTTTCCATGATACAATTACCATATCGCTTGTTTAGTCCCACATCATATATAAGTGAGACTCCGGTCTGTTTGTAGGCTATATGAGAAGACATGTATTCATTGAGAGAGTTACGATAGAATATTTAACCTTTAGAGGCCTTCTCTCGTAGTTTTATCCCGCTCCTTATGGAGTAGGGGTCCACGTAAAATTTGAGTGTCCTTTCATATTTTTACGTTCTCGAGTTGATTATTGCTTCTGCTTCCCTATTATTTATTTCAATATGGTTTTGGAGCGGGTTCAATCCTTGTTATTTGTTCTTGAAGATTATTCTTATGTTCGTGAGTTGTTCAAGTTCGAGAATAGTTTTGGGGTTTCTGAAACCCTAATTCTGCATCACCGTAGTTAACATCAATCTGATTGGCTGCACGGATTCAAACCCCTAATTCTGCATGGGTTCCAGAAACCCTAGTTACATGCAACAACCAACCTGGAACCCTAATTCTTAAGCACATTATGCGCTTACCCTTCAACATGAATTCTGTTCAAGTTAATCCCATCGTCTTCGGCGCAAGTATATCGGGATTTTAGCTATATTATGCATATTGTGGAGAAAGGCACTATCACCAAGTCCGAGATTTGCTACTTCATTACATGAAAATCTTAAGAAAGTATCCTTCCCTTGAGTACAAAAGCCACAAGCATTCAGATCTATAAATATTGGCGATGTGGTTCTCGAAAAAGAGGGAGGAGGTGCTTGGCGATCTCTTCCCATGCCCCCTTCCACCGCAACTCCAGTCCCACAAGGCACACAACTTAGCCTTTTCATTGCGCACCGCTCCAGAGAAAATCACAATCTCGTGTTTTCATAATAAAAAAAGGCGGCACGATTGTCGCAATCTCATTAATGTTGGTGATGGGTTTCTCCCAACAAACACACCTCCCCATTGGTGATGGAAACCTTAATCCGGCAGTGTCAACCCCAACAAGCGCATCTCCAGGCAGGAGTTTCTTGCATCACCTCACCTCCCCCCTCGACAATCAGACTGCAACCTTGCACAATCTTCTCGCACTCCACTGCTCTCTTCCTCATCGTGCCGCCTTTAACAACAAATGAAACCCCACTGAGGCGTGGGAAAGATACGAAAGGGTTCCCTTCGACTTCGAGGAAATCCTAGACAACAACCTCTTTCTTGGTAATATTGGGCTCAATCATGCTGCTTATACAAAAAAATGAAGGAGGGCTGCTTTGCCTATTTTGAGCCCAAAGAGGCTGCGATATTACAAAAAAGATGAGAAGGCCTCAAAGGGCCATATTACGTGGTACCCTACTCCCTAAGGAGCAGGATGAAACCACATGAGAAGGCCTCAAAGGGTCATATGTGTCTATTAAATTTCTCAATGAGTATAGGGGGTGTGGTGCTCCTTATATAGCCCCACAGACAGGCCAGAGTCCCACAGCTCAATCCATGTGGGACTAAATATAAGTAGGTGGTAATTTGATAATGGAGAGATCCAATTACCACTCTGTTACATAGAGATCCAATTACCACTCTATTACATACTTCAACAATATGATATATCCGGCCCAATAATAGTGAGATAGAGCAATTTACCTACTAAGCTTATATATCGTGTAGTATCCTTAAACGTTGGATCAGTAGATGTGGAATGTTTTCTCACTTCTGCAGGGATGCCAGATGGTTTGCATCCGAGTAGTCCTACCTCAGTCAGAATGTCAAGGCAATACTTCCTTTGTGAGAGATGAAGCCCCTTTTCAGTGCGTATGACCTTAATGCCAAGAAAGTTACGGAGTTGGACACGATCTTTAGTAACAAAGACCTTTTGGATGAAGGTATTGGTTTCTAAAATGTCAGCTTCATCGTCTCCTGTGACAACCATATCATCAACATAGACAACAAGAATGACGACGTCGGTAGACCGTCGTCTGACAAAGATAAAGTAGTCTGATGTCGTCTTCTGAAGATCAAGGGTGTTGACCTCAGTAGTGAGTCTATCAAACAACGACCTGGGTTCTGCTTCATGCCATAGATGACTTGCGTAGTCGGCAACGGCATACACAATCTCCCTCGACTATGTAACCCGACGGTTGCATCATGTATACCTCCTCCTCAAGGTCACCATAGAGGAAAGCGTTCTTCACATCAAATTGGTAAATAGGCTAGACCTTGTTAGTGGCAACATAGATAACGGTACGTATCTATCGCATTCTGGCAATTGGCAAGGTCTCAAAACAATCAATACAAAATGTTTATGTGAAGTCTTTGGCAACTAATCTGGCTTTCAACTTGTTGATGAACCCATCAGGTGACTGCTTGGTCGTGAATGGGTGCAAGCCACGGGTTGAAATCCCAGGGGGTACGATACAAGATCCCACGTGCCCCGGGAGGTAAGTGCATCCATCTCCTCATCCATGGCATGTTGCCAACCCTGATCATGCATCATACTATGATGATCTCTGGGGACAGAAATAATGTTTAGAGCATCTGCAAACCTCTTGTCACAGCTAGGTAAACCATCAATAAAAGTAAAATGTGGCACATGGTGTAAGTACACTGCCTCTTTTGCTTGCAAAGAGCTATCTGAAGCTCCTCAGGTATACATCCGAGGCAACAGTGGTGGGAGCACTTGAAGTTGTCATATCCCGCATAAAAGGGGCATGCAAAGGGACAAACAAAGGTGCAGAAGCAAGTGTAGTTGTATGCTTGCGAGTATAAACGATGATTGATGGAGGGATGTCCAAAGGATGTCTCCCACAACCTGTGTGAAGAAGATTGTCTGCTCAAAGAAGGTGACATTAACAGACACAATATCGACGCCCAACAAGATCATAACTTCGATAGCCTTTCTGAGTACGGGAGTACCCAGGAAAGATGCACTTGGTAGCCCGAGGTGATAATTTGTTAGCTACATGGAAGTTATTAAAGCAATACAACCAAAAATTTGTAGGGGTAGAGGAAAAGGAGACTCAGTAGGGTATAGTAAAAAGAATGGAGTTTCCCTCCTTTCAGAACTTAAAAAAGGAACTCTGTTGATGGGATAGACAACAATAAGGACGTCATCCCGCCAATAGTACTTAGGAACACTCATTTGACTAAGGAGAGATCTGGCAATATTAAGCAAGTGTCGGAGTTTCCTTTCTGCTACCCCATTCTGCTGCGAGGTATATAAACAGGAGGTTTGGTGAACAACCCCCTGAAACGCGAAGAACGATTTCAAGTCCTGCTGAGTGAACTCAAGTCCATTGTCCGTCCGAATGATCTTAACACATGTAGAAAAATATGTTTTAACGTATTGAAAGAAATTTCTGACAATCTTATTAATCACTAAACACTCCTTTATCATATATATCCAAGAAGATTTACTATAATCATCGACAGAGACAATAAACTAATGATGACCACTCAATGTTCGGACCGAACAAGGTCCCCAAACATCACAATGAACAAGATCGAAAAGAGTAATACTACGGGACTCAGTATGAATAAGAAACAAAGCTTGATGATGTTTCCCGAACTCACATGCCTCGCACTGAAAGGGCTTCAGAGTAGAGACTTCAGAAGGATGCCCAAGGCGTAAATGTCATAGGAGCGGGTCTTAGGAGATGGACGTAACACCAACAAACTTGGAATTCGATGGCTTGTCAAGAATAATGTAGGTCGTTCTTTTCATGACCTCCACCAAAAATCTGCCTCGTCTGGATGTCTTGAAAATAGCAATAGGATTCATCAAATATCACACGACAATTAAGCTCAACACAAAGCTTATGAGCAAACAATAAGCTAAGAGGGAAATCAGGAGCACAATGAACCCGAACAGTAGGAGCTTAGAGGAGAACTCCATTGTTCCGACTGTAGTAACATGTGAGAGCGTTTCATTGGCGACTCAAATTGACTTCACGAAGGAGGTTAGCAGGCTACCTTCTCCAGTAAGATGAGTAAAGGCTCCAGAATCAATAACCCAAGCCGGAGCATGAGTGATGGCAGAGTTGGCCATTGTACCCGAAGGAGTAGCCAGGGTAACATTGGTAGTATCACTGGAGGTAGTAGTCTTGGGAGTTTGGAGAATCTGCGTCAAGCGAGAGTAATCTGCATCATTGAAATGGACTGCCTCGCCGCTGGGGTTTGTTGTAGTTGGCGCCTCTTCCACATCATAGGCGTCCTCATAGGGACTATTAAAGTGGTAGGGAGGCACGCCAAACTTCTGCTAGCATCGTTTGGACGGATGGTTCCATCGACCACATTGAGCGCATTGTGGAATATGAGAAGAGGTAGAATCTCACCCAGGGCCATGACCAAAGTCACATCCACGACCACAGTCTGAGTCACGACCATGTCCTCCTCAAAAGCAGTATCGACCTCCTCTCCCAGATGAGGCTATGTATGCAGAGCTCTCTGCTGAAGGTAAGGTGGGAGATTGGGAAGCATATGTCTCCAGTTCTTCAAGACGATCAAAAATAGCCTTCACATTGGCAATGTATCTGATTTAAGAAATTGCTCCTTCGTTACCTGGCACTTGGAATGCAACCCATCAAGAAAACGATATACCTTCCAGTCTGAACACTCTTTTACCTATTTGGTACAACATGAAGGCTAAAATATCGCAAGCTCCTCATATAGGCTAGTGAGATGCATGTAGTGCTCAACAAGGGTGGAATCACACTGGGATGCAGACCAGATCTGCATGTAAATGTCTGCAACATTGTTCGTCATCCAGTTGATGATTATACAATTGTCTATCTGCCAGTTGTATTCTTTGTCCTTTTCATCTAGAGGATCTTGACTCAGGATATAGAGTTTTCGTTAACAACCAATGGACACTATGAAAGATCGAGACCAGAGCACAGGATTTTTTGTGTCCTTAAGTTTGATAGTAGTGCCTTGTGCTATCATATTTGTGGTAAATGGCTTTGTCTCGGTAGAAGAATTAGGTGCCATGGTGGCCTTTAAAGATAAAGAAATTCCTGTGATCAATTAAGTATGCATATGAGGGCTAAAAGATGGCCTAAAACTCATGTTTGGATGTGCAAGAGGTCTGAAAAAACACACTCCACAACAATTAATGAGAAAAACAAGGACCTTACTGCAACAACAGTGGCCTTGGAGGGCTAACGACTGCCCTAGGAGGCCCTAAAGGGTTGTTGGAGGCACCTGTAGATGTCCCTGGAGGGCTGATGCAATGTTAGCGGTGGCCCTGGTGGCTGCAATGACTGTTGACAAAGGCCTCGGGGGTGTTGTGGCGGCCTTGGAATGGGTGCAACTACTGTTGCGGTGCCTTAGGAGCGGATGACAACGACCTTGGAGAGGGCTGCAATAGGATTGGACCCCTTACAGTGCTGGCAACATCCCTAGAAAAGCTCGCGTGTCACCCTAGGTGAGGAAGAAGGGCCGCGTAGGCACAAGAAGAGGCTTGAAGGTGGCAACTGATAGAGTTAGGTCAGAACCCCGGTTTAGGACCATTGCTCTGATACCATATGGAGAAAAGAATGAATCGTTGTGTTTATTCCACAGGTCTAGGATCTCTTATATACAGAGAAACCCTAGAGAGAAAAAGGGAAAAGTACATAAAGTCCCCGAAGGTTTACAGGAAATAAATAAAGCATGAAAACATAATAACTCTAACCGTTTTATTTAACCATAACTTTCTAGATCGATTCATAGAATCAAATTGAGATTTACCCCTTTTTGGAAGCAGGTCAAATTGTCCTACACCTCAATCCATCTTAGCAGCACCTATCACTTGTGCATAGGCAACCATTTGACAGCCTGAAGCACCGCCCACTTCTACAGTGCGCCAATGATGAGCATCGACCTCTAACGAAACTCGAGTTTAAGTACAACTCTATCTTCAACACCTGAAGCATTGCTGCCATCATCTTTTCTGAGTGCAGCACGTTACATTCGATCAGCATTCCATGATTCCATCATTCGGAAATGTTTGTATCTGCACAAGAACAACAAGATACGAGTAGTTGTTTATTAGAATCACAACAACAAAGCCATCACCTTTCTGAGCGTAAGATCACCATTTTATTAGCTAACTAAGAACGACCTGAAGCGAAACCGCCCGAAGCATCGAGATGCCAATATCCCCTCGCACAAGAACCAAGCATGCATAAAGCGTGAACTCCAATACCTTCCAACACCTGACTTGCTCAAGATGCCATTCACTGTCATTCTTTGCTAGGAGAAGCACCATGGGTTCATTCTTTGCCAGGAGAATCACCAAAGAAATACGAGTGAATGCTCAGTTGATGGAAAAGTGAGCGAGGCACTGGACACCATGTGCGATCGGAGGTGAGTGAGTTGTTGGGTTGCATATACACAGATAAGGGAGTTGAGTTGGGCTCTCATATTATCAGTTCATTCATTCATTCGTGCACCACCTCCTCCTCCGCTGCGTACCTCCGACCCGTCTCCTTAGCCGCCCCGACCTCTATTGTCCCCACCACCTCTAGTCCCCTCCTCCATTGACACGAACCCTCCTGCTCCCTCGTCTACCGCCCCCACCTCATCCACCCCTTATTCCTTTGCCTCGAACCCTCCATCTCCTTAGAAACCCCAATCCCACCTCCTTCGACCCAATCCACACTGCACCAACATAGACGACACCAACAAAACTGAAGTAACGCATCGTTCTGCAGCACATTAACAATGCACTCTTTAATATGAATGATGGAACAAAGGTTTTCAGGCAAGGCGACCGGCAGAGGAAGATGTCGAGTTTGGGGGGCTGGGGCAGAGGAAGGGGAGATTCTGTTTTAACCTTTATGCCCTCTTAATCAGACCATGGTTTGAATAAACCATGGTTTAGTTCGACTCTTTGACAACCAATCTGACAGACTGATGTTCCAAAAAAAAATGGGGCATAACTGGTGTTGCAAAAGCTAAGATAGACACAAGTTATAAAAAAAACCCAAAATATGAAATTAGAATAGTGGATGAAAGGAGAAGGGATTTTAGTGAAGGGGTAGAAATATCCCATTTACACCTCTTGGTGGAAAAAATCACAAGAATGTTGAGAAAAATGAAAAATTGGTTGGAAGTTGATGAAATTCCTCAAGAATCCCAATGAATGCTCCACTATTGCGCTCAATAAATGAGGCAACTCATTAGGAGATGAGTTTTTCAAAATGGAAAAGAATTGATGCACACGCTAGTTAGGATATTAGGGTTTCCTATTAATCATTGATTTTATTTTTTGTTACATAAATTGATATCAATTTAGGATCTCAAAATATTAGGGGATTATATTAGGGGATTTTATTTGCTTATTAGAGTTATTTTAAGAGTCTATTAGGGTTTTGATTTGATCTTAATTTTATTTTTCTATTTTTTAGCTCCACCTTTACCTATTTATGATATTGTTAAAAAGACAAGGTATGAAGTTATGAATTATTGAATTGGGTTTTGGTTTGGAGAGTGCCTCTACTATTATTGCCATCTCCCTTCTAATTTTCTAGGGTTCTACCTCTCATCCTCGTTCCTCTCTCAACCCGTGAGTTTTTGTCGCGTCGATTCTCTCCTCTTATTCCCTCCCTGATTTCCCGATTGCATCATGGATGCTTGATGCACATCAATCGTGGATGTAAACCTTTTTTGTCAATAAAAAACATTTTGATTGCAAATATCCAAGTTCTGGTGCTCTCTTAATTCATTGTATATTTGGATCTGCTGATGAGTATTAATATACCTCCTTACTGCAGAAAGAATTGGATGGAATTTTAAAGAACTACGTTGGCCGAGAATCCCCTCTCTATTTTGCAGAGAGGCTCACAGGTCGCTACAAAAGGGAAAATGGTGAAGGACCACATATATATCTGAAAAGAGAAGATCTCAATCACACTGGTGCTCACAAGATCAACAATGCTGTTGCCCAGGCATTGCTGGCAAAGCGCCTTGGAAAGAAACGCATCATAGCTGAGACTGGTGCAGGACAGCATGGGGTCGCTACAGCCACTGTGTGCGCTAGGTTTGGCTTGGAATGTGTCATCTACATGGGTGCACAAGATATGGAGAGGCAATCACTAAACGTTTTCAGGATGCGGCTTCTTGGTGCAGAGGTTTGTATATAGATTTGTACTTGTTTTTGTTTTAGTTCTGAGTGTTGTAAATTTAAATTTAATATCCAGAAGCATTATGTGAAGTATTTTATAAAATAAAACAGTGTGCATTAGCGTGTGCTAACTCCTGTTTGTATAAAAGTGCAGTTGCAGAGGTTGATTGTTTGAGTAACCACCCATTTCAGAGGACCTAAATCTAAAATTATGACCTACATGTAATATGATGTTTTATAATATAATACACTATACATAAAATACAATATACATAATAATTCTCAAAACACATGTACAAAAAATATGAAAAATCGCACTTATTAGGAAGAGTTTACCCTATACTGGTATAGTGGTTATCTTCATATTTCATTATTCATATTTTTCTCCTTGAACATAGATGATATCCGATTATATTAATTGCGAAACCGAGGTATTGTTCCTACTTCTCCACTATTCCATCTTTCAATTAAATCCTAAAAATATTAAATTAATAAAAAGTAAGTGGACCTGACCCATTGAATAATGGCTATATCAACTATTCTGATATTCAAATTCGATATAAATGAAATTGTATAAACAAACTTTTTTTATTTCCTTTAACCATGTAAGAATTTGTTGATATTCTCCCTGTGCTTTGGGACCGCATAGTAGCAACAAAGAATGTGCTAAACTATTCGCAGGAGTAGAAACCACAACAGTTAAGAAATTGCAGCCTTCCAAATAAGAACTAGCCAATCCATGAGTAATTGGACAAGATAAAGTCACTAATAAGTTAATAACAGAACAAACCTGGGAAGCAAAACTATTAGCAGAAAAATACAACAACAAAACCTTTTCCCCCATTAAGTAGGGTCGGCTAATTAGCAGAAAAATAACGAGAATAAAAAACTGTTACAAGTTGCTAATAAAAAAAGCAACCATCAAAATAATCTAAAGTAATTAAAATCGATCATAGTATATACTAGCAATAACGTACTAAATTATATAGCAATTATAGTAAACGTAATATATATGAATCAAATTAGAATCATATGAATCAAATTAAGATAAATGAAGATATTAGAGCAAGCTAAGTAAGAGATGAATGGAATTATTTAAAATTTAGCAGCAAAATGATCAAATCAGTAGGAAAAATAACCAACACATTACAAATCTTAAAATCGATATCCAATTAATCTGAAAATTAATACATAATATGATAATATAGATTTAAGTACAATATCACCTTAATAACAACACCCTAAAACTATGTATAAAAATTGCTGCAGAATAATATCTAGCATAAAAAACACAAGCAGAACATGCACTAATAGAAAATGTATTTGTAATATTTGGAAATCTTGAAGATATCCAAATATGATATCACATAGAGATAAAATGGCATTACCAAAAAAAAATAGCTATTGCGTGCTTCGCTTGTCTGAGGCAACGCTTAGGAACCAAATATGATTCTTGAAGCGTACGCCTCATGTGGGCAACTTAAGGCTATAGTCTCAAGGCAGTTTTTTTTTTTGAAAAAGGCCTCAAGGCATATGCCTTAGCACCTTGAACTGTGATTTTTAAAATAATGTGCACAACATGTTATGGCAAGGGATATCCTCTTGCTGAAGAGCAACCCCATTCTTGGTGAGGACTTCATGTACCTAAGGATCATCATGATTGAATCCATGTGTGCTTGTCGTGGTTGCTCCATGAATTGGCTAACTTTGCTTATAGAAAAGGAGATATCTGGCATGTTGATGGTCACATAGAGAAGTTTACCATTAAGCTCTATGCACCTTCTCTCGTCGATTTCCTATGTGTCATGATTACGAAGTTTGATACTGGTATCTGGGAATAGTGGCAGGTTCTTTGAAAACAGATCAGTCGTATACTTTCTTTGACTCATCACAAGCCCTATGTGATTTCTGATGAACTCTAGGCTAACTAAGTATTAAAGCTTCCCAATATCCTTGGTGATGGATTGCTTCCTAAAGATACATTTTGTCTCATCAATACCTTGCATGCCATTTCATGTAACAATGTTCTCATATACGTCAGTGTTGCAGAAGTCAGTATTCGTTATTCATTCGGAGGGGTCACTGGTAATCGATATTCGGAAGTCTACATGTTTATTCGGTTTTGTTTTTTTAATATGGAAATTATTTCTAATATATATGTTGAGATATTAGTTATTTTTTGTTTCTTTATATTTTCTCTTTTCTTTCTGTCAACTTTATGTAATTTGCCCAATAGGTTTCTCCTCTATATAAGAGATTCCAAGGGTCTCATGAATAAGCAATTCATTGTTTTCTCACAACATGGTATCGGAGCGGTGGTCCTAGACCGGAGTTCTTGTACTCCGCTCGTGCCCTAGCCCCCACCCGCTGCTCTCTCCTCTCACTGCTTCATCGGCCTCCTCGCACACTGCCACCATCCCTCTTTGGGCTCCTTAGACGCCTCCCAAGTGCCCCTCGAGGCTATTGTGCAACAATGAGTCCAACCAGACCCACGTGTGCCCTCGTTGGACTGCCGCAAGTGCAATTTAGCCCTCTGGTAATGGCGCTGGACAACGATTGTGGCTCCAACGTCATTACAACCACCTAGGATGGTTGTAGGGACTTTTCTTGCCCCCATGGGCACTCCTTTCCTCTCAGTCATCGACCAACAATCCAAAATAATATGCTTTTGACCATAAAAGGTGATTTCAAACCTATAAATCACCTTTTCAGGCCCTAGCGCGAATCGATGATTGACAAGGATAGTTGTATGAGTCTATACATACAACCAATCCTCTATATGATCGTGTAGACTCGCTCGGATCGATCTACTTCCCCAGTCGAGTTCTGTTTCCGCTTTTTTCATCATGTCAGAGAACAAGTGTGACGTCTTCTCTTCGTCCGGTGTCTTTAAGGGTTTGTCTCCCATCGTGAAGATATATGAGACCAACTATGAGTTGTGGTCCATGCAATTTTTGACCCTTATGCAGTGCAATAATAACGAGCACATTCTGACAAAGCTAGAGTTGTTGGATAAGACCAGAGACATTGTTTCGTGGAAGCAAGATGACACATACATGCATGTTTGGCTCTCCATGACTTACCACAGAGATCGCTAACGACATTGTGAATCAGTCCACCTTAAGGTGATGTGGGATATTCTGGCAGCCAAGTATGTACAAGCAAAGAACGAGGCCAATATTCTTCAGCTACAGTTTGATATATACATGACCAAGCAAAGTGATCGTTCTCTATATACATTCCACTCTTCAATTAACGACATGTTTGAGAAGCTTCACAACTTCATGCCCATTACCACTTTTACAGAGAAGATGGCATACAAGAATTCCACGATGGTTGGAGTTTTCTTTGCAGCCCTGGATCTGGAGTATGAGACCGCACACACACACAACTTCTTACAGGCATGAGCATACCTCCCATGGAGGAGGTCTACAGTCGCTTCAGCATGCTTCTTATCCCACCACATGCCACCAGACAAACCTCCTCAACGATTGCCGCATCTCGCAACAAAGGAGGTTCTATACAATTCATAAGGCGTGATTCCTATGGCAGAGGATGTCTACGTCAGCGTGACTCCTGCACCTATGTCCGTCGTCCAGGCCACTTTGAGCATACATGTTATTAGAAGCATAGATACCATGCATCTGCTCGTCTGATCGAGCAGATTGAGTCTCCAAATAGTTCGCTCTTCAGACAGATTCACGCCTTGATGATATTATCTCCCGTCCGAGGAAGATAATGACTAATGCTGCCGACACTAGTACATGTTCCCTAGATATTGCAGCCGCTACTATACCTCTTCGAGCTCCTCAAGTATAGCCTATGCTTTTACTAGTTGTAGCTGGGAAAATGTGACAGAGTGGATCATAGACTCTAGTGCTTCTCACCATTTGTGTGGAGACAGAGCACAATTCAGTTCTTACGAATCTATACCCCTGGGTAAATGGGCCTCCATTGCAAACGGGGTTTACTTACCCATTACAGGACATGGAGAGGTGCATTTGATGCCATCCATGCACCTACAGAATGTTTTATATACTCCTGATTTCAGATGAATTTGATTTCAATTAGTCAGATCACAAAGGATTTGCATTGTCGTGCCATTTTTAACCCATCTTCACTTGTGTTTCAGGACATATTCACAGGTAGGACGATTATATGTGGCCGTGAACATCGAGGGATCTATAGACTGGTCCAATCTCCTAGTGCAGGTGCCTCTACAGTTCCCAATGGATCAGTCTCACATTATTTCGTTGCATCTTCGTTTTGGCCACCTTCCTCTGCATAAGGTGTGTCATATCCTCCCACAGATTCCCACACGCTCTTCCTTCCAGTGGGAGGCTTGCTAGCTTGGGAGGCATCACCTCTCTTTGTTCCCTAGTCGTCAAAGTCGTAACAATAATCATCTATTTGAGCTTATTCATCTAGATATTCGGGATCCCAATCATGTTCCTGATCTATTGGGACATTGTTTTATCCTATTATTGTGGATGATTATTCTGGACTTTCTTCGGTTTTTCTGTTGAAAAGCAAGTCCGAAGCTGAACCTGTCATTAAATCTTTTATTAATGGTATAAAGAACATTTTCTCTGCTCGTGTCAAGTTTATTCGCTTTGACAATGCCTTAGAGTTCTGCATGTTACAACTATTTAAGTTCTTCAGGTGTCTTGGCATCATTCATCAGAACTTGTGTGCTTAAACATCTCAGCAGAACAGTGTTACCGAACGCAAAAACCATCATTTAAATGTGACTAGGATTTTTTGATCTAGAGTGTGCTCCTCACTCTTTTGTGGGTGATGCGGTCCTCACTGCTTGCTCATTGGTGAACCGCATGCCATCTTCAGTCCTTGGAGAGAAGGTTCCTTTCTCGATACATTTAGCTAGGGAATAAAAGCCACAATGGAAGAATAATGGTGATGAAATGGAGATTCGTCACCCCCCTATATTTGCCTTTGCTAGTCCCTATCAAACATTTATGCCTGTAAGTGCATAAAAGCAAAATAAAGAAAAGAAAAATAAATAAAATGGATTGATTTTAACTCTTAAACTTGTCTTCATAAAATCAAAGTTTGGAGCTCAATCGGACCTTTGGATTTTAGGTGTGGTCGGAACCTTGTTTGGGAATCAGACTTGTAACACAATGGCTTTTGAGAATCACAAGATCATGCTCAAGTCTCCTCAAAAGCCAGTTCAGAACACGTCGATGTCATACACACTCCCTTATGACTATGAGTCTATCTTGCACAGTGTGATATAAAGCTCCTCTCGGCTTAAGCAGTAAAAGTCAGTCTTCTCCAACATGGCGACCCTAATTCCTCAATCCAATAACTCTTTCCTCTATAAGCAGGGTATTCCCTTCTAAGTTCAAGTGCAACCGACTCAAGAAGAGGAGGTGGAGAGAAGAACGGACAGTACCCGGTATAGCTACCTATCCTAGGATGCTTGACCAATGTAGCGAAGTCATCTGGTTGCAGGCTCACGTACAGATTGGCTTTGAAGATAAAGCTTGCTTATTGAATACATGCTCTGATGGGAATTGATTTTTTCACTTTTCCCGTCTATTTTTTGGAGTTTTTTAATACTATATACAACAACATTTACATATGATTTTTTCCTCTTGAGCCAGTAGACTATCCCTCTTTTGAAGCATTGTTGTAACCCAGGACATTCCGTCATTGGACCTCATGGCTACTGGATCAGGTTGGGGTACAATGGCCACAAATATGCGACTTATGATGTTTCCATTGGCTTGTGTCTCATGTCGGCAAATCCAGCCATCTACCACTTCAACTGAGTTGAGCAAGATGTAAAGTACATGTGTGCAAGGTAGGCCACTATCGACAAGAGTCATGTGTGTGTTCCGAAATATTCTACTTAGGCAGTCAAGACGACACTGAACCAAGTTTCATGGTCTCAAAGAATTAAGTCAAGTAGACCTGAAGTGCCTCAATTCCAGTTCTCGTAAGGTTCCTGTGATTAAGTGGATTAAGGTTCATACAAGCTCCAATCTTCGAATTTTACTTACACTTGTTCAATTGTTATAGTCAATCTAAAAAATGCAAATACTATGCACAATGCAGAAAATATTTTTGTGATGCAATTTTCTGGTTTTGAACTTTTTATGGATTTTTGAAAAAGTTTTGCAAATTTTTATGCAATTTTGAAATCATTTTGCAAATTTTTATAGTTTTTTTGTAAATTTATTAGTGTTTTTTCAAAAACAAAAGAGTTTTGTCAAATAATTATGTGCAGATACTTTTTATTTACAAGAATTTAGGTGAAGAATTTACAAAAGGTATATATTGGTTAATGTACAAGTTTTATATAGAATTTCTACAGTCCTCAAAATAATTTGCAAAGATTTTTACAAACCTTATGAAAAATTTATTTTGAAAGAATAATTTGACAAATACTTTCTACAAGCATTTACAAAATTTGAAAATTATTTTGCAAAGCTTTTTCAAACAATATGTATAGGTTTTTCAAAATATTTTTGCAACCTTTTTCCAAACCATTTGCAAGACATTTTATTTAAACAAAAGAAAGAAATTTTTACAAATCAAAACATTTTTACAAAGGTTTGAAAATATTTTACAAAACATTTTTCAAACGGTTTTTCAAAAGATTTTTCAAAGAGATTTTCCAACCATTTTTCAAACATTTTGCAAATATTTTTAACTGGTTTATTACCCAAAATTACAAAGAATTTAACGTGTTATTTTTTTAATTATCCATATTATTTAAAATACGAAAGTATGAGTTATGGCTAAAGTATATACAAGGTATATACGACTCCATATACTTAGCTTGAGTTATGTCCTCATCGATCAGAGAGAAAAAGAGAAGACATAACTCGTACTGAGTATAGAAGAGACTATACTGTAACAACTGAAGAATAATGAAAGAATGAAAAATGAGAGGGCAACCTTCCCCCCTATACTTAGGATTAATTAATTCTAAGTATAGCAGACTGTATTCTACGCGTAGGGAGGGTGGGGGTGGGAATGAACATATCACAACTCAGTCTATCTCCCCCTATACTTAGGGTAAGATATCCCTAATTATAGACAGAAATATCAACAGGGGAGGAGACAATTGAGGGGATCAAGAAAAAGAGACCGATAAAAAGAAAAAAATACGTTGCGAGAATGTGCGCATAACTCCCCTTATACTTAGGGTAAAAGATCCCTAAGTATATGCAATAACAGAAGTGATGAAACAAAACGAAGAAAGAACACTCGACTCGCCCACCTCCCCTATGCTTAGGACAAAGTGTGTCCTAAGCAAGGCAAACACACAGATCGAGGTGGATGAGTGAGACAGTAGAAGGAAGGAATGAAACGAATGCGGATATACAAGGCGACTGTACAATGATCAAGAAGATAGAAAGCGTACCCTCTTGCGTGTCCGTTGAGGGGTGGATCTCAACAGGTGCAAGTCGATATCGGGGTCCACAACTGACACATCCCGATCAGGATCGACATGGTAAAGATCCTCAACAGTCTCAAAGCGAAAAGGCACGAACTCATCAGTGGAAGCAATGTAGTTCGATTTGACCTGGGAAGTCTCGGGAATCTCAAAACAAAAAGGCATGAACTCATCGATGGAAGTAGTGGGATCAAGTCTGGCCTGTGAAGTCTCTCCTAAGTATGCCCTTCGCACTAAGGTGTCTATGGTGTAAATGCCGCGGATGTCATCAACACATCACCATGTACATGACAAGGGAACTCCAAGGTCTATGCTGTCCAAGTCTTCCTCCCTGAAGAGGAATTCTCGGATCTCAGTGTCATCCATGATGAAACAAACCTCTGATATCAGCAGATAGGTCATAGTCCTCGGGGTCGGCTGACACGGGTACGCTCTCATTAGATGTCGGTCTCTGATCCGTGGTGGGTGTAGTGATCAAGATGCTCTCGTTATCAGAACGAAAGCATATCTGTCCAGATCCATAATTAATAGCGACTCTCGCAGAGGCAAGGAAGGATCGTCCTTGGATGATTGGAGGCTGCTCCTTGGGGGTGGAGGTCTCCATAAGCGATACAACAAAATCAACAGTGAAGCTCATGCTCTGAATCTGAATGATGACGTTCTCAAGAATATTGAATAAACTTCGCCTCTTTATTGATCTATCAACTAATTGACAAATCATCTTGATTTTCTTGGGATGTCCAAGATGAAGAAATTGTGCCAAAGAGAAGGGTATTATATTTGTTGATGCATTGCCGTCAAAGAGAGTGTGATCACAAGAATAGTCAGAAATGGCACGTCTCATGAGGGGTGCACTAGTGTCCCCTTTCCTATAGAGTGGACAGTGGGTGATGGTGTTGACAGTGGCCATAGTGAGAAAATGTCACTCGGATCTGCTTCATCTTTTTCTTTTCTTGGTTAGGTGTGCAAATAATTTGTTCATAGCCAATTGAAGTGGAGCGTCAATAATATCATGATAGTTGTCGCCACTTCATGATGGGTTAACAATTTTTTAAATTTTCTATCTCTTCCATACAAGGGAAGAGATCGGAATCGTCATCTACACAAGGATGACTATGAACAGTATGTATAATGTCATCCTTGAGGGTGAAGGTGGGAACTGTGGTGAATGTGTGTATGGGCATAGGATCTGGCATGGGTGCACTCTTCTCACAACTCGACTCGGCTAGGTGTCTCCCTTTATTGTCTTTTTGTATTTTAAAAGTTTTCCTATTTTTTGTATTTGGGCGATTGCAAGCTCTCATGGGTGTCCTCTAGTGAATCCATGAATCCAGAAGGTAAAGCGTAAATATGGTTCTTATTTATACTAGTGAGGTTAGCTATCCTCTGCTTCATTTGCTCCACTACCCGGGTCACGTACTCAAGAGTGGTATCCATAAAAGATGACTCCAACAACTCAGTCTAGGGTGGGTGAGATGGTGGGCAATGTGACGGTGGTGGTGGATAAAATTCAAAGCCGATGCCTGAAACTGTGGGTGAGGCGGATATGTACAAAAAGAGAAACCAAAAGCAAAGTCCTGATAAAATGGAGGTGGATTGACTGAAGAATAAGAAGGATCCATGAAGTCCGGATAAAAATAACTCCAGTCAGCCATCTCTGAAATAAAAGAAGAGAATCGGGAGATTACGATGGTCAGGTCAAGATATGCAAGAAAAAGATGCAAATGCGCAGAGAAGATCGAGTATGCACACAAACAAAGACAAATATAAACAAACAAACCCCTCAATTCACCAACTCAACACAGTGATGATCACGAAATTTCGGTCTTCTTATCTTGTCAAATTAAAGAGTTAAGTGAGAAAACAACGAAAAATCCGACGAGACCCCCATGTGAACAAACACTCGGATAATGGACCTCATGAAGTGTGAATGTCCAAGTCCAAAATTATTACAATTTATTTTTTTAAAATAAAAAGAAAACATTCTCTCACTAAATAAAACAAAGCTAGAATGACTACTCTTGCTCCTTCTATCTATGCTCCTCTCCCCTGCTCTCTCCAGGTCAGCTCAGTTGCGTCAACCTCCTAAGAAGTCATCGTTGTCGTTCGGTCCCTCGCAAGAAAGATCAACAAAGAAATAAGTGGTCAGAACAGTCAAATAAATATTAAAAATAAATAGCAGAAAATAAAAGAAGAATAATGTAAAAAAATGCTACACTACATTGCTCTCCGGCAACGACGCCATTTGAAATACCAGAGGATATCCGAGGGATTGTCTTGTGGTCCACACAAAGCGGGACTACTAAGTCGCTGCAATGACAGCTCTCGAAGGCCTATGATAAATTCAACAATCAACCTACAATATAGTAATGAAGCAATAAAAGCGAAAGATGTGGATCAAAATTTATTATAACCCGGAAATAAATGTGTATAGTGGACAAGTAGTCTGGGTGTCGAAGACAATGAGACAAGTCGGTGTAGCAGGCATATTAATTATAAATAATTAATATAGGTATTAGTGCAATATTCACTTACTTAATTGATGTTTTTGTGTATTTTTGCTTTTTTTATTTTTTTTATTTTTTTATTTTTTAATGTTTATTTTCTTTTCATAATTTTCTGATTTTTAATTTCTTTTTCTTTTTAATATATAATATAGACACATATAGCTATATATATGTAATATGTATAATATAAGTGATATATAATATAAAATATATAATAATTATACAAAAATAGAAAAATCGAAAGAACAGTCTTTTTATTTTTTAAAGGATTTAAAATATTCATTAGGTATTTATGATAATTATCAGTAATATTAATTATATATAGCTATATATAGGTATATTATACGATTTAGGGTATTATAATTATAAATCTTGGTAAAAATATTAAAAATTTACAAAGTAAAATAATTTTGTGTTTTTAATATTTTTCTTATGTTTTTATGATTTTTGCAAGAATCTTTGCTAATTTTTAGTTATTTTTAAAGTCCAAAATATACAAAATCAGGGACTTTAAAAATGGGTCGGATTGTTTTGAGATTTAAAAATACTAAATAAAGTCAAAATTTCTTAAAACCAATTTTAATTGTAGATATTAATATCTATAAAATCATAGAACATGAACTGATATTTTTGGAATTTTTGAGAATATTTTATATTTTTTAGGGTTAGTAAGGATTTACTACTTTTTAGAGTTTCTTTTAATATTTTTTGTGATATTTAGTCCATAGCTATAAAATACTATAATAAACACTAGTGATTTTTTGGAATTTTTAATTATGATTTTATGATTTTTTTTATTTTTTAAGTAAAAAAGGAAATAATATAGCTCTAGATGATTTTTAATAAATATTAAATGCATGAAAAATGGTAAATAAAAAATTGAGCATGAATCAATAGCCAATCATGCACAAACGTCTGTTTTTTTAAGAATTTTGGATCGCAGGAGCTATTTTAAATAAAAAGAAATGCAAAAAATAAAATTAATTTAAGCTGGAAGGGGTATGTTTGCAATTAAAATATAAGGCAGGGGCTAACATGCAAAATACCCAAAGACTTTATACTGAAATTTAAATTTTTATACTAAATGACAATTATAAAACCCGCAGTGGTGTGTATATATATATATATATATATATATGCAAAATGCCCAGCTCACGTGGGAGGCCACGTGAGCTGAGCTGGCATTGGCCTAAAAGTATTATCACAAAAGTCTGAGGGTCTCTTTGCAATTTTTACACAAAATATTGAACTTATTTAAATAATTACAAGACTGAACATTAATAAAATAAAAGGCGGGGGTATATATGAAATTACCCCCCAAAAGGGCACAATCCAGCGGCTCTAGATCTCTCACTTGAACATGTGGTTGGATCTGGACATCGGGTACCGGTTCGTTGCGGAAGTCTGGGATTAGATCTCCAGACGATACCACCGATGGAGGAGGTCTACAAAAGGCTGAGCAGAATCACTAGTTCATCATCAGCTATCATGGCCCAAACTACCTCTGCGATGACGACTCTTCACGGCAAAGGGTACTTCACAGTGTCGTAGGCGAGGATCTCGTGGTCGAGGGGGATGACGTCAATGTGGCCCATGCACACACTGCCACCGTCCAGATCATTCGGAGGAGACATACTATCTAAAGTATGGGTATCCTGCGTCTGCCCGTGTAGCTGAGCAGACAGAGACTACTCCAGCTCCTTCTCATGATGTGAGGCTCGATGATATTGTCTCTAGACTGAGCGAAATGATGACTACACTGCCCACTCCAACTACATGACCTTCAGACGTTGCAGCTACTGGCAGAGCTTCTACGAGTTCATCATGTATAGCTTATGCACTTACCAGTTGTAGCAGCTCTGATTTGACTGATTGGATCATAGTCTCCGGCGCATCTCATCATATGTGTGGAGATCGAGCACAATTTAGTTCTTATAGATCTATCCCTCCTGGTAGATCAACGGTGATTGCAAATGTGGTTCATTTACCCATTGTTGGTCAGGGGGAGATTTTCCTAGCACCATCGATATGTCTGCAGAAAGTCTTACATGCTCCAGCATTTCATATGAATCTTTTGTCTATTAGTTGGATTACAAAAGATTTACATTGTCGTGCCATATTTGACCCATCTTCTCTTGTGTTTCAGGACATACTCACGGACATGGTGATTGGATGTGGCCGTGAGCAGAGAGGACTCTGTAGACTGGTCCAGTCTCCTTTTGCTGGTAATGCTACTATTCCTACTGGATCAGTCTCTCCGTTCATGTGGCATCTTCGCTTTGGGCATCTTCCTCTGCAGAAGCTATGTCATGTCCTTCGTCAGATATCTACTCATACTACCATAGAGTGTGAGGCATGCCAACTTGGGAAGCATCATCGTTCCTCCTTTCCGAGTATCCAGAGTCGTCATAGTAGTCAGTAGTTTGAGTTATTTCATTTTGATATTTGGGGTCCTAGTCGTGTTTCCGATCATCAGGGGCATCGGTTATATCTTGTCGTTGTAGATGATTTTTTCAAGGCTCTCGTGGTTTTCTTGTTAAAGAATAAGTCAGGTTATGTCATTAAATCTTTTCTTATTAAAATAAAAAATATTTTTTCTGCTCATGTCAAGTTTATTCGCGCTGACAATGCCTTGGAATTCTCTACATTACAACTATCTGACTTCCTCAAATCTCTTGGTATTGTTCATTAGACTTCTTGTGGATACACATCTCAACAGAATGGTGTTGCTGAACGCAAATGTTGTCACCTCCTTAATGTTACGAAGTCCCCTTTCATTCAGAGTCGAGCTCCTCATTTGTTTTGGGGGTGATGCGTTCCTTATGGCATGCTACCTAGTGAACTGTGTGCCTTCCACTGTCCTTGGAGAAAAGGTTCCTTTCTCGATTGTGTTTCCCGAGGAGGACCTCTTTTCCCTTACACTCAGGGTTTTTGGGTATGTGGCATTTGTCCACAATTTTACTCTTGGTCGTGATAAGCTCTCTCCAAGAGCGGTCAAATGCGTGTTTGTTGGCTATTCTCGTATTCAAGAAGTGTATAGATGTTTTGATCCTGTACGGAAAAAGTATTATGTAAGTGTTGATGTAACATTTTTTAGTCTATTATGTATTCCTCTCCTACAGGTGACAAGTTCTCTAGTTCAGACTCTGGTGAAGATGTTTTTGTTCCACCACCTCCACCACCGTCTACCCTGACACAGTTTTTAACACGATTTTACATTCATAAGCCCTCTACTCTTTCATCTGCTCATGCACCTTACCCATCATCTAGCACGCCTCAGGTATGTATTGAACATATTGTTTCTAATGATGGCATTGTGACATGTGTGTACCACGAGATACTTTACAGGAGGAGCTGGTACCGGAGGATAGAGAGGTTGATGACCTTGATGTGCCTATTGCCTTGAGGAAGTTATGTCGTACATGTGCCACTTATCCCTTAGCTGTTCATGTTTCCTTGGATCATCTTTCTGAAGAGTACAAGAGGTTTGTAGTGGGACTCTCTGTTGTCATTATCCCACGAACATACCAGGGTGTAGTACAGGACAGTAGCTGGCGACTTGCCATGAAAGAAGAGATGGCAGCTTTGCAGTCTCATGGTACTTGAAGCATTGTTCGTGCTCCAGCAGGTGCCTCTGTTGTGGGGTGCAAATGGATCTCTACGGTGAAGCAACGAACGGATGGCAGTGTAGATCGCTACAAGGTAAGGCTTGTTGTGCGAGGGCTCACCCAGACATATGGGGTGGACTACCGAGATATCTTCTCACCGGTGGCTAGACATTCAACATTGCGCATTCTTCTATCGGTTGTGACTCGAGACTGGCCTCTTTACTAACTTGATGTGAAGAATATATTTCTATATGGTGATCTTACATGAGGTGGTATACATGTAGCAACCACCAGGTTTTGCTGTTGAGGGGGAGTCTCAGAAGGTGTGCAAGCTCTACAAGGCAATTTACGGCCTGAAGCAGAGTCTGAGAGCTTGATACCAGAAGCTTTCAGAGCTGATAGAGCACTAGGGGTTCGTGCGGTCCACTACGAATCATTCACTCTGTTCAGAGGACACAGAGAGGTACAGTTGCCATTCTGGTTTACGTTGATATTATGTCATGGGTGATGAGCAGGGTATTCAGGCTGCTAAGGAGTTCCTAGTCAGCAGTTTGTGACGAAGGGTCTTGACAGTCTACTTTACTTCCTTGGATTAGAATTCGCCAGGAACCAGCGTGGTCTTGTGATGACCCAGATGAAGTTTGTGACTGATCTTCTTCTTGAGACAGGGATGACAAGGTACAAGCATGCTACTACCCCTATGGATCTTATTATGAGATTATATGATGATGACACTGAGGAGGTAGATAAGAGGAGGTACATGGAGCTTGTTGGGAAGCTTCTCTATGTTACTATCACCGGGCCAGACATCCTTTGTTGTGAGCAAAGTGAGTTAGTTCATGGAGCAGTCCAGGAAGGTACATATGGATGTTGTCTATATGATTTTGAGATATTTGAAGACTTCACCAGGTACTGGCCTTATATTCAGCAGAGGTACATCTCTTGAGGTAACAGCTTGCGCAGATGCAGATTTTGCTAGATGTCTTAGAGACTCTGGCTTTGCATTTTTGTTGGGAGCTCACTCGTGTCATGGAAAAGCAAGAAGCATATAATTGTTGCTAGGTCTAGCGCAGAGTCTGAGTACAGAGCCATGGCTCAGGGGAGCATGGAGATGATGTGAGTTAAATCAGTTTTGACTGATCTTGCAGTTGAGGTACCTCTTCCCATGCAGTTTCTATGTGACAATCAAGCGGCTCTTTTTATTGTTAATAATCCTGCATTCCATGAACGGACCAAGTATATAGAGGTGGATTGCCACTATACTAGAGACATGATCCAGAAGGGACTCATATCCACCTCCCACGCTGCTTCTGGAGATCAGACTGTCGATATATTTGTCAAAGCACTTGTTAGAGGTCCATTTCGAGTTGTTGTTCCAAGTTGAGCCTTATAGACATATATGCTCCAGCTTGAGGGGGAGTGTTGAGATATTTGTATCTCATTATATCTATTTCTTATTTCTATATCCTTCATGTACCTTTTATGTAATTTACCCAGTGCTTTTCTCCTATATAAGAGAGCCCTAAGGTATCTATGATATGCAAGCAAGTCTATTCTCCAACAAAGATAAAAGTACCAATCAATATATATATATATATATAATTTGACATTTATGGTGATACCATGATAAAAAGTAATGCCTAAGAATTAAAAATAAAAAACAAGAAAAAAATCAACAGTCAAATGCTAGTCTGCTTAATAGTTGGTTAGTCGGCCGAATTGTCGAATCGACTATTCGGTCGAGCCGACTATTGGCTGACTAAAGGTCTGTTCAGTCGGGTACCTCCGAACCTCATAGTCGGACCAACTATTTGGTATAGTCGGCCGACTATTGCAACATTGATCTACGTGTATAACATAATGATGGTGACAATACCTCTGGGTGGTCAATGCACAAATAGTAAGTGATTGCAATAGATTTAGTAAAGTCTTATTGCTTTATCAGGTCGGAAAGCTTCGAGAATCATGCTTTTGGGTTCTGCTTAAGGCCATAAATAGCCTTATATAGCATGCATATTTTCTGATACTCCCCTTCAACATCAAACTCGAGTGGTTGTTGTATATACACCTGCAGGTCTCCATATAGAAATGCATTCTTGACATCCAGCTAAAACGACTATCGGTTGGTAACTACAACAGAGAGAAGAATCTGAACGGAAGAATGATGTGTCATAGGAGAGGTTACCTAGTCGTTCACATCTTATGTTTGTGTTAATCCTTTTTACTACAAGTCAGACCTTGTAGCACTCTGCTCGATACAAGGTTCAGGAAAGCGGTATGCGTATGAGTTCGGACAAGCCAACAAATACTAAAATACTAATAAATGATATGCGGGGTATATGTAGTTCTACGTGATTTTATAATTTTTAATTTATAAATATATATATATATATATATGAATTTATGTATCTAAGTGGAGTAAAAGAAGATCTAAGAAAAACGGTTCATGTTAGATGGTTGAGTATATGCTTTTAATTTCCTAACATTAATCAAAAAAAATATTTAGCCATAAAAACTTCACATATTAGATAATTCATAATAACAAAATTTTATTACACATACATGCACTCCATGAGCAAAACCTCAATCGGCATATATTAAAATATTTGATGATACACTGCATATACTCATGAAAACAATACATGAGATAAACATGAAACATTGCATATATGTATAATGGTATAATGCATTGCAATTGTATACAAATGCATGTCATATTCTTACAATTGAATAGAGGAAGAGGCAGATCCACAGAGTTAGGCACCTAAATGATAGGATTGGAAAGTTGGAGATGATGGAGCAGTATGCAGGGCATATACGGGATATGCATGGCATATGTGGGCCGCATATGCGGGGAGGATGCATAATGCACCGATTCATGAAATCAGATCAATATGCATACCGCATGGGCATATGTGGCCCGTGCGTCGGATTTCATGAACATTGGCTCGCTACATCACTATAAATATCCACTTGCACCCAACTACGAATGCACCAGCGGGGGTGGTAACCAGGGTCCAGGTACCTTTAGATTGTAATGTTGCCATCTCTTCTTTCATAGCCAGCTACCACTGACTATCATGTATTGTCTCTTGATGTGTGTATGCGATGGTAACAATTGGCATTTTTACCACAAACTTCTTATAGTCCTCTAAAAGATAAAAAGGAGAGAAACGGCTGAAGAGAGCACATGTATTGACGTTTCTAAGGAGCAATGGGCTGAGTGAGATCCTCAGAGGATCGTAGAGCCCGTCTTGATGAGCTGCAGCTCTTGGCTGAGCTATATCATTTTGTTGTGTTGAATAGAAACATCAACTATGCATCTGTAGAAAACAAGTAATAAGTGTTTACCTGGGGCATGTTGGATGATGTGGAAGGTATATGAGTAGGGGTTTAGTAACTCTTGGTCTCCGACTATACACATGAGAAAGAGTCTCAACGTAGGTAGGAGGAAACATAATCATATGAGGTGATGGTAGGTAATCCTCTGTGTTTGACTCAGAGGATGTCATCTGATCTCTTGTGGGAGAGAAATAAACACCATATTCAAAGAAAGTGGCATCAACCTGTCTGACATGGTCAAAGTAGTTGTACCTCTTTTAGGTCTGTGAGTTCCCATAAAATTTGACAGACCGAGGAGACACCTTGTCTTGATTCTTGACATGAAGTCAAGTGATGAACAAAACAACACACCAAAAAACACGAGGCGTTGGAGAAAACAAATCCATATTAGAAAACACAATAAAAAAGGAACTTATTCATCTAAAATTGAAGATGGAATGCGATTAATTAAATATTAGGCAATAAGAACAATGTTTCCCCATAAGAGTGAGTAGCATGTCTCTGTACCTAGAAAGTCCCAATGACATTTAAAAGATGCGCATGTTTCCTCTTAGCAACACCATTTTGCTACGATATATAAGCAACAACAACAACAATAAAACCTTTCCTCACATTAAGGGCTCGTTTGGTTGCAGGGTTGGGCAGGGTTGGCTTGGCCCAACCCGGGTTGGCCCTGCAACCAAACAGGGTTCTCCTCCTCACAGTTTACTATTCACAGGAGTACCCCTGCCCAACCCAACCCTGTCCAACCCTGCAACCAAACGGACCCTAAGTAGGGTCAGCTACATGAATTCTTTACCTCTATTCAGATCTATCTTGCATCATTCTCAGACTTCCAAAATACTAAGATCCCTTCAAATTGTCTTATTCCAACACTTCTTGGACCTTCCTTATATGCTCTTAGCTGGCTGAACATCCCAAAACTTGCATTTCCTAACTAGTGCATTAGTTGACCTTTGCAAATGACCAAACCATCTTAAGCGATTATCTCTCACCATATCCTCTATCAGAGCTACACCAATTTTCTTCTCGATTGCATCATTTTGTATCTGACCTTTACATGTATGATTGTTCATTAGCACCTTTGCTCTAAATTACGGTAGTATATGCATTTCGAGGATGGTTTCCCGTACAGTCACTTGGGATTCTTGTGTTAGTTTTTGGCTTGGTGGCATATCGATCCCTATTTCATAATATGTTGATGACACCATTTTCTTTGTGGACGGATGCTTATGAGGTGAAAGGGTTTGCTATGGTGCTCGAGTTTTTGGTGACATCTTAGGCCTTCTACTCAATGGCAACAAGTTAATTCGTATCGTGTTTGGGATGGAGGTTGCAAAGGTGGGGGCATGCATGGCTTTTTGTGATTATGACACGGGGACCTTTCGGACAGCTATTTGGGTTTGCATTTGGTGAGGGATTGGTTACGTCAGTTTGACCGGATGCTTGTGGTGGAGAAGTTGGAGTAGAGGTTCGCAAGTCGACAAATGTCATGCTTATCAAGTCATGGTTGCCTATCCTCTTCTAGGCGGTCATGTCTACTTTCTGTAATTTTGATCTTCCTTTTGTCGTCATGTCTACTTTTTGTGGAGATGTGGTGGAATTTGGAGGTGTTAATGTAGAGATTCTTCTAGTTGTCATCAAGGGACTCACGAGGGTTCAGTTGGTGAGTTGGGAGATGGTGGTTCTTTCTGTAGAGGTTGGAGGGTTTTAGCTCTTCTTAGCATGGAGGAAGTGAACAAGGAGACACTTGCAAAGGGGATTTCTTTCATTTGAGATAGTGGTTTGGATTTGCTTTTTTCTTTGTTGCGGATCATATATAGGGTCCCTAAACTTTGGGACAGTGAGTGTCTTGTGTTACATTGAGAGGCATTTGGACGGGATCAACCTCGATGGGATGGTGTTTGAATTTAACTCCGATTTTTTGAGAGCCTATTGGGCCTTCTAAGGATGTCATGGAGGTTGAGATCGGGTCATTGGCTATTTTGTGGGTGACTTGGCTTGTGAGAAATGTGGTTGTTTTTCAAAGCGAGAGATTCAATAATGTACTTGAACATGCCCAAATTTTGGGTGCTCGCTTTAATACAATGTGTCCCTTTTTCCTTTTTCAAGAAAAAAACAATAATATTTCCCAAGACAGCAGGGGGCCTTGGGATTTCTTGTCTTGATACTATGAACGAAGCTCTTATTCTCAAATGGGTAAGCAGGATTTAAGGTAGAAATGAAGACTTATGTTGCTTTCTTATTCAAAGTATTTATAATGCCGGGACACCGGACAATCTCTATCATCGGCATCTTGCACATCCTTCGGTCTTTTGGAAAGGTGCATACATTGTGATGCCTCGCTTTCAGGATCTGTTTAGACCAGTGCTCGGTGATGGTATCTCTTGTGCTCTTTGGACTGATAACTAGACTGGTAGCAGTCCTATCTCTTTCGTATTCCTGTATCTTTTTGCTCTGGCTGTGGACCACAATGCGCGGGTTTCTGACTGCTAGGTGGGTGGGAATTGGATACCTTCCTTTTTGATTGAGTTTTCTGACTAGTGTCTAGACGAATATCTAGAACTTCGTGATTGCCTAAGATAGTTCGAGTGTCTGGCTAGTGGGCATGATCACTGGGTTTGGAAGACAACACTTTCTCAATGAAGAGGGCTTATCGTACTATCTCAAGGACTCCCCCTTCTAAGATAGACGATATGATTCGTGACTGCAAGTTTATTTGGGATCTCAAGCTTCCAAACAGAATTGGAGTCTTCATGTGGTTGATGCTTAGAAAAAGAATTATGTTGAGGGATCGATGTGAAAGGATCTTATCTTTTGTGTCCAACCGTTGCCCCCTTTGTGAGGCACATATTGACACGGTGGTGCATCTTTTCTTCCAGTGCATAAAGACATCTGATACCTGGACGGAGATGGGGTTTAATTGGATAAATCTACAAAGCTTGGAGCTTTTCTGGGACTCTATGTTCATGGCTAGAAATAGCCCCATGGAGAAGCTTTTGAGGCCCATAGTCTTAGTATGGGCAATTTGGTTGGCTCGTAACGGGCCTATCTTTTCATCTCAGTGTTTTTACTTTGAGAATGTTGTCTTTCATTCTAGATTTCTCTTACAATCATGGCTCCTATAAGTTCTTCTTGTAATCTCTTTTATTTTTTTAATAAATCTGGGGCGGACACCTTAGCGTGTTACCCTCTCTTTGGTCTAAAAAAAGCCATTTCAAAAAGAATATTAAAGGCACTAGATTTAGAGGGTTCATGGATGCCAAAGTAATCGGGTATTTGTTCCGACCCGATCAAGATGATTCTTAATCTATGAGCAATTTTCTATCTTATTTGGATCGAGTATCTGGTCCTCCATTATCCATCTATTGTAGTTCACGATGCATTGAACCAACTGGATATCCACTAGATCCAGTCACACTGACAACATGCCATAATTCTCATCAGGTCCGGTTGCAATCCTCATGCCTCCTCTTCTTATCAAGATTGGATCAAATAAATCCTTCTTGACTAGACGGCTTGTTGCATCATGGTGTCATTTGTTGCTTCTTTTGGTGTTGCTGTGACTTCCCCTTAGCTAGCATGAAGAAATTAACAATACTTCTTTATCTTTTGAGTTGTTCTGCCGGATCGGTCGCTCAAGATCTTTGGTCTCCACTCGGACCCGATGAAAAAAATGGGATCACTTCTTATGGATTCGTTGAGAATGATTCTGATCTAGTTCATGACCTATTAGACTGCGGGAATGATTTGGAAGATCCAAAACTAAAGTTAGTGCTATTTGCTACAATCAAATAGATTGCCACAAGGGCGTCGTATTCTCGGAGTCCAAACTATGTGATTTAAGAAATCCTCCTCTATCTGTTGCGGGTCAACACTCCTTCCCCTTCTTCAAACTCCGATTCATATTTTTCATATAAAAATCTACGATCAACGATGGAACAAGATCCATTTTGCATCATATCTAACTGATTCCTTGTTTCCTTCTTAAGGCCGGACTTCTTCATCTACCTTCCTCTGTCCAGCTGTCTGTTACTCACATCTTTGGTTGCTCTCTAAGTGAGCAATTCTTGTCCTTCCATAATTCCACTCCATTTCCAATTATTTTAATAATTGACTCTAAGTGACTGATGAGATGGTTGCAAGGAGTTCTCATGTTAATTTCAAAGTTATCACATCACCTTCATCCTTCTGATGTTATCTTCTGGCCAATTCAAATGATGCCTTCATTTCTTTTTATCCATGTGCACTGATGTTCATTATATGATATTTGTCGTAATATTGTATATTAATATATGCATTCCATGCTAATGGCAATGATTATTTCATATTACTATGTGATCTTCTCAATGCATGCCAGAATAGAAGCCGACGCAATGTGATGAATCAATCAAGGAAACCTGACCTAAATATAAATGTGCAAGTGTCATATTAATATTTATAAGAGGTGCCTATTATGCTCTTGTAAACTTTAGAAATTACAGAAATAATTCTCTAAAGTTATTATTGACAAACACGCCTTCATAGAGGGGTTTTCTCCTTGAGAACTTCCCCACCATTTGGATGGTACTTATAAAAGCGACAACTTCCCTTCACCACCCCCATGTGTTTGTGGCTCATCGTCTACCTTTGCCATCGACCACTCGGTCGTAGCAGTCATTGTGAACTCTAGGGACAACTTTCTCCAAGCACACCAAAAGTTCCATCCACAGTGGTGCTTTGGCCCGTCTATCCAATTGTATAGTTGCCCATGTCCCATGTTGTTGCTGCTATGTCGCCGCCTCCTTGCCAGTTGGTTCTCTTCAATTGGGGTTCCACGAATACAAGCTGAATTGTGCAATTCATTGTCAAAATTAAATAAGCTAAGGAAGTTTGCTTCCTTTTCTGTGCTGTGGGACTAGTCTTGTTCTAGTGGCGGCAGGTTCTCTGTGTTGAATGGTTTAACATACATTTGCACGAGGGTCGGGTCTCAGCGGGGAACCAAGTGAGATGTGGAAGAGAGAGGGTGGATGATGTGAGGCATTTCGTGCCTATAAATAGACTTATCATGAAGGAATAATCAGTCGATCACAGAATTAATGAAGCTTCGTGTTCGGGAGCCTTCTCCTTACTCTATCTAGCTCCTCTCTCATCCCCTCTAAAGACAAAGGAAAGAATGACACCTTTTTTCATGGTAGATGAGCCTGATGTGTCCTGGGTACAGTCATTAGGGAAAAAGAATGTATTTAAAAAAAATTGAAAATGTAAATAATGACCACTTAAGGCATTTCTACCCTTCACTACGTGATTTCCTAATTTGGGTGGTTTGACCTTTGAAGGGAGTACAATAACTTTGGCATCATTTATACCCCTGCTATTTTTAAACGGTTTAAATCACATTCACCTTCAACAACTCGGTCTTCTCTATGTATTGTCATGGTATACATATTTACATTGTAAAAAGGTTCTGCTGCTTGTTATTTTTTGATCCTCTTTATCAAGTTTTGCTAGTGTTTTTGGTTTTATAGTTTTCTTGCACTATTTTTTCCAAGCATCTTACAACTACCAACATTATGATATCTCATAATTCAATTGTTTTTCTTTATTAATATATTTGTAGTATAAAATTTTCCATGCGTTGTTTTCTTAAGTTTTTTCCATCCAAAAGGTGCTAACATTGAAGAAATGTGCCTTATACTTCGATTTTGAAGGTCAAAAAGGTGCTAGCGATGTATATTGGCGATGGAGAAAAATGGAGTTCAAAAGCATCTTTTCAGGGTGATTTTATTGGTAGAAAAAAAATCATTTGGCGGCATTCGCCGTTAGAGAGGTTGTTGAAGTGCCTTTGTATTATTGGGATGTTGTTGGAGAGAAAGGCAGGGCGCATTCTAATGGTGTGGGCTATTTTAAAGCATCTTTCACTAGAGATGATGTTCGTGGGATCTTCATACGACCATACCGCCTCTACAACTATGTAGCTCCTCTGTGCTAGGGAAAAGCAGCTGGAGCTTGAGGAGTCAGGGGAGAACGGGGGTCTTTGAAGTGCCTTTGTATTATAGGGAGGTTGTCAGAGAGAGACATGGCATGTTCTAATGGTGTGGGCTATTTTAAAGCATCTTTTGTACATATGATGTTCGTAGCATCTTCATGCAACAATGCCACTTCTACAACCATGTAGCTCCCCGGTGCTAGGGAAAAGCGCTGGAGCATGAGGAGCAACGGAAGAATGGATGAGGTGAACGGGAGTTGGGGGAAGGTGGCCGATTTCAATGTAGATTGGAACTGATGGCAGAGCACATGCGAGCTGATGGAGGGTCATTGGAGCTGGTCAGAGATAACATGGGAAGAAAAAGCTCGCCAGAGCCTTGAGAAATGGGCTGAGTATGCTGGAGTTGGGAGAGGGCGGGCGTTACCACAGGGATGGGGAAGAGCTACCAGAATGGAGGTGGAGGGGGTAGAGTTTCTGGGAACATCCATAATCATATTGGGGATGTGCGTGCATGCATGAGGGGTGGGGGCGTACTGAGAAAATTCATTTTTTTAGTTACTACGGTCGGGAATGGTTTATGAAGTATCTTTAGTATTATTAGAAATAATTCTGCATCAGTTTAACATATTGTTCATGGCTTTGGCATAGGTGAGAGCTGTGCATTCTGGAACAGCAACCCTGAAGGATGCTACTTCCGAGGCTATAAGAGACTGGGTGACAAATGTTGAATCCACTCATTATATATTGGGATCTGTTGCAGGGCCACATCCTTATCCAATGATGGTAAGAGAGTTTCAAGCAATAATTGGTCGAGAGACAAGGAAACAGGCAATGGAAAAATGGGGTGGAAAACCTGATGTTCTTGTCGCATGTGTGGGGGGAGGATCAAATGCGATGGGCCTCTTCCACGAATTCATCAATGATCTTGATGTAAGGTTGATTGGTGTTGAGGCCGCAGGACTTGGTCTGGAAAGTGGAAAGCATGCTGCAACTTTGACAAAAGGAGATGTTGGCGTCCTTCATGGTTCTATGAGCTACCTATTGCAAGATGACGATGGACAGATAATCGAGCCTCACTCCATTAGTGCAGGGTAAACATGTAAATTTCAAGCAAACTCTCTATAGTGCAACTGCAAGCACAACTTCATGATAGATTAGGTTGCCACTGCCCCCACAATGCCAAATTTTAGTTCTGAAGCACTTGTGTAATTGTGCTCGCAGTTTGGATTATCCGGGTGTAGGTCCAGAACATAGCTTTCTGAAGGATACAGGACGTGCTGAGTACTATAGTGTAACTGATCAGGAAGCTTTAGAAGGTAAGTCGTCTAGTTTCAGCTTCTTACGTGATTTGTTGCATATCTTTTTAGTATGCTGGAAGCATTGTTCCTCACTTCTCTCTCCATGTTTTCTACCGAGGAAATATATAACAATGTTCAGTTGTGCTTGGTTGATCTGACTCACTCTTCTTACTGATCGGTACAGCTTTCAGACGGTTGTCTTTGTTGGAAGGCATTATCCCAGCGCTTGAGACCGCACATGCTTTGGCATATTTGGAGGTTCTCTGCCCAACTCTCCCTGATGGTGCAAAAGTGGTAGTTAATTGCAGTGGTAGAGGTGATAAGGATGTCCAGACTGCAGTTAAGCATCTTGTCATGTGATGGTGACAAATTGGTTCATCGTGCCATTTCTCATTGAACTTCTTATTTTTTGTGTTAGTGTGGGTGGGCAGGGTTGTAATACTTAGAAATGCATTCAGGTTACATGCATGTTCTCTTGATAGGTACAGTAAATAATTTGGCATTGGACAGTTTGGCTTTGATTTATGAACTCAGATCTACCCATGCGTTGTCTTTTTGGCATCTTTACTTAAATATCCTGCAAACTTATAATTTACAAATATACCCTTGTAAATGTCATCATTTTCTTATATAATAAAATGCAAAATGCACATACAAGCTCAAGTTTCTATAGCCTCAGACTAATCAACCCCCCATTCTTGTGATATAGTTCAGAAATGCAAATATATATTTAAAAGGCATATGTACATACAGGATTTAGATGAGACTATGATCCCAAATCTAATAGCCTGATCAGCAGGAACAGTCATTTACATGGCTGAGCAGCCATAGGATCGTCATCGCTGAACGTGTGTAAAATCAGGAGGTAGTGGCATGTGGTTGACCCCATCCTTTGCTCATCTCACTCAAGAACCTCCCAATCTTGGGAAAAAGCTGTAAACATGGGGAGGGAGGGGGAGATGGAGGGGGTATGTTCGGTCGAAGGAAGAAGGCATTGGAGGTTTGAAGGAGATTAGCGATGTTACATCCTTTCATTAGGGGGAGAACAACCATCTCAAAAGGACTTGCTTGCATGATGTGGTCTTTTTCGATGCCGCACAACATGCCACCATCGACGTGGTTGCCTTGTGAAAGGAGATACATACGTTTTTAATGGGTAAGTTTTGTCTAGGTCTCGAAACTCCTCTCTCTTGGCTTTCTAATGCAAAAGATGAATATATCCTAATTCTGTGGTGGCTAGGTTTTGTAGTTTCATGAATGATTGTTTTACTTACACTAAGAGTCTCAAAGATGTTTATATGTCCTCCAACGATTGGGAGAGAAATGGGATTTGTTTCCTAAAGTGCTATTCCATTTAGGAAACTGCCACCTCCTAATCCCCTCCAAAGCCGAGAGAGAGAGAGGGAGGGAGGGAGGGAGAGGGAGAGAGAGGAGTATAAATACCCATTTGGCTTAAGCAGGTTTAATGGGTTAAGCAGGTTTAATGGGTTATTTATCCAAGTCAACCTGATTGACCTAATTGGGTTGGAATCACTTGGTCCTAGTTGGGCTTGGGTAAACAAGTAAACGGTTTCAAGAACACCCATGATGTTATAGTCATAAAAATAATAAAGGAGTTTTATCCTCACTTAAGGCAAAATAAATTAAAGCAACAATCTTAAAAAGATTGCACATATTATTCAAGGAATAATAGTCTTAATGAATTGAAAAGCTATGTGTACTTAATTGGCATACAATTGGTTCTCTTGCTCCCATGTGGCTTCCATGAACATGCTAAGAAAAAAATCACTAGAGGAACTACATTGTCCCTCAACTTCTTCACACTACAATTTTGATCCCAATTAAACACTCCTTGAATGTTATGTCATCATTATTGACCTCTAATCCCTTGTATCTAATCATATGTTGGAGATTGTAGAAGTACTTCCTTAGGTTCGATATATGAAAGATGTCATATATGCTTGATAGACATAGTGGAAGCGTGACTCGATAAACATAAGAACCAGTCCTCCCTATTACCTTAAATGGTTTACTGAAGCTCGAAGCCAACAGATAAAATCGTGTTTTATGCAACTAAGAACCAAAAATTGAGCTAAATTCCTCAACAGACTCATTCATGCATGCATTATAATTTCAAATTTTGAAAAAATAAATATAGAAATATAGAAACATACTAAATTGGACATGAAATACAAATATGCATACATACATGCATACAAATTTCTAATATTTATAATTAATTTTATGTAATTCCAATTCGGTTAATTTCTTTCGCATTAATTCAATAAAAGTTTATAAACAATTATAAAAATATAATAAAAATACCATCATAAATAATTGGCAAATGAAATATGTTCACTTTTTCCAATATATGTGAATTGTGTGTTTTATATCTGGAGCATATGGACTCCAATTCACCCGAACTCACTTGTAAAGTTTATCATTTGAAATTCATTGAGTTCTAAACATACATTAACAATGATTGGGATTCATATGTGAAAAGCCGATTACGGGACCCATTTGTACAACTTTTTATTTCTCTCTCTTTCTTTTGTATAGAGTCCATTTCATATATTATTCTTTAGATTTTAGTTTTATTTTTTATTTGTATATTTTATTTTTCCATCAAAATATTTAATCAATTAAACAGATAGAAAAGTAACAGAAGTAGGGGTTTTCTATAAAGGTCAACAGGACCTGCCTTTTAATTGTCTTTATTTTGTCCTTTTTATATCACAAAATTAAGATTCAACAAAAATATTTTCAATTATCTTAAAATATATATTATTATCAAATATAATATAGAAATATTATTAACAAGAATATAACAAAAATTTAGAAAATTTAAAATATTAGTATTTTATACCTAAAAATGGGTTTTAAATTTCATATTAAATTCTGAACAATTTTTGGAAAAAGATTCTTCTACAATATTTTATATAAATTTATTTTAAGAAAGTTTTGTGTTTAGATTTTTTTTCATTTGAGGTTTTCTAATATGTGTTTTTATTTTAATTTCATATTTTGGTCCATGTCACCACCTTTTGACCAACTACTCACTCTTCGCCTATTATACCTTCAAAAGATCCATTTGTGGCTTCGGCTATGAGATAACCCTTGCAGGCTTTGAATGATCGGAAAATTCAAGATGCTCCGATCTCGTCATTTTGCTCCGATGAACTCTTGTCGATCGATTGTTCCAATATCAATGAGGCTCCTTTGAGTCATCATTTGCTTTGCCAGAAAGCTGCAAAGTTATCTCTATCATCAGCATACTCTAGAGAGCAAGGAGGAGACGATACTCATCTTATTGGAGCCAGAGTTCCTTCGCCGCAAACGGGGGAGGAAGGGAAGGAGGAGATTAGCAGCTACCATCGGATTAGATCTTCGGATCTAATCCGATGGCCATTAGGCAACCACGTCATTTAATTTGAAATAACGTTTTAGGCTTGATCCTTTGAGTGCCCGAGCCAGAGCAGACCATTAGTGTGCTATCACTCATCCCGAGCTTAGGAGCAAATCATGCCTGGCACGTGCAGCATCTAGGCAAATTGCAAGCGTGAAACTCTGATTTCTTGCATTTGCAGATAAGTCCTGTCGCTTTGTGAAATTGACATGTATGCCCAGGCATCTTTAGTTATTGCAATTAGACCCATGTTTTGGACCTATTTGTAAGAGTTTTAAATATTTTCAATTAAGTTTTATTACATGTATGCCCATGTATTATTTAGTTAATATCTTATGAACCATATATCCAAAATTAATGAAATTGGTGTCATTTGAAAGATAATTTTACGCTCTTCCTGATTGTGTGATTGATTTAATGATTCAATCTACTATTCACATATTAATTTTCAGATTGTAAAATTTATCTATGCGGTCTTGAAATTAAATTAAAACTGAATAATTTTGGGGTTGATTGACACATTGGTGCCCTGATTCTCATAAGGCTTAATTAGTTTCACAAATTTATTTATTTAATTAATCAAAGTCTATGTTGAGTGTTGTGCATATTTTGTATATTGCATTTGCATTATTTTGGCATCTTAACATATTTGAAAAAAAATGATTTGAGAAATCATGCATTGCATCTCTTGTGATGTTACTTGACCTAGATCACTATCAAATTGCTAAATTAAATATTTAACTCCTAGTTTAAATTAACTAATTGCTCGTGTCCATGTATTTGACCCTGGACTTACCCATGTAAAATTTAAGGTGAGTCTTCTTGGCAGAGATCATTTGACTCGGTTCTGATCGATTGCTAATTCACCATACTAAAATAGTAATTAATTAACATTATCAATCAGTGAATCATTGCAAACCTCTATTTCATCACCCTTTATTCTTTCATTTCAGCCTATAAATCCCTAGCTAAATGCATGTATATATCATTAATTTGTCAAAATAAGCATTCTTTAATTTGTACAAAATAGTGTATAAAATATTGTGTATCTATTGAATTAAGTCCAAAATTAAAGAATAAAGGAAGAAAAGAAAAGGAAATGAGGCACCATAGGTGTTGAGTGACCCTAACCCCCGAGACTTAGTTATCATGATGACTTAGTCGATAAAGAATAAAGTTGGGGGAGATAGGGCGGCAAATTGTACAAAAAACACAGTCTAAAAACCCTACAAAAATAGACCAATAATTGATTTTTGATATCGATTTTATTCTTTATTATTTACACATCAAAACAATAAACTTTGAACACAAAAGTTGTAGACAAAAATATAAGTAAAAATACAAAATTGATTTCATAGAAAAATAATGCACAGTGTACCCGAGACACAAAAAAAGCATAAATAGAACTTTACAACCCATATCTTCTCCATACTGTATCAAAATGGACCAAAATCAACTTTAATTATATATAACTTTTAATTAGCTATTTAATGAAGTTGGTTTCGTTCAGTTTGGAGCCAAGATGCAAAAGTTAAATTTCGGGCTCATATTGTGCAATATAATTGTATACTTTATTCATTTTATTTATTCGTCATATTTTCATTTTTTTATATTTTCATAATTTTGTAAACATTATTTATAACACATATACATAATAAAAATAGAATAAAATAATTAAAACTACTAATAATAAAAAGTAAACAAAATACATAGACGAATACACTGTGCATATACCTATATAAGAAGTACCCAAATTTATTTAAGTGTACATATTATATCAAAATACAATAAAAATATATTTAAGTGTGTTTAAATAAGTTCTAAATATGTAAATTATGTGTATGAAATAATAAAATAAAAAATACAAAATAAAAATAAAATATATAAATATAGATGAATATACCTATATTTATACTTGTAAAAAGTAATATATAATAAAGTAAATCATAAAAATATATAAAAATATGCATAAAATAATGGAATTTTTACCGGATAGACCCTGTAAACTTTGCTTATCACCTCCACGACCTTTGAAACAACCTAATTCCTCCTCAACCCCGTAAACTTGCCAACTCTTACCCCATAAACCCTCCGGGTAATATGTTTTAAGCTTGTGGGGGTTCTTCGGGTAATTTATAGGGTCGATGGAGTAATTACGTTGTGCAAAAGGTCGTAGAGGCATTTTAAAACGTTTATAGGGTCTGCTAGGTAAAAATCCCTAAAATAATATATAAAAATAGAAACTTTTTTTATAATCATAAATTATTTAACTTGCTTTCTTTTTTTATCGATTTTATAAGCAATGTTCATTTCCCTAATTCTTGGTTGGTCCACATGGACCAACCAGGAGCCTCCTTTTATTGACCTACGGTCAACTATACCTCAACCTCCTCTGACCCATATCAGAGCCACGAGCAGCCCAACTTCGTTGATTTTTCCACGCCTCCGTCTTCTTCCTCTTGCCTCAAGCCTTCCACCTCTGTACAGCACGATCACCCACGATTTCTTCGCCAATGCCCAAATCCTCACCAACCCCCACTCTATTTCACACTATCGTCCCCCGAAACTCATTGAAACCTCACATATAAATATACTCCCAAATCCAACTTTTGCTTTTTGATCAATCTTTTTATGTTCTCAGTCCCTCGGAACCACCTAATCTTCTTGGCGTTGGTGACAGCAACATCTGGGAGCTATGGGAGAGTTGACATAACCCATCGTCAGACCTTGCACCAACAGTTCTGCTTCTTGAGCTTCCAGCTCAGTTGAGGCCATCGTCTTCTGCATTTCTAGGTAATGTTAGCATGTAGTACTTGATTTATGCATTTAATTACGTTTTTAGTCTATAATTAGGTGTAATTTTGTAATCCCAAATTTGACCTCGAGCTTGAGCTCCAGGCCAAATCTATTGCTTCTAGACCACATCTCCGCCTGCAAACCGTTCCTCTTTGTTCCTCAATATCCTTTCTCCATTTTGCCCAACCTTTCACCCTCAAATCTGTAAGAATTGAGGCCCGACATGCTCCTCCTCCCCCACCTCATTGGAGCTCCATTCAGATTCCACCCCACTTGCATTTCAGCTTAAAGGACGAGCCGAGGGAGTAGCCCTTGCTCATTCCTAACTTTTGGTGCATGATGTACTCTTTGAGGATCTATCTAGAGCTAAATCGAGTCCTGGAGGTACTCCAGGATACTGGGGGCATGAAGGACACCTAGGCCTTCATTTGAAGCATCTCAGCCTCATCGGATGCCACTTGCACGAGCGGAGCACCTCCGACGATGCCTGACAGTCGTCGACAGGAGTCGAGCATGCCGTAAAACAAAGGAAATCAGATTCAAAACTCGCCGGCTACCTATTCTTCCGATGTTCTTCGTTCAACCTTCCGATGTATTCGATCAAGAACAACAGCCCTGTTGAAGGGGTGTGCAAGGACAACCACCAGATCGTCTACGTGTCGAGCAACGGATGATGCGATCCAACAATGTCAGGGTGTAAACTTCAAAGACCACCTCTACCATTTTGTAATTTCTCAGTAGCCTTGTAAATATTTCATAACGCTTAAAATATAGTGGACAAATTGTATGTACTACCTCAAATATTTTTAATATTGCAATATAGTCCATGCATGTCACGTGTACCCGCACGTGTTATTTTGTAAAAATTGAATGTAAACCCTCCCAGGTTCTTTTAATTGTTGTTTAATATATAAACTTTAGATATTAGTTATACATTTTTGCATTATTTGCACCATAGCCCTTGTATTTATTTTTAATTACAAAGTACTTTTCTGTGCGTTTCTTAATTTTTTATAAATATTTTCATGCTCCAAAAAAAGTAAAAATAGTATAATGTGCTTGATGCGGTGTTCTTTCATGTCATATTTTTTATTTTGCATTTCACACATATTTCCTATTTATTAAAAGTTGAATAGTGCATTAATATTCCATTTTTCTTTTATAAAATCCAAAAAAAATATAAATCGTGTTTAAAAATTTCCAAAAAAAATATTATGTATTTATTATAGTATCTAGTACTCCCAAACTAAAAATCCCTAAAAATAGAAAAAAAAATGAGAAAAAAATAAAAAAACTCCAAAATCCTATTAAAAATATATAAAAATCCCAGAAATATTTCTTCCTATTATTATGTAATTTTATTTATATGTATTAGTATACATTACAATTGATTTGGAAAATTTTTGAAGCTTTTTGATACTTTTAAACCCCAAATCAATTTGGCATATTTTTTAACCCCTATATTGGGATATTTTTGACTCTAAAAATATCTAAAAATTATCAAAATTAATTAAAAAATAAAAAAATAGTAGAACATATATAAAACTCAAAAACATTTTATTTTGTTATTTTTGACTATTTTTAGCTATATTTATAATTATATTACCCTATAGAGTATTATATATAGTTATATGTAAGCTATAACATTCATTATTATTATAAATATTCTATATTTATTTTAAAAACAAATATATAAATATAATAAAAATGTTATTACTTAAAAAATAATAAAAACCCATAAAAACCTAAGTAAATAGTGTGCATACCTATATATGCCTATACTTATTTTATTTATTTATAAATATAATACATGTGCTACACGTATGTTCTCTGAGTTCGACCCCTACCCAATTGTCCACTATACACATTCATCATAGGATATGATAAATTTTGATCCACATCTCTTTCTTTTATTGCTTCATTACTATTTATAGGTTGATTGTTCATTTATCGCATTTGGTCTTTGAGAGTGGTCACTTCAACGACTGTAGGTCCGCCTTGTGTGACATGTGTGATCCTCCTATTGAAAATATTTGCAGTATGTCAAATGGCACCGTTGCCAGAGAGCAACGGATCGTAGCACATTTTGTATATAGTTGCATATTGTTTTTTTTCTTTTATTTTCTACTTACTTTACTTTGATAATTATTTGTTTAGTCTAATCCATCTTTTCTTGCTGATCTTTCTTGCGAGGGACTGCTTGGCGATTGCTATCTCTTAGGAGGTGGGTGTACCCAAGACGAGCGGAAGTCTGCCTTCTACTTGTGTGTCGTCCAGCAGAGAGCATGAGAAAGGAGCAAGGAGAGGAGAAGAGCAACCAGCTTAGTTTTTATTTTCTAATTTGTGAGGAGAGTGATCTATTTTTGCAAATTAATTTGTAATTAATTTGGACACTACCCTACACTTATCGAGGCCCAGTGCCCAGGTGATTGTTCACATGGGGGCATCGTCGTGATTTTTCGTGTTTTCTTTGCCTTTTTTTATTTTATTTCTCATGATTTGAGATTTCCGCCTTTGTTTCTATTTGTTTTATGTGAGTGAGCCCTTAGACATTAGGTTGCTTGACTCTGTAGCTAGGTCCAAAGCTCTAATTACATTGCATGCACCTATAGTGATACACACTTGGACTTAGTCAAATAATTAGTTGCAGATTACGTGAATTTGGAACCACATACCGCGAGAGACCTCATACAATGCTTGAAAGACCCATTGTTGTGGGCAACGAGAGGTCTCCAAGACCAGACACTTAGGATCCATCTTTAAGTAGTTAGCATTTGGTTCTTCCCGATAATAGCAACTATTGTTTAGGGCGTTTTCTCGTTTTTGCACATCACCATATAGTGTAATATTTCAATTCTGCCTTGCATCCCACATGAAAAGAGCTGGTAAGTACTGTAAGTAATTCTATCTTTACATGCATCATTAGTCACTAAGGCGAGATTTTCTATCTTAGTAACGAATTGCACATCTTTTCCATCCTCTCCCCCTGTGTTTATATAACTTAAGATTAAAGGAAAAATACAAAAAAAATTGATAGGCGGCTTGATCTGAAAAATATTCAAAAAATTAAAAACCAAAAATTAAAATAAGGGACTGTAAATAAAACTTTGATCTTAATAAAAATCATAATGGACATCATTGTTTGGGGTTCATAAAGCCCTCATTGTTTTCAGGTACATTCCAGACCGAGTGAGGCGTGGCACATAATAAATAGAGCCCAGATCCTAATCTGTTGCGCTTTGATTATCACCTGGGATGGTGAAGTATTGGCACTTCTATCGTATGTGATTGAGTAGGGCTTCGTCGAGCACGATGTTCCTGCCTTGTGTGGAGCATCTAACTTGGTTTGAAGTACTGAGCGTTGACCACACTCTCACAGGTGTGTATGTCTCATCAGTTTCTGTCCGAGTAGGTCCTTGCATGCTCATGGGTGATTCCATTGCGAGCGAGGTCCGAATTATTGGTTTCGCTTATTGGTTTCCTCTCTTACTCTTTGGTGGAGCAACCCCCCAGGCACGAGATCAAAGACCTTTCAGTACACATATCACATTATACAAAGGAGGTGGAAGAAGTACGAGGCTCTTGCCTAGAACCTATAGGGCTAGTGATCATAAGGACTCGTTATAAGATCTTGCATGCAAAACAAAAATAAAATTAAAAAGATGAAAAATAGTAGAACTCTTACGACTTCACCTGTGTTAACTTGGTGAATCCACAATTGTTTGGTGTTTGTTTGATTTTAGTTAAGTTCAAAGATCAGTCCCACACATTTTGTGCCTTTTCACTTTCATCCATTTTATTTGCCCCCCCCCTCGCTTCGAGCCTTTTATTATTTTGCACTCCCTGTTATTCCTTGTTTGACATCGTATTCTTCATCCATTCTCGATCCTCCTTTTGACCTTCGAGATAGCGATACGTGGATGGCTTACTCGGGACTCCGCTAACACCTACATCGATTCCATGCACTCACCTTCTCTAATAATTCGGGGCAATTCCCGAGAACCTGGATCGACTCCACGAACCGATCTCCAGACTCCCCTTCCTCTCCAATAATCCGAGATCATTCTTGTCACGAACTGTGCCCATTTTGGATGGACATTGATTTCACTCCTTACACCTCACCATCCTTAATGAAATTTTGTGTTAACCTTAACACGAAACGATTCTCTACATCCAGTGCTTCAATTCAGACTGATCGGGGAATCATTCCATGTGCATATCATGAGCCCGATTTGGAGCCAGAGATTCTCTCAGATTCAGAGTTAGAAATAGGTAAAGAGATGGCTCCCATAGGTAAAGGGAAGGGACCGCAGCACCTGCCATAGCTGTAGCCAGAGTAGGGTTGTCAAGATCAAAATGTTGTGAATGCTCAGCTTCTCGCCTCCATTTAGGCGATACAACAACATCTCACTGATCAGGCATTGGCCCAGGTCGCCTTCCAGGATATGCTAAATGATTTGAGAAGAGGGAGAGATCAAACAGGAGGAGGAGGAGGAGGAGAAGAAGAAGAAAGAGCAGGTGGAGACCGTGAAGGCCCAACAGATGAGCCCATAGGAGAGCGACCCAAGCCGACTCTCAAGGAGACATACAATCCCAAAGCTAGGCAAGTCACTAAGTGGATCTAGATTCCAACGATCCACGCACATTTCGAGTTGAAGCCTCAACTCTTGGCGCTCCTGCCTTGCTTTCACGGAAATGCAAATGAGAAACCTATATCCACCTGCAACGGTTCGGACACATTTGTGGTACAACGCACTACCTTAACATACTGTTAGGAGTAGTCAAGATGACGGCATTCCTGTTCTGCCTTTTCACTTAGCCCTCTTTCCTTCGCATAGCTGGTTACTAGTTCTATCCTTTAGGGAGACTCAACCAGATGTGTGCCCGTATTTCCAACTTCATCCAATCTACACACGAATCCATTCATGAGGCTTAGAAGAGGTTTACAGAGTTGCAAGAGAAATGTCCCTATCATGACATTCCTAGGACCAGCCTAGTCTGACATTTCTTTGGGGAGATACAGTTAAAAGTCAGAAGCTCGTTGATGTCGTGTGTGGTGGCTCATATTTCAACAAATATGAGGATATTGTCTGGCAGATCTTTGAGGAGATGGTCGAAGGAGAGGTTGCCTTATCATCGTCATGTGCATATCAGCACCAACCCCACACTCTCCAGAAGCCAGTGTATGTGGCATCTTCTCACAAGCCGGACAAGAACGAGAGCTCCAACTTGAGCATCATAGGGAGTCACTTGTCCAAGGTGGATATTATCGAGGAAAAATCACAAGACTTCGAAAAACTTGTTGTGATCGAACAAAGGATATAGATATGGATAAATTGGACCACGTCACCAAGTAGCTGGAGCTGCCTGTTAGAACGATCAGCTCCTGCAATTATGTGTCTGCATCATCCACCACTCCCGCTGAGACGAAAGAACAAGCATTGTCACAATCTCCTCAACCGAGTCAACCACAACCAGCGGTCCACCACATATATTACGTGCAGACCCCTGAACCGATATCTCCGTAACAACCACAATGTAGCTGGTAATCTACCAGTCTGAGCCCCAGCCTATGCCAGATTCATGTTTCCCTCCTCCACCTCTCATTCAAGAGGTGAATGGTGTATGGGATAACGATGCATAGACGACCCATTCAGGCAGACCCCGGCAAGGCCAGTAGTCAAGAAACCACTAGTTCCCTCGGCAAGAAGGAGGGAGATTTGTCCAAAATCAGCCTTAGTACCACCAGTAGTCTCCACAGAACTATGATAATTTGAGACAGAATCAGTACCAACAACCACAGTACCATCAGTATCAGCAGAATAAGCAGTACTCGGTTGTGCCATATCATAATCCTCCTCAGCACTAGCAGTAATACCATCCTTCTCCTCGGTACCCCATCTAGTACTCCCACTGACAACCTCCACACCAATCCCAACATCAGCATGGACAACACGTAGAATCATCCGTGCATGCCCCTCCTATGAACCCCGCCTTGGATTTCCTGTCTCAGCTAGTGAAAAGCCTAGTAGAGATGAGCCAGAAACTCGATGACCTTACCGTCGTGAAGACCTCCATTCCAGCACAGGTGGAGGCTAACCCTAACAACTTCCGCAAGAAAGAGAAGGTAGTCTGTGATGTTCTCTCTGGTCTAACAAAGTCAGATATGAATGAATTGTTTTTATCTCATGATGTCACTCTTAAGAGCGGTAAGACCCTACAGTCCTCTGTTGTAATGAAGGGGAAGAATAAAGCTTTGCCAGGAGAATCATTAACTTCTGGATCATCCGATCCAGCATCCAGTCCGAGTGAGGAAGAAGAAGAAGGAGAAATACCATCAACAAAAAGCCAAAAAAATTAGAAAAATAAAAAATACCAAAAAGAAAACACCAGCAACAGTAACCAGAGCAACAACCAGCCAACCTTGGAGGAGATCACACCTGCAGTTGATCCAACACCAGCCGATGGAGGCCCACCTAAAGATTTTGGATGCTCATCATTCCTGGATGACCCTACTCATTTTAGTCATCCATTTGTACAGCTTGATGTGGGCACATATTTTGATGTAAATAAGAACACTATTTCTATTGTTGCTTTTGATTATGTAAATATTATGTTTTCAGACGCTTTGAGAAAATTCAAAAAAATAAAAAAATGAAAATTGCCTTGTCTGATCCTGATGTTGTAGAGATTATTCAGAATTTCATGCTTGAAATGCCCTTGCTCAATGCCATCAAGTACATGCCTAACATCAAGAAAGGTCTGAAAGAAGCGCGTACTTCAAAAAGATAGCCGCACAAACTCATGAAAGAAATATGAAACATATTCTGATCGTGACTACAGTGAACACAATCAACAATCTCCTAAATAAGAAGAAGTAAATGGGATCTCCTCTAGTCAGATATCGGATATTTGACCAGGAGTTCGACCGACTCTGCTCGATAGTGGATCTTCAATCAACCTGATGCCCACTTCACTAATCAAAGAATTTGGGTTGGGACTGCTCAAGTCTACGAGAATGATTTTGCAGTTTGCAGATACATCCATCAAGCGACCTTGAGGAATTTTGGAGGATGTCATCGTCACCATTCAGGGAATGCAGTTCCCTGTGGACATCGTCGAGCTAGACATGGACACCTCAGTTCCTCTTCTGCATACACCGATAATCCTTGGACAACCGTTTCTTCGAATAGCCTAAGCAGCGGTTGATTATGGCACCGGACAGATCATCTTCCATTCTAGCAGTGACAAGGTGCCTATTAAGACGATCCAAGTGCAAAAATTGTCAGAGCTTGCACAGACGAGAGTGAGCCTACATAGCAGTGAATCGAATGTTGTGACTTTCTGGCTCAAATTCGTAATAATAATCTTTTCATGGATGATATTGAAACCCACAAGTTCCTCTCCACAGAAGAGCTAGTGGATAGCACAGTCGAGTTCCCAAACATCATTGATGATGAGATTTTCGCTGAGTTGTTTGATGAATGTATTTATGGACACTTGTCCTTGGCTGAGTAAGAGGAAATTATTGAAGACTTTTGTGAACAAGATTCTATGATAGAAGAATTATATGCATCATTGAATGCAGAGCCAATAGTGCCAATGGTGGACATCATACAGTTGAAAGATCTGACACCATCACCCTGCACAGTAGCTGAAGTTACCACTAAGCTGAATCAAACCCCGCCTGTGCTCAAGCCACTTCTAGCAAATATGAAGTATGCCTTCCTTGTATTCCCAGAACATGTTCCCTGTAATTATCAATTCGCAGCTGACCGAAGAACAAGAATCTAATCTACTCGAGGTTCTAGAAAGAAACTGCAAAGCCATAGGCAGGAAAATTATAGATCTCCATGGGATCAACCCCTCACTATGCTCGTATCACATATATCTTGAGGAAGACAACAAACCATCCTGAGAGTTCCAGCGAAGATTAAATCAAAATCTTTGGGAGGTTTTGATGAACGAAATCACGAAGTGGTGTGATGCGAGATTCATATATCCCATCTCCGACTCAAAATGGGTGAGCCCATTGCATGTTGTGCCAAAGAAGTCAGGGATCACCATGATCAAGGATGAAAAAAGAGAGGAGATCGCAACCAGAGTACCGACATCTTGGCGTATCTGTGTGGACTACGTATGCTTGAATCTGGTGACCAACAAGGACCATTTCATGTTCCCCTTCATCAACCAGATCGTTAAGCAATTAGCCGTGAAGAAATATTTTTATTTCTTGGATGGTTACTATGATTACAATCAAGTTGCTATAGCTCTTGAAGATTAATAAAAAATAACCTCCACATGTCCATTTGGGACCTACGCCTTTCACAAAATGTTGTTCTATTTGTGCAATGTCCCAGCGATATTCCAACGATGCATGTTGGTCGTATTCACAGATAAGGTTGGAAGTTTTCTTGAGGTTACCATGGACGAATTCATAGTTTACAGAGACAGTTTCGAATAGTGCTTATCTTATTTAGACTATCTTGAAGAGATTTTGTGAAGTGAATCTTGTGCTCTCGTGGGAAAAGAGCCATTTTATGTTGACCGAGGGTATTGTGCTATGCCATGTCATATCAAAACGTGGCATGGAGGTAGACCCTGTGAAGGTAGACGCGATCTCAAAACCTGAGCCACCTACAAATCTGAAGCAAGTCAGATCATTCCCAGGGCACATCAGTTTTTACCAACGATTCATCAAAGATTTCAGTAAAATTGCTCGACTACTAGCTGAGCTTTTGGGCAAGGAGGCAGATTTTATCATCGATGACAGAGTCCTCTAGGCATTCAATCAGCTGAAAGAACTAATCACCCAGGCCCATGTCCTTCAACCGACAGATTGGTCTGTCTTGTTCAGATCATGATAGATGCATCGGATTACATTATAGGAGCAGTTCTAGGACAATGAAGAGACAATCTACCATTTTCAATTCACTATACTAGTAGGACTCTAGATGAAGCACATAAAACTATACTGTCACTGAAAAAGAGTTCCTAGTAGTCATCTTCGCCCTAGAGAAATTCAGATCCCACCTGCTTGGATCCAAAGTAATAGTGTATACAGAACACTTTATCATCAAGTACTTGCAGGCCAAAAAGGATGCCAAATCCAGAATTACCAGATGTATCCTTCTACTCCAGAAGTTTGATCTAGAAATTTTTGACAAAATTGGAGTTAAAATGTGGTGGCAGATCACTTGTCAAGAACACCAGAGCCGGATGCTCCTGAGCAGAGCTTATTGCTAATTACGGAAACTTTCCCAGATGAAGCAATCTTGTCAGTTACCTCGCTCCCCTAGTTCGTTGATATTGTGAATTATCTTGTATCCAAGAAAACTCCACAAGATTGATCGAAGCTGAAAATCAACAAATTTCTGTTAGATATTCATTTCTATCAGTGGGAGGATCCGTATCTCTTTCTGAGGGGACGGATTGCATCTAGAGGAGGTGCATTCCTTAGAGGAAGTCCAAAGTATCCTCGAACATTGTTACGCCAGAGTATCACGAGGACACTACTCTGGCATAAGAACGTCATTAAAATTTTTACAATGCAGCATTTGGTGGCCGGCTCTATTCAAAGATGCAAAAGACTTTGTTAAACATTGCAGTGATTTCCAGAGACTAGGCGACACTATTGGAATGAGAGACACAATGCCTCTGAAATACATTTAGATTTCAGGCGTGTTTGACGCGTGGGGCATTGACTTCATGGGCATGTTCCCCAACAGTCAGGATTTTAAGTATATTCTGCTTTCTGTCGACTATGTAAGTCGGTTCCTAATGGAAAATATCATTGCAAGGTTGAGATCTCCAAAATTCTTATATCAGATGGGGGTAGCCATTTCATCAACAGAGAGATGAAGAAGCCGGCATAGGAATTCTGCATAGAACATCATGTTGCCTCTCCGTACCACCCACAATCCAATGGCCTGGCCGAATGTGCAAATAGGGAGATAAAGATAATTCTTTAGAAGCTTGTGTGTCCTGACTGGAAGAATTAGTCACAGTTTCTTAATTCAGTTCTTTGGGCCTAGCAGACTGTCTATAAGTCAGCTCTAGGAATGTCTCCCTACCGCATGGTTCATGGCAATCCATGCCATATGTCCGTGGAACTCTTGCATAAATCCTTGTGGGCAATCAACGTCTGTAATTTGGATTCCAAGAAGGATGGAAGGAATAGAAAGCTGGATCTGAATCAACTTCTCAAATTCTGTGAGTATGCATACGATATTAGCATGATGTACAAGGAGAAGGTTAAGAAGTGGCACGACAAGCACATCCACAGCAATACTTTCGAACCATGTCAGAAGGTTTGGTTGTTTGATGCAAAGTTTAAACTATTCCCAGGGAAGTTGAAGAGCAAATAGATCGGGCCTTTCATAGTAAAGCATGTGCGTGACAATGGAAGCATTGTTATATTTGGTTTGCCAGCTGATGCACAACCATTTGTGATCAACGGACAATTACTTAAGCCTTATCTTGAACGTGATGCGTTTCTTTACATGGTAGATTTGATTCAGGTGGTCTATGATGAAGAGCTTACAGCTGCAGCATCAGCACAATTAGACGAGGCCATCAAAAATATTTTTAATTAGTTAATTTTTTTCTTCCTTTCTTCTTTTCATTTTCATTCTTCAAATTCTTTCTTTCGTATCGCCCTCACCCCCAATTCATATGTGTTATACTTAGGATATGCTTCATCTTAAGTATAGGTGGTGAGCGCCCTCGGGCTACTCATTCTTTGATTACTCACATGTCTCCTCAACTCTTGACAATCCGTCTATACTTAGGGATATTCAACCCTAAGTATAGGGGGAGAGTGGCTGAGACGATGATTCATTTATCTGTTCCCACCCTCGACCCTCCCTGTATGTAGAATACAATCTGCCAAACTTAGAACTAATTAATCCTAAATATAGGGAGACAACCGACTTCTTATTCTTTATTGAGTCGTTGTAGTATATACTTTTTTATACTTAGTATGAATTATGTCTTCCTTTTCTCATCGATCTATGAGGACATAGCTCAAGCTAAGTATAGGGGGTCAATATATACTCTGTATATATTTTAGCCATAACTCGTACTTTCATTTTTCAGTAAGTATGGCTAAAATTTGTTTAAATAAGTGTAAAAAATACCTGTATAAAATTCATTAAAATTCTTTGTATACATCAATAAATCGGGCAAAAATATTTTGAAAAATGTTTGAAAAATAGTTGTAAAATCTTTTTGAAAAATCTTTTGAAATCTGTTTGAAAAATATTTTGTAAAATATTTTCAACCTTTATAAAAATGTTTTGTTTGTAAAAATTTCTTTCCTTTGTTTGAAATAAAATGTTTTGAAAATCTATTTTCAAATAGGTTTGAAAAATGGTCGCAAAAATAGTTTGAAAAATCTGCTTATACTGTTTGAAAAAACTTTACAAAATGATTTTCAAATTTTGTAAAATATTTGCAAAAAAATATTTGTTAAATTATTTTGAAAAATAAAGTTTTCAAAATATTTATGAAAATATTTTCAACTTATTTTGAGAACTATGTACATAATCAAAGCAAATTAAAATATTTTACAAACTTAGCACATGAACCTAAAAATAACAACTAAACCCTGGTAAATACCTCCTGTAAATTCTAAATCCTAATTCTTGTAACTTACTAAGATGCACTCCCATGTAAATATCTATATTTATTTCTTTTCCTAAAAATTTTGTTTTAAAAAATCCCAAAAAATATTTGCAAAATCTTTTTCAAAATTGCATAAAAATTTGCAAAACTTTTTCAAAATCCATAAAAAGTTTAAAATCAAAAAATTGCTTCAGAGAAATATTTTTCTTGCATTGTACATGGCATTTGCATTTTTTTGGAATAACATGGACAATTGAACAAGTCCAAATAAAGTATGAAGATTGGAGCTTAGAATAGACATTAATACACTTAATTTTAGAGGAACCCACTGAGGACTAGAAGTGGACATATTTCAGGTCACCTTGACTTAATTCTTTGGGTTCCATAAGACTATGTTCATGAGTCAATTCAATGTCTCTAAATAGAACCCTTCGTATCATTTTTAAGAATCTTGAGACTGTTACTTGATTGGAAACCACATACTTAGTATGTAGGTCAACTAAGATGGACTGATGAAAAATCATGGAGTCTAAGTCAGGATCATGCAAGGCTGCTTCGTCAATGGTGGCTCAGGAATCATTCCTGGGGATTGCCGGCATCGGTACTCTAACCCACTTATTTGGTAACAATGATATATAAAGACTGGAGATGAATTGAGACAATGCTCCGGATGAGGAATGGTCTACCAGAACAACTTTCTCTAAGACCCCAAAAAGTTTGTGGAACAAAATATGCTATATCCATCGGGGCACAAGCAAGAATGCAGAAGTTGTATAAAGTCAAAGAAAATATCTAAAGAAACCTACACCCAAAAATTCCACAAAAATTTGAGCTTCAGAAAAAGCTTGCTTCTTGGTTAAGAATCAGTTACATTGACCGACTTCACAAGGGAATGATGACTACACTAGTCCACTCCCACTTCTTTTCTCATTATTATAACTTCTTCCTCCATTCGGTTGTAAAGACCGGGAGCACCTGACCTTAGAATGGAATATCTATCTCTACGAGGATGAGTTATCAGAAGAGCGGATGCCTTGGTAGTTCAATATTTTTGTCTGGGAAGAGCTGAAAAATTTTACACACAGGGTTCTATTACTTCAAGGTAGCAAGAGTATGCGACTGAGAGGATAGTTCTGACCTGGTTGTGAATTTGACTGCATGATAGGAATATGGAACCTAAGGGTTGTTGTGTCAAACTTCCTGACTTACATGTGGTTCTGAACACACCATTAATCCAAAGGCTTTCTCTGAGCTCCAAACTTTGACTTTATTAAGACAAGTTTAAAAGTCAAAAATTATTCCAAGTTATTTCTTTTTCTTTTCTTTATTTTCTTTTCTACACTTATAGGCATAAATGTTTGCGAGGGACTAGCAAAGGCAAGTATGGGGGTGATGAACCTCCATTTCATCACCTTTATTCTTTCATTTTAGCCTTGAATCCCTGGCTAAATGCATGTACATATTACTAATTTGTCAAAATAAGCATTTTTAACTTGTACAAAATACTGTATAAAATGGTGTGTATCTATTGTATTTAAGTCCAAAATTAAATAATAAAGGAAGAAAAGGAAAATAAATGAGACATTATAGGTTTTGAGTGACCCTAACCCCCGAGACTCAGTCATCATGATGACTTAGTCGACAAGGAAGAAAGTAGGAGGAGATAGGGCGGCGAATTGTACAGATTACATGGTCTAAAAATCCTACAAAAATATGCAAATAATTAACTTTTGGGACCTATTTTTTTCTATTATTTACACATCAAATAAATAAACTTTTAACACAAAATTGTAGATAAAAATATAAATAGAAATACGAAATTGATTTCGCAAAAAAATAATGCACAGTGTGCCCAGGATGCATAAAATGAAAAACTGTAAATAAAACTTCACAGATATGTATCTTCTCCATGCTATATCAAATGGACAAAAAAATCTTTTTATGTTTAACTTTTAATTAGCTATTTAATGAAAGTGATTTCATTCAATTTGGAGCAAAGATGCAAAAGTTAGATTTTGGGCCCACATCGTGCAATATACTTGTATACTTTATTCATTTTATTTATTCATCGCATTTTTTCATATTTTTATATTTTCATAATTTTGTAAATATTATTTATAACACATATACATATAAAAATAGAATAAAATAATTAAAACTACCAATAAATAAAAACGTGAACAAAATACATAGATGAATATACTATGCATATACCTATATGATAAGTACCCTAATTTATTTAAGTGTACATATTATATCCATAAAATACAATAAAATATATTTAAGTGTATTTAAATAAGTTCTAAAAATATAAATTATGTGTATGAAATAATAAAATCAAAAAGACAAAATAAAAAATACATAAAATATAGATGAATATACTTATATGTATACTTGTAAAAAGTAACATATAATAAAGTAAGTCATAAAAATAAATAAAAATATCTATAAAATACTAAATAAAACTACAAACATTTTTTTGTTTTATAAACATAAATTAATTATTTCATTTTCTATTTTTATCGATTTATAAGCAATATTCATTTCCTTAATTTCTGATTGGTCCACGTGGACCAACCATGAGCCTCATTTTATTGACATACGGTCAATTGTACATCAACCTCCTCTAACCCATGTCAGAGTCACGAGCAGCCCAACTTCGTCGATTTCTCTATACATCCATCTTCTTTCTCTCGCCTCGAGCCTTCCACCTTTGTACAGCCTGATCACCCACGATCTTCGCCCATGTCAAAATCCTCACCAACTCCCACTTGATTTCATGCTACCGTCTCTCGAAACTCATCAAAACATTGCCTATAAATATACCTTCATATCCAACTTTTGCTTTTTGATCGATCTTCCAAGGTTCTTAACCCCTCAGATCCACCTAATCTCCTTGGAGTTGGTGACAACAACATCTGAGGCGATCCTCAGTGAGGAGAAGCTTTGGGAGAGCTGATCCAAACCATCGTCGGACCTTGCATCGACGATTCTGCTTCATGAGCTTCCAGCTTAGTCGAGGCCATCTTCTTCTGCATTTCTAGGTAATTTTAGCCTGTAGGCTTTGATTTATGCATTTGATTTCGTTTTTAGTCTACAATCAGGTGTAATTTTTAATCCCCAATTTGTCCTGGAGCTTGAGCTCCTGGTCAAATCCGTCGCTTCTATATCACATCTTCGCCCGCAAACCATTCCTCTTCGTTCCTCGACACCCTTTCTCCATTTCGCCCAACTCGACAGTCTCCTCCTTCCCCGTCTCTCCAGAGCTCCATTCAGATTCCATCCCACTTACATTTCAGCTTCAAGGATGAGTCGAGGGAGTAGCCCTCGCTTAATTCTAACTTTTGGTGCAGGATGTACCCTTCGAGGACCTATCTAGAGCTAAATATGGTCCTGGAGGTACGTATGATACCTGGGGCACGAAGGACCCCTAGGCCTTCATCTGAAGCATCTCAGCCTCACTGGAGGCCACCTGCACAAGCGGAGCACCTCCAGCGATGCCTCGTAGCCGTCGGCAGGAGTCGAGCACATTGTAGAACGAAGGAAATCAGATTCAAAGCTCGTTGATCGCCTATTCTTCCGTTGTTCTTCGTTCAACCTTTCGAGTTGTTCTATCAAGAACAACAACCCAGATCTAATATGTGCCATTGATTTCCATTGAAATGGTGTGCAAGTACAAACACCAGATCGTCCACGTGTCGAGCAACGGACGACGTGATCCAGAAACGTAAGTGGGTAAACTTCAAAGACCCCCTCCACCATTTTATAATTTCTCAGTAGACTTGTAAATATTTCATAACGCTTAAAATATAATGGATAAATTTCATGTACCACCTCAAATATTTTTAATATTACAATATAGTCCCTACTAGTCACATGCACCCAAGCATGCTATTTTGTAAAAATTACATGTAAATCCTCCCAGGTTCTTTTTTTTGTTTAATATATAAACTTCAGGTATTAGTAATAAACTTTTGGGTTCTTTGCAGTGTACTGATGAATCCACGATTCATCGCCTTTATTCTTTTATTTTAGCTTCATTTTCTTAGTCAAACACCTCTAAATACCCACTAATTCTATAATTTTACCATTTTGCATGCATTTGTTAAAATTGCATTTTTAACACTTTTTGTACAAAATAAAATAATAAAGAAGAAAAGAAAAAGAAAGGATGTGTTTATGCAATAAATACAGACTGGCCCTAACCCCGAGAGAAGGTCAAGACTTGACCTGATTTACCAGGAATAAAGTAGGGGGAGATAGAGTCTTCTGTCAAAAATCCAAAAATATTTTGTAAATATTTTTCCTATATATTTGTACACAACTTGTATTATTTTTGTACATAATTTGACCTCAAATTAATTATTTTTGTAAACAAAAGTTGTAAATAAAAATGTGTTGTAGATAATAAAAATAAGTGTAAAATAAAATAATGTATATATTGTAAATAATTACATCCAGAAAAAGTCGCAAAATGATAATTGAAACACCAATTCCGACTCCATATGAGCTCAAATCGAACCAAACTCACTTTCATTATACTATAAATTAAATTATCTTTCAAATGGCTATGGTTTCATAATTTTTGTAGTTACGGTTAAAAGGTCGGTTTTCTAGGGTGTTTTGTGCAGTTTAACCAATTTTTGTTGTACATATTTATTCATATTTATTTTTATATAATGCATATAACTGTAAATATTGTTTTTATTAAAAATAAAATAAAAATTAAAAGTTAAAAAAATCTTTTATAAAAATTATTTCCTTATTTGTACCTATGTATATTGTATTATATTTATATAAGGGAGCTGGGAGCCTAAGCCCAGGGTGTAGGTAACTACCTACACCCGGCCTTTTTTTGCATGATTTTTGAGTTTTTTTGAATGAAACCTTAGGGGAATTTTCTTAATATACTGAGAGGAATATGTGTTTCAAGTTTCATGCAAAACAAACATTCCTAACACATTCATCTAGAAGGGGTCAATTTCAATAATTCTGAGACCGTTCAAATTTGATAGTCTTGATGAAGATGATAGGAGTCTCGAATTAAGTTGAATTTTGAATGACATCATGGTGGTACATAGTTATCTAATTCCCCCAAGATTTCATTTCAAAAAAATCAAAAATCTATGAAAAATGAGTCGGGTGTAGGTAGTTACCTACACCCCTGGGTGTAGGCTCCCTTTTCTCTTTAGGGAGCTGGGAGCCTAAGCCCAGGGTGTAGGTAACTACCTACATCCGGCCTTTTTTTGCATGATTTTTGAGTTTTTTTGAATGAAACCTTAGGGGAATTTTCTTAATATATTGAGAGTAATATGTGTTTCGAGTTTCATGCAAAACAAACATTCCTAACACATTCATCTAGAAGGGGTCAATTTCAATAATTCTGAGACCGTTCAAATTTGATAGTCTTGATGAAGATGATAGGAGTCTCGAATTAAGTTGAATTTTGAATGACATCATGGTGGTACATAGTGATCTAATTCCCCTAAGATTTCATTTCAAAAAAAATCAAAAATCTATGAAAAAATGAGTCGGGTGTAGATAGTTACCTACACCCCTGGGTGTAGGCTCCCTTTTCTCTTTAGGGAGCTGGGAGCCTAAGCCCAAGGTGTAGGTAACTACCTACACCCAGCCTTTTTTTTGCATGATTTTTGAGTTTTTTTGAATGAAACCTTAGGGGAATTTTCTTAATATATTGAGAGGAATATGTGTTTCAAGTTTCATGCAAAACAAACATTCCTAACACATTCATCTAGAAGGGGTCAATTTCATTAATTCTGAGACCGTTCAAATTTGATAGTCTTGATGAAGATGATAGGAGTCTCGAATTAAGTTGAATTTTGAATGACATCATGGTGGTACATAGTGATCTAATTCCCCCAAGATTTCATTTCAAAAAAATCAAAAATCTATGAAAAAATGAGTCGGGTGTAGGTAGTTACCTACACCCCTGGCTGTAGGCTCCCTTTTCTCTTTAGGGAGCTGGGAGCCTAAGCCCAGGGTGTAGGTAACTACCTACACCCGGCCTTTTTTTTGCATGATTTTTGAGTTTTTTTGAATGAAACCTTAGGGGAATTTTCTTAATATATTGAGAGGAATATGTGTTTCAAGTTTCATTCAAAACAAACATTCCTAACAAATTCATCTGGGTGTAGGCAGTTACCTACACCCCTGGGTGTAGGCTCCCTTTTCTCTTTATATAATATGTGTATACAACTAACTTCCTTAAATAAAAATCACCAAAAAATTAATTATCTAACATTATTTAATTAATTTAATTTAATTACAAAATTTATAATTATTTATTTGATTTATTTGATTTATACACTTACCATGTATATAGGATTTTATTCCATGCCTTTAATGGCCACCATTAAGGTGGCTAATTGATTTCCATTAATTATTTAATTAATTTAATTACGAATTTTATTTTTAATTTAATTTAATTAATTAATTGATTTTAATAACCACTAATTACTTTCCTTGTTTGTATAGACCTTCCTCTTTTGTTTTTCTTCTCTTTTTATTGGTTCCTTCCTCCCTCATTCACACTTGATCGATCTTTGGTGGAGAGGAGCCCAATCTCCGAGTACTATCTTGTTGAAGAAGGGTACCTAGCCTCCGAGCCGTCCGGTGACAGCGCGTCGGCCCTCATCGAGGCCATCATGGCATTTCCGAACCCCGAGGTGAATCCAATTTTTCTTCTCGTCATTTCTCGTAGGGTAAATCGTAGGTTTAACCTTTGCTTAGGTTTTATTAAAATTTAGATCTTAAAATCCAAAAAAAATCCACCACACTTTATCCGCCTCCGAAATCGATTTTCACGTCATTTTCTGATCTTCGCATTTTACATTCTACCTTCCACAATCTCTCACATCCGACCACGCACGGTGGTCGGATTTTCGGATCTTCCTCTCGCTTCACCAAGATCCGACCCGTTCACCGATTCCTTTTTGTTTATAAATAAATTAGAAAAAAAATGTATCTTGTTTCCTAACATTTATTTTTGCAGGATACAATAAAAAATATATATTTGTTTTTGTCTCAAACTTCTTTTGTTGCAGGATCAAATAAAAAAATATAAATAAAAATAATTAAAAAAATTCCTTTCTCCTTTGTTTACATTTGCTGTTTAGAAAAACAAAATAAAAAATATGCATTTTTTAACCTTTTCATGCATGTTACAAAATAAAATAAACAAAAAAATAAAGCAAAAAAAAGGGCGCAACAACCAGTCCCTTCAACGCCTCCACCGCCGCTCCCAGCATGCACGGAACGTCGACGCCCTCCGCTCGGCGAGGCCATCCAGGCTCCGCGCCTCCCGCGCCCCATCTCCTCCTGCGCCGCTCGGTATGCGGCGGGCGTCCCCCGCCGCCAGATCTCCTTTGCGTGGGCAAGCACCCCCTCCACAGCGTGCTCCCGCGCCTCCTCCATGATCCTCCTACCAGGCTGCGACCCCGCTCCGCTACCTCCGCCCCTCCGCCGAGATCGTTGCCAGCCCGCGGTGCAGCAGCGCCCTCCCGTCGCTAACGCCTAGCTGCGCAGGCACTGCCACGCACCTCCTCCAACCGCCCGCGCCCCCGCCGGTCACGGTCTTCCTCGACCGCGCTCCAGCCTCCCGCGCCGTTCATCCGCCCCCCAGCGTGGTCGCGCCGCCGACATGCACCACCTGCCCTCACCGTGCCGCCCGCAGCTCTGATCTCCCTCGGCCCCCCTTTTACGACGGCGGCACTCGTGACCCCCTTTTGATTTGAGAAGGAAGGGGACAAATGAAGAAGCCCTAGAAAGAAATTCAATTAAATATTGGTAAATTGCAAGAAATTCCTTGAACTTTCTCAAAACTATAGAACAGCCCCTACCAGCACATGCTAGTGGGTAATTTTCACTTTCCACCCGCTCTTTATTTCTTGTTATCTTATGGTGGAATAACTTTGAGTAAATTACAACTTTGTCCCTGTGCTTCCAAACTCTTTATTGCTTGCTCTTTCTAATGAAATAAATGTTTTTATTAGTCGAAAAATTTTGAGAAAATTTTTGTTCGTGCTGTAGTGCTTTCCATTGTATAAATTTTTCATCAAGTTTTATTGCCTTTTGATATATTTAAAAAATAAAAAACAGTAACTTTTTACCTGCCTGATATTTGAAAATTCATAAAAAAATCGAAAAATAGCCAAAAAATTCCAAAAAAAATAATGTAGGTGTGTTTGGATTTCTTTTAATTTCTATCAAATTTTCATGCTTTAACTCTTTGTAAAACTCCAATGAATTGCGAAAAACAAAAATTCTTAAAATAATTGTATAAAATTCTAGAGAAATTTAAAAATTATAATTTCAGTTTCCGATTGTAGATATTGCTTTATAGTTTCTCTTAAAAATAATATTCAGGATTATTGGGCAATTTAAGTATTTTTAAGTTGCAAAATACTTCTGACTGTGCACATTTTGCTCTGTTTTTTATTGTTTCATTTTTAGAAAATCACAAAAACACCAGAAAATTTCGAAAAAATTATCAAAAATATTTTAAAATATATAAAACATAAAAACATTTCCTTTATAATTTATCCGAGTATTTCTTATTATTCTGAAAAATATAAAAAGAGTTTTGTGTGTGCGCTTTTAATCATTTGTGCTTATTCGAAAAATACAAAAAAATTATAAAAATTCAGGTCTTTTCAAAATTTGACTACTTAGTTTTTAAATCGTGCTCCTTGTGTTCAACCCTGGTCTCTATACCAGGTAAAAAGAATAGCGAAAACTTCTTAACATTGTTTTCATTGATTGATCTTATTTTGAGTGGTTTATTTATTTTTCTCGTTGATCGAATCGCACGGTTGAGAACAACGACACATCATTGTGATATTATTTTATCCCTTCTTAACCACGTCAGATTTCACTGCAGAAGAGACGGAGTGAAGGAGAGAGAGGGTGATATAGAAATAGAAGGTGAGAGATGGTGGGAGAGAGAGAGAGAGATAGAAGGGAGGGAGGAAAGGTGACTGCTAAAGATTTAGGAAGATGAACGTAATCGACTCACACCAAAGGCATACAAAACACAAAGCAAACCCCCAGTTCACCAACTCAACACAAATCTGATCGTGAGAGTTCGGTCTTTATCTTTTCAATTTTAAGAGTTAGGTGATAAGACAAAGTTGTACAAACACTTAGGAGGCTTGAATAGGATTTGAGCACTACTCCTTAGTGTGTACGCGAGCAGTTAAAATCTCAAACAATGAGGGGGTTGCTCTCCCAAAATAATGAAGTGACCAATTATGTTTTATTTTAGAGGTCAAGTTCAATTAGCAATCCCATTTTTTTAATTTTTTTTATTTTCACTTTTTTTTTATTTTTTCAAAAATAATATCTAATGAGCTTTCCGATTTCCTCTTTGATTAATTTGAGTTGAAAACAGGGGGAGGAAGTTGAAAAAGCCGATGTACGGTCAAACACAATGATGCATGCAGAGATAGAAAAATACATACCTTACTCCAGCACTCTACATGCAATATGATCCGCGCATAAATTAAATACAGAATGTAAACTATCTATATGATGCACATGGAAATCGACCTTTGACGAGCAACTTCTATTGATCGTGGAGAACTTTTTAATTTTAATTTTTAGCAAGGTCCAATAACATTCTATGGAACAGTAAGCAATTAGGTGTTGGGCCATAGAATATTACGTCACAATCAACCAGAAAATCCTACGTCTAAGGGCTAAAATCACGAAAATCAAATAGCAAGTTATGACGGTTAAACCAAAAACTCGGAAAAACAACGGTGAGGTTCCCCAAGTGCACCGGCACTTGGCGAAACAGACCCCTAGAAAATATCCAAGTATCCACAGTTCAAGTCTAAGTTATTACAATTCAAATAAATGTTCCCTAAAAAAATGATGGTCTTCTTCTCGTCTTTACTCTTCCTCCTGTGCGGTCCTCCAAATAGAATCTCCAAGTCGTCCAAGCAGTACCTCGCACAAAAATCAAAGAGAGAAGGTCAGAAAACAATTATGATATAGAGAGACAAAATAGAAAAATGATTACAAAACCGTGCTCTCAGGCAACGGTGCCATTCTGATGAGCCGAAATCCGACGCGGTTAAGAAGGGATAAAATAATATCACAATGATGTGTCGTTGTTCTCAACCGCGTGATTCGCTCAACGAGAAAAATAAATAAACCACTCAAAATAAGATCAATCAATGAAAACAATGTTAAGCAGTTTTCGCTATTCTTTTTACCTGGTATAGCGACCAGGGTCAAACACAAGGAGCACGATTTAAAAACTAAGTAGTCAAATTTCGAAAAGACCAGAATTTTTATAAATTTTTTTATTATTCGAATAAGCACAAATGAATAAAAGCACACGCACAACACTCTTTTTGTATTTTTCAGAATATTCAAAAATGCTCAGAAAATTATAAAGAAAATGTTTTTGTTTATAAATAAATTAGAAAAAATGTATCTTGTTTCCTAACATTTGTTTTTGCAGGATACAATAATATATATATATATATATATATATATATTTGTTTTTGTCTCTAACTTCTTTTGTTGCAGGATCAAATAAAAAAATATAAATAAAAAATAATTAAAAAATTCCTTTCTCCTCTATTTACATTTGTTGTTTAAAAAAATAAAATAAAATATATACATTTTTTAACCTTTTCCTGCAGGTTACAAAATAAAATAAACAAAAAATAAATAAAAATAAAGCAAAAAAGGGTGCAGCAACCAGTCCCTTCACCGCCGCCACCACCGCTCCCAGCACGCGCGGTGCGCCGACGCCCGCCGCTCGGCAGGGCCATCCAGGCTTTGCGCCTCCCGCGCCCATCTCCTCCTGCGCCGCTCAGCACGCGGCGGCCGTCCCACCATCGCCAGATCTCCTTCGCGCGGGCAAGCACCCCCTCTACAGCGCGCTCCCGTGCCTCCTCCGTGATCCTCCTACCATGTTGTGGCCCCGCTCCGCTACCTCCGCCCCTCCGCCGAGATCGTCGCCAGCCCGCAGCGCAGCAGCGCCCTCCCGTCACTGACGCCTAGCTGTACGGGCGCTGCCACACGCCTCCTCCAACCGCCCGCGCCCCCGCCGGTCACGGTCTTCCTCGACCGCGCTCCAGTCTCCAGCGTCGTTCATCCGCGCGCCAGCGCGCCCCCAGCGTGGTCGCCCCGCCGATGCGCACCACCTGCCCTCACCGTGCCGCCCGCAGCTCCGATCTCCCTCGGCCCCCCTTTTGCGGCGGCGGCACCCATGACCCCCACTTTTGATTTGAGAAGGAAGGGGACAAATGAAGAAATTAATATTGGGTAAATTACAATAAATTCCCTGGATGTTTTAAAACTGCAGAACAGCCCCTACCATCACATGCTAGTGGGTAATTTTTACTTTCCACACACTCTTTATTTCATGTTATCTTATGGTGGAATAACTTTGAGTAAATTACAACTTCTTCCATGTGCTTCCAAACTCTTTATTGCTTGCTCTTTCTAATGAAATAAATGTTTTTATTAGTCGAAAAATTTTGAGAAAATTTGAGAATGTTCTTGCTATAGTGCTTTCCATTGTATAAATTTTTCATCAAATTATTGCCTTTTGATATATTTAAAAAATCAAAAATAGTACCTTTTGCCTGCCCGAAGTTTGAAAATTCAAAAAAATCGAAAAATAGCCTAAAAATTCCAAAAAAATATTGTAGGTGTGTTTGTATTTCTTTTAATTTCTATCAAATTTTCACGCTTAAACTCTTTATAGAACTCCAAAAAATGCGAAAAATGAACATTCTTAAAAAATGTATAAAATTCTAGAAAAATCCAAAAATTGTAATTTCAGTTTCTGATTGTAGATATTACTTTATAGTTTCTCTTAAATATAATATTCAGGATTATTGGGTAATTTAAGTATTTTTAAGTTGCAAAATTCTTCTGACTATGCACATTTTGCTATGTTTTCACTGTTTCATTTTTAGAAAATCACAAAAATATCAGAAAAATTCGAAAAAAAATTACCAAAAATATTTTAAAATATAGGAATCGGTGAACGGGTCGGATCTTGGCAAAGCGAGAGGAAGATCTGAAAATCCGACCACCGTGCGTGGTCGGATGTGAGAGATTGTGCAAGGTAGAATGTGAAATGCGAAGATCAGAAAATGAGGTGAAAATCGGTTTCGGAGGCGGATAAAGTGTGGTGGAATTTTTTTTGGATTTTAAGATCTAAATTTTAATAAAACCTAAGTAAAATCCTATTATTTACCCTACGAAAAATGATGAGAAGAAAAATTGGATCTCACCTCGGGGTTCGGAAATGCCATGATGGCCTCGACGAGGGCCGACGCGCTGTCACCGGACGGTTCGGAGGCTTGGCACCCTTTTTTAACAAGACAGTACTCGGAGATCGGGCTCCTCTCCATCAAAGATCGATCAAGTGTGAATGAGGGAGGAAGGAGCCAATAAAAAGAGAAGAAAAACAAAAGAGGAAGGTCTATACAAATAAGGAAAGTAATTAGTGGTTATTAAAATAAATAAATCAAATAAATTAAATGAATTAATTAATTAATTAAAAATGAAATTTGGAATTAAATTAATTAAATAAATTAAATAAATTATGAAAATCAATTAGCCACCTTAATGGTAGCCATTAAAGGCATGGAATAAAATCCTATATACATGGTAAGCGTATAAATCAAATAAATCAAATAATTAATTACAAATTTCGTAATTGAATTAAATTAATTAAATAATGTTAGATAATTAATTTTTTGGTGATTTTTATGTAAGGACGTTAGTTGTATACACATATTATACAAATATAATACAATATACATAGGTACAAATAAGGAAATAATTTTTATAAAAGATTTTTTAATTTTTAATTTGTTTTTATTTTTAATAAAAACAATATTTACAGTTATATACATTATATAAAAATAAATATTAATAAATATGTATGACAAAAATTGGTTAAACTGCACAAGACTCCCTAGAAAACTGACTTTTTAACCGTAACTCCAAAAATTATGAAACCACATTTATTTGAAAGATAATTTAATTTATAGTATAATGGAAGTGAGTTTGGTTCGATTTGAGCTCATATGGAGCCGGAATTGGTGTTTCAATTATCGTTTTGTGGCTTTTTCTAGGTGTAATTATTTACAATATATACTTTATTTTACACTTATTTTTATTATTTACAACACATTTTTATTTACAACTTTTGTTTAAAAAAATAATTAGTTTGAGGTCAAATTATACAAAAATAATACAAGCTGTGTACAAATATATGGGAAAAATATTTACAAAATATTTTTAGATTTTTGACAGAAGACCCTATCTCCCCCTACTTTATTCCTGGTCGATCAAGTCAAGTCTTGACTTTCTCTCGGGGTTAGGGCCACTCTGTATTTATTGCATAAACACCTCCTTTCTTTTTCTTTTCTTCTTTATTCTTTTATTTTTGTACAAAAAGTGTTAAAAATGCAATTTTAACAAATGCATGCAAAATGGTAAAATTATAGAATTAGTGGGTATTTACAGGTGTTAGACTAAGAAAATGAAGCTAAAATAAAAGAATAAAGGCGATGAATCGTGGATTCATAATTCCCCTATACTTTACCTTTGCTAGTCCCTTAGCAAACACTTATTTGGAAAATAAGTGAAAGCAAAAATAAAGAAAAGAAAAAGGAAAGAAATTAGAATAATGTTGACTTTTAAACTTATCTTCATAAAAATGTAGTCTGGAGCTCTGTCGGACCTTTGGATTATTAGTGTGTCGGAACCTTAATGGGATATGGATTTAAAACCTAACAGCCTCTAAGTTCCACAGGACTCCTATTCAGGTCTCCTCAACAGTCAGATCAGAACAAGTCTACATACACAAATTCTTATGACTATGAATTCTTACTTGTACGGTGTAAGTGAATATAGCTCCTCATCTCAGAAGTAACAAAGAAACAGCATCTCTCAACAAGGTAACTCTAATCCCCCGGTCTGGCAACTCTTTCCTCGAGGAGCGGGGATATTCCCTTCTAAGTTTAAGTATAACCATCTCAAGAAGAGGGGATGGAGAAGAGAATGGACGGTAACCAGTGTAGTTACCTATCCTTGGGTGCATGACCAGTGTAGCCATGTCACCCGCTGCAAGTTCATAAATATTTGACTTTGAAGCTCTTATTCTTTTTTCACTTGTATATACACTCCGGCAGGCATTTTACTTTTCTATCAGGCATGTCAACTTTTGGAGATTTTGCATTTTTTTCTTTTTTTTTGACAATATATACAAGGTGCAGCATGTACATAAGGAGTTTTTCCTCTTGAGCCAGTAGACTATCCCTCTCTTGAAGCATTATTGCAACCCCACAGCTCCTGTCTGTAGACCTCAACATCACCAAACCAGGTTGAGACGTACTTCCCTCCCTAGAGGAGGACGAGAGGTTCCGCCTAGATGTACTACCCTCGTATGCTACCCCAAGCCAAAAGAATCTGCCCCCTCACTACCTCCTCCATGAAGAGCTACGTGTAGAGTGCATTGTCCAAGGTAAGCCATGGTCTGAAAGAATCATGCGTGTGTTGTTAAATATTCTACTTAGACTTATCAAGATGACATGTGAACATAGTCTTGTGGACTCAAAGAATTAAGTCACTAGGACCTGAAAAGTCTTAACTCCAAATCTTATAAGGTTCCTCTAAAATTAAGTAGATTAAGATCCAACTAAGCTCCATTCTTCAAATTTATTCCAGACTTAGTTTAAATGTCAAAATCATCCTGAAAAATGCTCATGCAAATGCAAGAAAATATGTACAGTGCAAAGAAAAGAAAACAAAATCTTTTTGTGAAATAATTTTCTAATTTTGAATTTTTTATGGATTTTTGAAAAATGATGTACATGTAAAAAGTTTTTTTTATGCAAATAGTTAGTAATATATACAAGTATATACACAAAAAAATTAAAGAAAAGAAAAAAGAGAAAAAAATAGGGATGAGATACATATTTACACAAGAGTGAGTTGGTTATTTTACAAGAATAAAATGAAAGGATTTACAACTTGAGTAATTTATATAGGTATATACATAGTTGGATTTTTTAATTTTTTTATTTTATTCATTTTTTATTTTTGTGATGCATATATTCCTTAAATTTATTTGAAAATAATTTTACAAATAATTTTTGAAAACAATAGTCTAAAGTAATTTTTCAAACACAATTTTACAAACATTTACACACATTTGAAAACTATTTTACAAGCATTTTTCAAATAGTATATATAGATTTTTAAAATAATTTTTCAACCATTTTTTAAAACATTTGCAAATAGTTTTTACAAAATAATTTTATTTCACACAAAGAGAAAATTTTTACAATCCAATATTTTTACAAAGGTTGAAAATATTTTTCAAACATTTTTCAAATAGTTTTCAAAAGATTTTTCAAATAGATTTTCAAACTACTTTCAAAATATTTTTCAAAATATTTTAACTTGATTTATTAATCAGTATATACAAAAAGAATTTTTAGGAAATATCTGCATCTCTTTTTTATTATTAGTTAATTTCTTTTAGTTTTTTACACGTATTTATATAGTGTTTTAGCCATATTAAAAATATGAAAGTACGAGTTATGGCTAAAGTATGTTTACAATATATACGACACCCACCTATACTTAGCTCGAACTATGTCCTCATAGTGATCAAAGAGCTGGAAAGAAAGACATGACTCGTGCTATGTATTGGGAAGCTAAAAGAATACTTAGCTACAACGACGAATAAAAGAATAAAATCAATAGAAGTCGGTGATCCCCCTATACTTAGGATCGAGTAATCATATGTATAGAAGACTGTACACAAGGGGAAAACTGAGGAGTAGAATGTACAGAGTGTACCTCCCCTATACTTAGGGTAAAATATCCCTAAGTATAGGCATCAAAATAGAGGTAAAAAGAATCAAATGAATAATCACAAGTCTGACACCCCCCCCTCCCCATACTTAGGGTAAAGTGCACCCTATGTATGGAATGATCATGAGATGGAGATGGGGTGTAAGATAGAAAGAATGTATGATATGAACAGAATGATCTATACATATGTGAGTAGTGTTGAGGTGACTCTCAACAAGCGCTAGAGTTTACGCCCCTAACTGGGCGCAAATATGAGGATAACGCTGTATCGAGATTCAGGACGGCATCTGCTAGGCGAATACCGTACTGTCGTTGCAATCTCAGTGGGAGAACAACAACGAGATCAACAGAGTAAATGATAACACCCAGGTAATCGATCAGGCAGGTATCTACTACCGGGTAAAGATATAGGCAGATGATGGGCAGATGAAGTCCGGCTCCAGTAGCACAAAAGAAATCGTCGGCTCAAGATCTGTATGGAGTGAAAGGGCAGAGCCGAAGAAGTCAAACGTGGAGAAGGAAGGATCTGTCAGGGAATCCTCCACGTCAATCACCGTCTCGAATAGATAAGGAAGATCAAGATCAGGAGACTCACTATAAAAGCCGATATCCGATGTATGGAATGTAGACAAATCAGTGAAATCATCAGATACCTCAAAGATCGGGTCATCCTCGCGAGGGTCGTCGAGGAGAGAAACCTCAAATTCATGATCAGAAATATCAAAATACTCGGTCTCGTGATCCGACGTATCGGATGCACTCTCAGAAAGTGAAACCGAGTTCACATGATCCATGGCATCCTCCCGCAGATAACCCTCGAGGAGTAATGCTGAATCATCAGGGAACTGGGGATCAATGTTGTCAACTATCATGTCCTCCAAAAATGTACTGACCTCATCAAATGGGAGGACACATGGCTCCAGTACGGGACTATCAAGGTTTTTCAAATCAAAAATCGATCCCTCATCAAGCTCTCTCTGCTGAGATGAATCCAAATATATCTCCAAGTTTGAGAAGATCTTCTGAAGAATAGACACCAAATCTATTGGGCATGGACACTGGAATGACTCAAAGGATGGTTGAGATGTGGACTCCTCCTCTATTTCTTGGGATACTAGCAGATCTAGAATCCAAGAATCATCAATGTGAAAGTGCGGGACTGGCTCAAAATCTGGTTGTATATCCAATGGGTATTCAACCAATGTCCGGTTATGGGAACTCACAACAATAGGCAATACATCCATCATATGAAAAGTATCAGCATCCATATCCTCTGATTGGTGTGTGATGTTTGAATCAAAATGGCATGTCACACACTCAACTGTTGTCATCTCTCCCTCATGTGTTGTCCCGAATAAATCATCTTGTTTATATGCAAGATCAGAAAGTGTATCCAAGATGGTCTCAACTAAATCCAGGTCGGAACAGTGGTGTGAACCACCACATGAGGTAATGACATATGCAATCTGCTCTGCGGTCCTCCCCCTCATGGTGATATGGATAAGGTCAGTCATCGAAAATCCATGATCTGGAAATCGCCTCAAAAGATCACGTAACCTCAACCATGAATCTATGAATGGAGGGGTCAACTGAGAAATCACGAATACAAGACCGCATCATTCTACTCTACGTTGGGGGTAAAATTTCATGCAAAAATAATGATCGTAAATCTCCACATGTAGTAATCTTTCTTCCCAATCGTCTGTGCTAACTCTTGGCTCTACTCTGAAGTGTAAATAGGAAGGTAATCAACATCATTTACTCAGAAGTGATATCCGAATATGATCGTGATCCACAAATATCCTCAAACTTATCGATATGTAAATATGGTTCCTCGTGCACTTCCCTAAAAAAACTTTGGCAGAATATTAATGAACTCTAAATCCAAAATGAAGGGGCTCAGTGTAGAAGCGGATTGTGCTTCTTGATCGGTGTACTCATCCATCATCTCAGGATTAAAGTCATCTAAAGCTTGTAACTACACCATATGATCGCTTATGGGATGCACTCTCATCTCAGCAAGGTGAACACCAGTGTCTTCTATATGGTCAATCTGAAATTTTCGAGTGTCACTCACAGCATGTCCCGAGAAAGAAGGTGGATAGGGAGAATACGGGAAATCGGACGAGGTTCCGACCACCCAAGAGAGTGGGTGGGAATGATGGACATGAAGATAAGAAGCCGCAAAATCCGGCTGGACTGGAATGCGACCCATCATGAAGAGAGGGAAATGAAGGGAGGGAGGGTGGTATAGGAGAAAGAGAGAGATAGAAGGTGAGCGAGGATCGGATAGCATGGAGTAAAAGAAAGATAGAGGACTGGATGGGAGCGGGGCAGAGCTGGGATCGGCGGCAGCGCTGCCGAAGTCGTGGCGATCCGGTTCAAGTATTTTTAATTGCAAATATACCCCTACCAGTTCAAGTATTTTTATGTATGTTTCTTAAATTTTATAAATATTCCCGTGCTCCAAAATTGTAAAAAAATGATAATGTGCCTGATGTAGTGTTCTTTCACGATATAGTTTCCATTTTGCATCTCACGCATATTTCCTATTTATTAAAAATCGAATAGTGATCGGTTATTCCCTGTTTGCTTTAAACAATCCAAAAAAATATATAATTGTGTTTCAAAATTGCCCCAAAAAATAGTATGTGTTTATTATAGTATCTAGTACCCCCATACCAAAATTCCCTAAAAATAGAAAAAGAAAATAAGCTCCAAAATTCTATTAAAATATAAAAAATCTTACAAAATACCAAAATATGTATTCTTGCTTTGTAATTTTATTTATATATATTAGTATACATTAAAATTGATTTGGAAAAATTTTGAGGCTTTTTTGCTATTTTTGAACTCCGAATCAATTCAGCCTATTTATTTAACCCTTGTTTTAGGATATTTTTACTTTAAAATACCTAAAAATTAACACAATTACTTGAAAAAATAGTAGAAAAATATATAAAACCCAAAAGCATTTTGTTTTGATATTTTTGACTATTTTTACCTATATTTATAATTATCTTACCTTATAGAGTATAATATATTATATATAGTTATATATAAGCTATAATATTCATTAATATTATTTTATAATTATTTTAAAATAATATATAATAAAAATATTATAATTAAAAATGTTTATTTAAAAAACTCACAAAAACCTAAGTAAATAGTGTGCATAACTTATACACCTATACTTATTTTATTTATTTATAAATGAAATACCCGTGCTACACGTTGAGTTTGACCCCTACGTGCTTGTCCACTATACACATTCATCGTATGGTATAATAAATTTTGATCCATATCCTTTGCTTTTATTGCTTCATTATTATTTGTAGGTTGAGTTTTGATTTATCGCATTTGGTCTTTGAGAGTGGTCACTTCGACGACTGTGTGTCCACCTTGTGTGACACATGCGACCCTCCTCTTGGGAATATTTATGGTATTTCAATCATCAAACCCTCTCCTTTCCTATTTGTTCATAGAAGGCAACCACTCATCGCCATCTTTTTGTGCACATAACTTCTGGTTGAGACCTTATCTCGAGCCCCTTTCAACTTCGCAAGATATCATGAAATCATTGTCGCCTATAGGAGCCCTCTACATGCCTCATCCCAACTGGTCGAGATGAGCCATCATCTTCCATACCGTACTTAGAAGGGGTCCATCCCTATACTGAAGTGGAAACCATCATTATAGGTGAACTCAATGACGTGTAGGAGATATGTCCAAGATTGCTTCCACTCCACTATACAAGATCTCAACAAGTCCTCGATGTCTAAAATTCCATCTATAACTGGTTGTCTAAATATGGATAAAAAGTTGCACTTGTACTTAGCATCGATACCAAGCCTTGATGTAGTATATGCTAGAAGTTGCTTGTGAATGACAGTCCTTGATTAGATACTATGTCTTGAGGTAATCTATGAAGTTGTACAATCTCTCTCAGTTGGATATCGACAAGTTGTGATGTAGTGAACTAAGTCTTCACAGGTAAAAGAAATGTTGACTCAGCCGAGTAGTCTACAGTCACCAATATAATATTGTAACATGATTACATCTTCGGCACTTCTATAGTAAAATCCATTACTTTCCCTTTGTTTCTTCACTCAGGAATATGAAGCAATTTCAACAAACCTATGTGAAACTTGTGTTCAACTCTGAATTACTGGCTCATCAGACATTGTTGCACGAATTGTGACACTGCCTCTTTTATCTTAGGCATTACTATTTTTGTCTTGTATCTCGATGCATCTTTGTATTCCAATGGTTGAATGTTCAATTGAGAGTGTTGTGCATCATGCATCGGTTCCTGCATTATCTCTTCATCGATTGGTCTGTATAGTTGACCATGATTTTGAAGATTGTCATCTTTAAAACATAACTGCTTTATTGTCAAGCTATGATCATGTCTCTTTAACAAGCAAGGTCTTCATCTTTCGCCTAGCCTTGAACAACCCTATGAAAAGCACTTTTGTGCCAACTCTAGGCTTGATGAGGGTATGGTGTGGTAGTTGTTGTATCCTCCAATATGAAAGCTCCACCAAAGTGCACAACATTGTACGTCACTTGAACATTGACTATGCTAATTGCTTTTATCAATGCATTTGCCATGACATTGTCCTTCTCTAGATAATATATAATCTTCCATCATGGTCCTTAAATAGCTAAAGCCATCTTATCTGTCGCATGTTGAGTTCCCTCTAATTATAAATATACTTAAGTCTCTAGCTATATGAGAAGATCTCAAACATCTCACTATACACGTTATTTCTTGGAATCTTTAGAAAATACCATACTACTACCAACTCTAAATTGTGCAAGATAATCATCTTCACACGATCTAAGCTGATAAGAGGCATATGTTGTGATATGGCCTTAGTGCATAATGTACACCCCAATTCCTCGGGATGAATGAGTGACGTTCAACGCATTCTTCAAAACATCTTCCTCCGAAAGTATCGCTTGTGATGAGTGATTATCAACGTATTCTTCAATGTTTTAAAACCTTCCTTGTGTTTTGGAATGTATTATGGCAAAGGGGGATATATAATGAAATGGAATGAAACCATCCATTGAGAGAGAGAGTGTGTGTGGACTTGAACCTAGAACCTCTCTCTTTGCCCCGCCTACGCTTCATGTCATACCTCAAAGCTTGTTGCACATCCACGTGAAAAGCAAGCATGTCAGCTGTCGTTTCAAAGACAGCCCAATACCACCCAATAATTCAATGTGCGACCCGAAACTCCAGTAGTAGCAACTATTGAGGGATCACGCATCTTTCAAGAGAGACGTCCACCTATCAGAAATCCTTCTAAGTCAATTGAGTGATAGGAGCATGAACTTTAAAAATTCAGACAAAAAGCATAAAAAAGTCATACAAAGCATCAATAACAGTCAATCGGTCCCAAAAAGATGTGCACCTCTTTAACATCTCGTGATACTTCATTTGACCATTATCTACTAGACACCACATGATTTGGAAAGACAACCTTGCTTAACTAGGACTCGCACTTGTTTAACTTAGCATAAAGTTTATGGGTCCTTAAAGTCTCAATTATGATCCTCAGATGAATATTTGTGCTAGATTTGGTCCTTGGGATAGATTAATACATTATTAGTGAAGAGCACCTCAAAATGATCTAGAAAGGATCAAAACACCATATTCATCAGGTTGATGAATACTGCCTTGTGTTCATATGAACGAATGATATCACCAGAATTCGTATAACATGTAATGAGTCCAAAATCTCTCTTGGAAATTTCTTCTTTGTTGATCTATAATTGATGGTAACAAGACCTCATATCATTCTTTGAGAAGATCATGGAAACTTGAAATTGATCGAATAAATCATTGATCCTCTAAGGGGATGAAGACTTTTCATGTTGACTTTATTTAGATAGCATTATCAAATGCACATCCTTGTGATAAATCCCAGATTTATCTACATTATTTTATAATATTATCTCTCTAACTTAAGTTATTCACCAATATTCATTGACTATTAATACAAATTAATAATTTGTGTGTTGTAAATAATTGATCCTAGTTAATATGTATATTATACAATCCTATCATTGTGCTATTATTTTATGTATTTATTTCTCATTAAAAATCAAATAAAAATTAAAATAATAGTGTATATAATTAATTCTACAGAAAAATATAAAATAAACATCTAAAAAATAACAAAAGAAAAATGTTCTTATTATTTTAATATGTAATTATATTTTATCTATATATAGATGACTTTTCTCTCGTTGACTTCTACATGAAAATTGTAGATCTCATCGAGATCTACACTTTCATGTTGAACTTTTTCTAAATCCTCTTCTAACTATTTTATTTTTAATTATCTTATATTTATTCATTTTCTTAATTTTTTTATTGGGCTACATGGTGCATCCTCGATCTGCCATGTGGCCTTGGCTTTTGTCCTTACCCGCCTCTCTTCCTGGTCGTTCAATTCCCTTTTGATTGATCTGATCAGTGTCGTCCACTTCCACTCTTATTTCAACCACATGATCTGATCGCATGATCAGATCAAGATGCTCCATTTGCGCCTCATCATTGGCCGTTGGATTTCATGATCCAACGATTACTGTTTATCGTCAACTTCCGTTCACATCCTCGAAGAGTCGCAAACCAGTCGAACTGCCCAACTTCTCCTTCCTCCCGCAACCACTTCCGTTCAACCTCCAACCAACAAGTAACTCCATCTAATTCACCTGACTTCTCTCATCTTTACCCATCCTCTAACTCCTCTTCACACACTCTCTCTCTCTATCAAAAGTTATAGGTGGATGAAACCCCATCAATTCTTAACCACTGGCAACTTCCTTTTCTTCATAAACTCCATCTTCGCTGCCTGCAACTATTATCCACCACTTGGGGTTGTCACCTCTTAGCCTCCTTCCGTCCTTTTGTGACAGAGATCGAACGAGAAGAAGAGTGACGATAGAGATTGATCATCGGTGAGATCCACGTTGTATCTGACGTGTTGCAGCCTCCATCGAGGTTCGCTCAAGCTTGATCTTGTAGCCGAAAATCTCAAGCGATGACCTGAAGCTCTAAAGCTTCATTCTAGGTTCAATTCCAACTCCATCATCTTCTTCCTTCCATCTTAGGTGAGTCTCCATTCTTAGTTTCTTCCCATGTTTACTATTTATTCACCTAGATCTTTTCCCATTCGCACATCTTATCCACTCGATATCTTCAGCAATTATCCCACAGTCACATGTCCGTCTCAGTTCATTTCCCTTGTTGCTTCATCGAGCTCTCTAATCCGATCCACTTCCTTCTTCTTCACGAAGAAGGATACAACATAGACTCAATCCTTCATCATCAACAGTCTCTCATTTTGCCTCGCGAGCATCTACCAACATCCGTTCGCTCCTCGGCTTTGCAATTAACCCATGCATATCCTTCTTCATTGTCCGGATGTTCATCGGAGCATACTTCCTAGTCTCCACCTCCAACGAGCTTTCATGGAATCACACCTTCAGCATGTGTCATAGGATCGTCTAAGCACCAACTTCTTCGTTGAGCTTTCAGGAAGGTTCTGGGACCTTCAGACTGGCTGGACGAGCTTGGAGGAAGAGAGAGCACATCGTCGGAGCACAAGCTCTTACGCCACCTTCTACGGAGGAGCTGCGACGGGGAGAGGACACAATACCTATTGAATCATTCAGATTGGGAGAAATCCAATGGTTGACATAGAGCCACATCGTCACTCAGTTCTACTTCAGACCGGAGCCCCGGAGAACTCGAGCCTGTCGCGAGCCTTCAAATGGGGACAAGTGGAACAAGGCCTGCATTTCCGAGCCTAAATGAGTCATGTGCAGCTTGCACGTGTATAAGTAAATTTTACAAGCATGTCCATTAACTTCTTATAATTTGCAGATAAGTCCCCACCTAGTGATATTTACATACATATCTTAGCAGTTTTTTTTCATTTCAGTCCCTATAAGGACCAATTTACAATAAAACTTTGTAGTTTTGTCACAATTATGCCCCTGGGTTATAACGTGAACATCTTTTTATCTATAAATACTTTTTATTAAAATTAGTCTCGTTGGGAAGCTTATTTGATTCTATACATGATTGCATATTTGAATTATTCATTTATCACTCAATTCATGCATTCATGATTAAAGAACTATATCAATTACTTGGCTCCTTAATTAAATAAGAGATTAATCATTTGTATGTTAATTATGTCATTAAATCCTTTAGTTTATTTATTCAGTGATTAGGACCATTGATCTATTGATTAATCTCTTTATTCATGATTAGTTCATCATTAATTTATTATTGGGAGTCATCTTCTTATTAAACACGTGAAAATCAAGCTTTGATTAAACTTAATGAACTGAGATTTTTTTAACTTGTTTCTTGGATTATTAATCATTGATTAGTTCACAATAAAATTCAGGAGCTTTGTTGTGTTGTGGATTGTTGTGTGTTGTTGGTGCATTGTTGTCTTCATTTAAATTAATTGTATAAAAGAACTTTTAGAAATTGCGTTCATTTTGTGTATTGTATCTTCTCGATACTATTAGCCTCTAGAACACTATCATAAATATTTAAAACTTAAGAATAACTCATAAATTGCTCGTGTCCTTATGTTTGACCTTGGACTTCCTGAGTTTATAATTTAAAGCTAGGTTCTCTTCGTAGAGATATCTGACCTAGTTCTGTATAGTTCTCAAGTGCCCGTATTACAATGGATACTTTTTATCACATGCATTTAGCAAGTTTTCATATGATGTCATTGTTGGGGATACAACACATTTTGTGATTATTTTTTGGTTTAAATATTTACTTAGTGATTTCTAGGTTAATTTTTTTGAACATGTTTTATTGAAGTGTTTATTTTATTTGTTTTGTGAGTTGTCACTAAAATTGACTATTGTAACTCTCTCAAGAATTATCTAGTCATATATTGTTTTGTGGTAGGCCCGTGGAGTCGACGACTTTCGAAAGACCACAGAGGCGAGGATCTTGGGGTTTCTTGCTAGAGAGTCCACTGAGAAGATATTAGAGAGACTACTTTAGTTAATTAGGTTCAAGTGTCATGTTGTAATTTATTTCTAATCTTAATTGCCTATTTACATCGGTTTTTAATTGAGATCTCACATGTATAATTAAAGGCTTTTTTATTTATTTTTATTGTGGTAGTTGTGTCAAGAGTGGTTCTCGACTTGAGTGGCGATTTTAGGTCAAGGCACTACGCCAAATAGACATATCATAGGTCATTTTTGCTTGATCTAAATTGTATATTAGGACACGTCACTTGATCTCATAAGATTCACAATTGCAGAATTCTTAGGAGATTCATAGATGCGCATAGAATATGTTCTACTTAGTCAAAATAAATTGATTTCTTCACTACTAATAGGACTTCTGCTTAGGTGTGATTCTTTTCAATTTACATCATTCAGATACCTTTTTATATTCAGTCTATGCATCCTAATGGAGAGTGCTGAGAAGCACTGTAAGTATCTCTAAACGATAGCATTCATCATAGTTTCTGCTACATTCTGATTTCTGACTTCTTCCTCAGTCTTTGGAACTTAGGACTAAAAGGAATAGGGATTGTTTGGTAGACGTTGATTGTGTGCTCACATTAATTCAAGCGATAACCTAATCTCTTGAAATTGGGACTGAGTTGATGCAAGTTGACCTAACTTAATTCGGAATAAAATTAACTTTATATTAGGGCAGTAAAACCCTCATTGTTTACAAGTATCTACCCCCATACAGAGTGGGTGAGGACGTAGCCCCTAAGGAATAGAGACAAAAATCCTTGGACTTGTGCCCTAAGCGCTTGGACTCACTCTTAGGGTCCTCTTATTGATGCAAGCACTTGCCTCCGATCCTAGAAGAAGTAGTCTTGCTTCTTGTTGGTATGTCATGTCGGCTTGAACTTGAAATACTTTAGGTGACTACATCTTTGAGCTTGAATAAGATTGTTTTGAATCACTAAACTAAAATATACAAGACAATAAGACCATCATCATCGGCCTTCAGCGTTGAGTTTGTGAATCAATTCAAAGGGATTTGTATTGATTGTTTTGTGTGAGTAACTCTGCACATTCACGTGCCCAGTAGTACTAGAATCTTTCTATCGAGCATGCTCAATTCTCATATTTTTTGAAACTTGAAGATGGATAATTGGTCAGATATTTGCTGGATTTTGCGAGCTTGTCGCTGAACTGCCCAAATATCTTGTCTTCACTGGTCCAGTCCTCTTCTTTTTCTTTTACTGGACTGTCCTAATTTAGAAATAACTCTTGTTTCAAACTGGTGTATCATGATTCACTCCTGGAGGGGGGGTACATTACAAGCGACCCCCCTCACAGAGGAAGATCATTGCCTTGGTGAGGTTGATTTGATTTCATTATCTTCGTCTAGATCTCACACCAAACCTTTGTTTGATGAAGGTGACGAAGACACAGTTAACATACCTCCAAAGAAAACAAATGAGGAGGAAGAGCAAGAGGACCCAATGCATGTAGTAATGGCTAGGCTAGCAGAATCTGAGTAGAAACAAGCACTTATGAGAGCACAACTTGGCCAGTTACAGTTGAGTAGAGATATACCAATGGACGCGGCATACAACCCTAGGCAATATCAGATGACCAACTGGTTGAGCCCAGTAGAGCCTGAAGTAAATATGAGTTGAAGTCGTAGGTTTTAAGTTTGTTGTCCCTTTTAATGGGAATGCATACGAGGAGCCATACACATTCCTTAGGGACTTTGAGTTGGTATGCACTAACCTTAGTCATCCTAAGATTAACCGAGACTACATTAGTCTCAAAGCCCTTTCTTTTGCCTTAAGGACAAGGCTGACTATTGGATGAAGAACTTGGGGGTAGTTAAAACTACTTTTGTGCAGTTCAAGGACCTTTTTTTGAAGAAGTTCTACCCTTTGAGTAGAACTAATTTGATGTGCTCACGCATCACGAGTTTCTCCCAACTTCCTAATGAAGTTTTCTATGATACATGGGAGATATTCAAAGATCTCTTACAGAAGTGTTCTTGCCACGGCTTAGAGCCTACCATCATGGTTCAATCTGTTTGTTGCGTTCTACACCCTGATAGTTGGTGTTGCTTGTGGAGGCAGTTATACTTCATGCGACGCGGACACCGTCTGGAAGGTGTTCGAGGGGATAGCTGAGATGAGTATAGCATAGACCGTGAGTAGAGCTCAGTTAGAGACCCTCATACCATTCTTATCAAGCGGAGGAGTGAAGGCTACAGCGGATCCTTTTGACATGGGCATTATAGCAGACAAACTCATAGTAGGTGAGAGGATCGATAGGAGGATGGATGAGTTGGACAACAACTTATTCAAACTGCCTAAGTAGATGGTAGAGCTTTCTGATAAGGTATCCAAGAGGAGGGTTGCATCTGCGGATCCTATATACCATGTTCAACATATTCAGGAACAGCAGATGTCAGGGCCACCCCATCCATGGGTAGAGGTCCAGTCTCTCACCCATTATTGTCAATAGCAGCCTCCTTCTATTGAGACCATCATCGAGGATCTTTAACAGGTGTGGGAGGTAAATGGTGTGTGGTACACCAATGACCTTGACAAGTAGGAGAGTTCTAGGGACCGTTTCTCTTATCAGCATCCCCAGACCTTCTACAACATATCATTTACTCCTACATCTCTTCCAGTACAACAGAGCTCTGGAGCCATTCCTTCCCAGGCACCGAGGTAGAAGCATTGCTTCTATCAAAACGTGCTAGTCGGACCAGTAGGGACCACATGTTCAGCATCATACTCAGCAGCAGCATTTCCATGGCCATCAAGGCCAATCTTCACATTCTTCATTACCTTCTTCCCAGCAGCAGCATTCATCTTCAGGTCCCATTGATTTTCAGAGAAAGTTCCTTGAGGAGTTGCATTCCTATAGGAACGAAGTACAGGATTTGAGGGTTGATCTTAACTGTCTCTCCCATTTACATGACAAGCGCACTTCTCCTTCTATATCCATTCCCGCCCATGTCCAGGCTAATCCCAACAACCTGAATAAGACTCAGCAGCAGTAGCAACATTCTTTTGATTAGGTATACTACTCAGATTCTAACAAATCTAAGCATGAGATCTTTCCCTTTGATTGTATTAATCATATTTCTCTCAAGAGCGAAAGGACGGTGGTCGTGCCTGATCGGGCAAGGGACATGGAGAGGACCGACTCTGAGGCTCAGCTTGAGGAGACTTCATATGATGATGAAGCTAGGCATCTTCACAGTGATGATCATAAGTGAGCAGAGACTTCTAGAAGGAGAATGAGGAGGAATACGAGAGCAACACAACACGCATCAGATTCAGAGTCTAAGGAGGACCTTCTATGTTCGGTTGAGGTGAATGTACATTCAGCAGGCATTCCCCAACCTGTAGTAGATGATTCAGTTTTACATTCCAAATTAAATGTAAAATATTCAGTTGTAAAAAACTCAGTATCTAAGAATAATAAAGTGCATGTTTCTGTTTATGATTCCGAGTCTTCACATTCTTCTATAGCTATCCCTTTCCCCCGTACTCTTACGGCAGGAAAACGCACCGTGAATAAGATTCAAAAAGATGATCCAGATGGCACAATTTTGCAGAGATAACATTGTGGTTAAGGTGTCATTTGATGAGTATGTGGTCAGTTATCCTACACTTTAGAAATACTTGAAGGTAGATGCATACCTAGTAGAGTTAGCAGGAAGAAATCAAATAGTTATGTCGAGACACATGTTCTCTCGGCTGCCACTACATTTTGTCTCAAGAACCAATAGTTGCCAAAGAATAAGAGAGATTTAGATGCACATTATGTGGTGAGTCATATCTATGACATCACGTTTGCACGCACTCTCCTAGATAATGGATCTTCAATCAACTTGTTACCCTATGCCTTGTACACAAATATAGAACTTTACTTGAGTTTGTGGATAAGTCAATGAAAAAGGCTAAGGGTGAGATCAAAGATGGCATTGTCTCGATTGAGGGTCAAGACTACGGGTGGACTTCACTGTCCTTGAAATGGACATCCCCAATCATTGGAGACAGTCACAGATTATCGTTGGGTGGACTTTTCTTAGGATCTATGGATCCTCTCTCTATTAGCAAACGTGGATGATGAAGTTTCATTCTCCATGGAAAGAAGTGGAACCATAGATGAAGCATACAAAATGGCATCGACCTGATTCAGAGTCTAGCATGGATTTCTCTTCATATTCAGAGACATATTGTAAGTAGTTAGCGTAGTTGGGATTTGGAGTCAGAACCTGACAGTACATATTGAGACCCTCTCATCTGGAGAGGATAGTGTATGCGGAGCAGTTTATGAGACATTGTCAGAGTTCTTGAGATTTGCATCTCCCTATTTCCGTGATGACTTAGAAGTCCCTTTGGACTTATTAGTTCCTCTTCCTTTGGAATGATCATGAGAAATAGATGATGAGTCGGACGTGGCTTTAACCGAACTACCGCATTTCTTGGGCAAACCGACTCGTAGTTCTTTAATACAGTTGGTGGAAAACATTACAGATAATCCATCTCCACTATGCAGCAAAAATCCAGAATTAGTGGTTGTTCAACCAGATGTTCCCGACGATTCTTCTTTGCCAGAGTTGAAGCCACTACCTCCTACACTTAAGTATTCCTTTCTTGCGGGACCAAAGAACAAGTTCCCCATCATTATTAGCTCTAGGTTGACTGTAGAGCAGGAGACTTTAAAGAATTCAGTTGTCACTTATATGCACAAATGCATTCATGATTGACATGAATCGAGGTATCACTGAGGAGTCTAGAATTTGAGGCTTGAATTTAACCTTGATCTATATGATGCTCAATGATGGGCTAAAATTAATGATGGCTTCATGAAACCTGATTGTCAGCATTTTAGCAAGTATGGGACATGGTTCTCATGCTATCTCTTGACTTTTGACCTAAAGTGACAGGGAGTGATGACATAAAAATTAATAAGTTGATCAGTGTACACCAATCTTTAGTAAAAGTAGTGGAGCTAGCCAAAAAGAAGGGAAGTTCGCTCACAAAAAATGATGAAAATGGTGAAAAGCTCATTACATTACAAAGCTACATCATATGAGCTTACATTCAAGGCAAGCGCTCCCAACTTTTTAAGGTCCACTTGGACCAAGTCTTAGGCTTTTATGAATCGGGCTAGTATATCAAAAGGGCTATGCATCGTTAAAGCTACAAGTTTGGGTACAAGTATATTAGATACATTAAAAAGACGCACCCTAGTTTATTCCTAGGAAAACAAGTATAGATGGCTCAATCTCTTTTGACGGACACGTTGATTGGAAAATAAAATATATATATAATTGTGTTAAGTATTAGCACTTGAGAGTACCCTTGTTCCAATGAGAGGAAGAGAAAAAGAATGACACAATCCTATTTTCCTCCATTGTCTGGCCGAACATCTATACCTTTCAAGTCTGACAAACTAAAGAGACGATGGATTGAAGCAAGACTAGGTTTATTCCCTAGTGTTGAAGGTTTGGTCCTTAGGAGAGCTTCAGATATTGGAACTTTTGGTGAAATCTTGACTCTACTCTTGTGGATGCAGTCAACACTAAGTCATACTTCTTATATATATATATATATATATATATATATATATACACATACATATATACATTGAGAGTCTGATAATTGAAGAAGTTGAATTCTTTTTTATTAATATTTGTATCCACTTAGAGTCTTAGGAGTTCTAAAACCTAGTGTTCTAGGTCAAATCGAGCCTTTTATACTTACACACACATGTCAGGGATCTCACTAATTAAGCTAACTCTCTAATTAATTCTTTATTTATTAGCTTGAGGGCAAGCTTAGCTTAAGTACAGGGGGCGATAAATCCTAGATTTATCTATATTATTTTATAATATTATCTCTCTAACTTAAGCTATTCACTAAGATTCATTAACTATTAGCACTAATTAATAATTTATGTGTTGTAAATAATTGACCTTAATTAATATACATTATATAACCTTTTTATTGTGGTATAATTTTATGTGTTTATTTCTTATTAAAAATCAAATGAAAATTAGAATAATAGAGTGTATAATTAATTCTACATAAAATATAAAATAAAAATTTTAAAAATAACAAAAGAACACAAAAAATGATTTTATTATTTTAATATGTAATTATTTTTATCTATGTATAGATGACCTCTTCTCTCGTTGACTTCTACATGAAAGTTGTAGATCTCGTCGAGATCTACAACTTTCATGTTCAACCTTTTCTACTATTTTATTTTTAATTATCTTGTATTTATTCATTTCTTTGATTTTTTATTGGGCCACGTGGCACATCCTCGATCCGCCATGCAACCCAAGCTTTTGTCCTTACCCGCCCCTCTTACTGGCTATTCGATTCCTTTTGATTGATCTGATTCGTGCTGTCCACTTCTGCTCTTATTTCAACTACATGATCTGATCCCATGATCAGATCAAGATGCTCCATTCGTGCCTCATCATTGGCCATTGGATTTCATGATCTAACGGTTACTATTTATCGTCAACCTCCGTCCGCATACTCGAAGAGTCACGAACCAGTCGAACCGCCCAACTTCTCCTTCCTCCCGCTGCCACTTCCATTCAACCTCCAACCAACAACTATCTCCATCCAATTCACCTGACGTCTCTCATCTTCACCTATTCCCTAACTCATCTTCACTCTCTCTATCACAAGTTACATGTGGATGAAAACACCTTAGTTCTTAACCATTGGCAACTTCCTTTTATTCATAAACTCCACCTCCACCACCTGCAACCATTATCCACATCTTGGGGGTGTCACCTCTTAGCCTTCTTTCGTCCTTATGTGACAGAGATTGAACGAGAGGAAGAGAAACGATGGAGATTGATCACCGGTGAGATCCACGTTGTATCTAACGTGTTGCAGCCTCCATCAAGGTTCACTCGAGCTTGATCTTGGAGACGAAGATCTCAAGCGATGACCCGAAGCTCTAAAGCTTCATTCTAGGCCTTGATTCAATTCCAATTCCATCATCTTCTTACTTCCATCTTAGGTGAGTCTCCATTCTTAGTTTCTTCCCATGTTTGCTATTTTATTCACCTAGATCTCTTCTCATTTCATACATCATATCCACTCGAGATCTTCACCAATTATTCCACGCTCACGCGTCCATCTCAGTTCATATCACTCACTTCTTTATCAAGCGCTCCAATTTGATCCACTTCCTTCTTCTTCTTCACGAAGAAGGATACAACAGAGACTCAATCCTTCATCGCCAGCAGTCTCTGATTTCGCCTCGCAAGCATCTATCAACATTCGTCCTCTCTATTTCTTTGCAATTAACCCCTGCAGATCCTTCTTCATTGTCCGGATGCTCAGCAGAGCATACTTCACAGTCTCCATCTCTGACGAGCTTTCATGGAATCATAGCTTCAGCCCATGTCAGAGGATCGTCTGAGCACCAACTTCTCTATTGAGCTTTCACGAAGGTTCCAGGACCTTCAAACTAGCCATACAGCTTGGAGGAGGAGAAAGCACATCGTCAGAGCACAAGATCTTGTGATACCTTCTACGAAGGAGTTGCAATGGAGAGAAGTCACAGTAGCTGTTGGATCATCCAGATTGGGCGAAATCCAATGATCGACATAGAGCCACATCGTCATCCAAGCCTCTACTTCAGACCGGAGCCTTAGAGCACCCGGGCCTGTAGCGATCCTTCAGACGGGGACACGTGGATCAAAGCCTGCATTTCCGAGCCTAAATGAGTCACGTGCAGCTCGCACGTGCTTAAGTAAATTTTACAGGCGTACCCATCAACTTCTTGTAATTTGGAAATAAGTCCCCGCCTAGTGAAATCTACATACATATCCAATTGGTTTTCTTTATTTCCATTTCAGTCCCTATAATGACCAGTTTGCAATAAAACTTTGTAATTTTGTCACATTTATGCCCCTTGGTTATAACGTGAATAACTTTTTATCTATAAATCCTTTTTGAGTAAAATTTATCTCTTTGGGAAGCTTGTTTGATTCTCTACGTGATTGCATTGGATTATTTATTTAGTACTTAATACATGCATTCACTATTAGAGAACTATATCAATTATTTGGCTCCTTAATTAAATAAGAGATTGATCATATGTATGCTAATTGTGTCATTGGATCCTTTAATTGATTGATTCACCAATTAAGATCATTAATTAATTGATTAATCTCTTTATTCTTGATTAGTTCATCATTAATTTATTATCGAGATTCATCTTCCTATTAAACACATGAAAATCAAGCTTTGATTAAACTTGATGAACTAAGATTTTTTTAACTTGTTTCTTGGATTATTAATCATTGATTAGATATTTCAAAAATAAAATTCAGTAGCTTTGTTGTGTTGTGAATTCTTGTGTGTTGTTGGTGCATTGTTATCTTTATTTAAATTAATTGCATTACAGATCTTTTAAAAATTGCATTCATTTTGTGTATTACATCTGCCCGATACTATTAGCCTCTAGAACATTGTCATAAATATTTAAAACTTAAGAATAACTCATAAATTGCATGTGTCCTCGTGTACGACCATGGACTTCTTAGGTTTATAAATTAAATCTAGGTTCTCGTCGTAGAGATATCTGACCTAGTTCTGTGTAGTTTACTACGTGCCCGTATTATAACGAGTACTTTTTATCACACACATTTAACGAGTTTTCAGATGGCACCATTGACGGGGACACGACACATTTTGTGATTATTTTTTGGGTATATTTACTTAGTGATTTCTAGATTAATTATTTTGAGCATATTTTGTTGAAGTGTTTATTTTATTTGTCTTGTGATTTGTCATTGTCACTAAAATTGACTATTGTAACTCTATCAAGAGTTATCTAATCATATATTGTTTTGTGGTAGGCCCATGGAGCCAACGATTTAGGAAGAACGTGGAGGCGAGTAGCTTGGAGTTTCTTGATGGAGAGTCCATGAAGAAAGATATTAGAGAGATTACTTTAGATAATTAGTTCAAGTGTCATGTTGTATTTTATTTGTAATCTTAATTGCCTATTTACAGCAGTTCTCGATTAAGATCTTGCATGTGTAATTAAAGGCATGTTTATTTATTTTATTATGTAGTTGTGTCGAGAGTGGTTCTCAGACTTGAGTGACGATTTTAGGTCAAGGCAATATGCCAATAGACATATCGTAGGTCATTTTTGCTTGATCCACATCGTAATTTAGGACATGACTCTTGATCTCATAAGGATTCACAATTGCAAAAAATCTTAAGAGATTCATAGACACAATCTTAGTCTTTGAAACTTAGGATTAAAAGAAAAAGGGATTGTTCGGTGGACGTTGATTGTTTGCTCATATTAATTCAAGTGATAACCCAATCTCTTTAAATCGGGACTGAATTGATGCAAATTGACCTAATTTAATTTGGAATAAAATCAACCTTGTATTACATGCAGTAAAACCCTCATTGTTTACAGGTATTTACCCCTAAACAGAGTGGATGGGGACGTAACCCCTAAGGAATAGAGCCAAAAATCCTTGACTTGTACTCTAAGCGCTTGTATTCACTCTTAGGGTCTTGTTATTGCTGCAAGCACTTGCCTCCAACCCTTAGAAAAAAGTAGTCTTGCTTCTTGTTGGTGTGTTCCGCCGGCTTGAACTTGAACTACCTTAGGTGACTACATCCGTGAGCTTGAATAAGATTGTTTTGAATCATTAACTAAAATAGACAAGATAATAAGGCCATCATCCTCGGCTTTCATCGTTGAGTTGGTGAATCAATTCAAAGGGTTTATATTGATTATTTTGTGTGAGTAACTCTGCACATTCATGTGCCCAGTAGTACTAGAATCTTTTGTATCGAGCGTTGCTCAATTCTCATACCTTTTGAAACTTGAAGATGGATAATTGGTCAGATATTTGCTCGGACTTTGCGAGCTTGTTGCTGAACTGCCCAAATATCATGTCTTCACAGGTCCAGTCCCCTTCTTCTTATTTTACTGGACCGTTCTAGTTTACAAATAACTCTGGTTTCAACTGGTGTATCTTGATTCACTCCTCGAGGGGGGGTTAATTCCAACCAACCCCTTTATTTTTCCTTTACTCACCGAGGAAGATAATTACCAAACATGTGCCCAAACCCAATTCATTGAGAAATACACTAAGATATTATTAGATAACAAATATTAAAAATATATGAAATTTAGACAAGCCAGAAATAGTAAATTGAAATAAAAATGCCTTCACACTTGTGTGAAAGTCATAGCCTTTGTCATTGTGAAAGCAGGAAGCGTTCTCCATATGATTATGATTCTAGGTGACCTATGTTTCGCTACCGAAGTCCATCTTAATGAACTAGCTCTCACAAGGATAGTGTAGATTCATTGCTTCTTGCAAAGCAGTCATACCTTCCTCGATTCAATGAGGCCTATAATCCACCAGGATTAGAAGTGGCGGCTCTTATCCTTTTAGCTCGCAAATCTTCTTCTATATCAATGGTTTGATTCACTTAATGATGGTCAGAATCTTCTTGGGAATATACAGACTTTTACGACCCTACTCTCGACTTCTTCCATGAGCTCTTCAAAAGTAGAGGCTTTTCCTATTTTTCAACCTCTTTAAATGAAATTCGAAATTAAAATGAAACTTGATGACTGAAGTACCCTTTTAGATAAGGGATGTGGATGAAACAATTAGATTGTGAATCTAACAACCATTGTGACAATGGGTTTGGAGCAAGCTTATTGGGTTTATAGCCAGTTTTTTTAGTTTCTTCTCTAACAGAATGTGAACAATTACATTTCAGTTTACCAAACATAGGAAGAATTAATAGTAGGTTACCAAACCAAATACCCAGCTATCAAATAAGTTTTATAATATTTTGTTCTTACCTACATATATATATATATATTAATTTCTTCTTTATTTAATTTCAATCAGAATTCAACATCAGATCAACACATTATTCGAAAAAGATGTATAATCTTGATTTGATTCTTGTATCCTAAGAAAATGAGATTGAGACATCTTTTTTTAATTTCATCATCCTCATTCATTCCTACTACTTAATCTATCTTAAATCTTAGTTTTATATAATTGATTGTATCATTAGGCCTAATGAACTGGGAATTCCATATTCAACTAGATCTTTTTGGGTATTTAGAGTTCTTGCTAAGGAGGAACCATGCAATTCCAAACACGAGATAGATCTTCTAAAAAATAATGGTTTTTTTCCGAATAAGCCAGTTCTATTGGGACCCTGCAAATCCTTTCTTTTTCCTATTCAACGATAAGCCTTTTTTATTTATTAATCTTAATAAAATGTAAAAAAATATAAAAATATATAAATTTATTTAAATATTTAATAAATCAAACTGGATTCGATATATTATATATATTTATTTCATATTATTTCTTTGTTAATATTTATTCATGGATGTAAAATTATGATTAATTTAAATTCTATTTTACATCATTATGTTGATAGATAAGAGATATTAATAACAGATAATAATATTAACTATTAAAATACATCAATATTAATAATTAGTATATGATAGTATTAATAGATATTATATATTATTAATAATAGATATTAATAACCAATATATAAGTATTAATAGGTGTTATCTATTAATAATCATAGTATCCATTTATATTAAAAAAATCCAATAAGTCAACCCCATATTTTGCGAACTGAAGTAAACCATATTTTTATTGTTTTCGTTAGTATAGCACTAAATAGTAAAAAACATGCAAGAAAACTTGCACATGCATTATTACAAGAAGTTATGTGTTTTGTCAACAAATCAGAATTATACATAATTGAGATGAAACAAAACTATTAAGCAGTGTGTGTTTACATCATCTTGGAGGGTGCATAAGGCGACCCGTGAGGCAACGCTTGAGATTCCTCCGATCCGCATCAATTTCTTCCAATACAAAGTAGCAATGCTCACCTCATTCCACCGGTCTTGATCGACCCATCAAAAGTGTTTGCCATCTTTCAATATTAATCAACCAACATAAGACCATTCAAACTTAATGTGATTCCTTAACTCAAGAGCCTCAGTGCAAAGAAGTAAATATTGTGTGCTAGGAGATGACAAAATGTTGCCGTGCAAATGCCACAATCTAAACATATATCCTCAGATGCAAGCACCCCCTAATTTTACATTTCCATGTAAGTACATTGTACCCAAAATTTGTTTTTGGCAACGGAAAAAGTCGTAATTTCCACGCTCTGTATAAAAAACCAACATTCCGGGGGCATATAGGTCACGTCATTCCCACCTCAACCCTCGACCCCTGCTCCTCTCCCACCGCGGCGGTATTAGGGTTTTCTCGGGGCATACGATCTGACGTCTGCTCCTCTCCCACCGCACCGGTTGCAATGGTTAGGCCTCAATCCTCTCCATTTACGACGATCTCCTCAGAAATTTTTTCTCTCTCTTAGGATGTTATGGTTTTTTACTGTTTTGTGTCTGGTGAAGGGAACGTCCCCGAAGACGAAGAAGACCTAA